>JARFXV010000802.1:0-120000 GCA_031761425.1 Cosmopolites sordidus
GACATCGTTGAAATTCAAGCATTGTTTGGACTCTTGTATTTGGCTGGGGTAATGAAAAGCAATCACTTGAACATTGAAGATCTTTGGGGTGTAGATGGCACTGGTATTGAGATATTTCGGCTTACCATGTCTCTACAAAGATTTCGATGCTTACTTGAAACTCGCGAAGCTACAAAGTCTGTTGATAAGTTAGCAGCGATTCGAGATATTTTTGAAATTTTTCTAGAAAAATGTAGAACTCCATTTACACCCTTTCGTTACGTAACAGTCGACGAAAAATTAGCAGCATTTAGATTTATGTCAAGTTTACACCATTATGACATCACTGATAGTGAAATAAAATTACAATCAAACTAAATGAGGTGTAGATGCGGTGGACAAACTTTGCGCTCCTTATAATTGTGCATGTGCCACTCGAATGTAGCCAATGGTAATCTTTTACTCAATGCTAAACGTTGCAGATATAAATTCTCTAGTTATTTACAAGGCGAATGACGTAGATAAAAAGAATAAGGAGATAATGTTTACGGAAACTATCTTTTGACTTAATATGTGATTACATAGGAATTCGCTCTACTATATCGAATATACTAAGATCGATAAAACTAAGAATTAGGGAGATTCTTGAACTAGAAGTTACGGAGTAGCCCAGAAATCTCCAGCAAATCAAAAAGGTCGATGTGCTATGAGTGACAGTAAAAAAAATCGCCCCACCCAATATTTCTGCAAAAAATGTTACACCTATATATGTTTGGAATACGCTCTAATAATTTATCCAGAGTGTTTTGAAATAGAGCATGGTAAAACTTTACAATGGCTATTTTACACTAATTTCAAGTAATTTTTCTGTCTTTTTTTTTTACTGTAGTTGTGAACTGAAGATGTGGTGAACTGTTATCTGCGGTAGTAGTACATCTTTGGTATTCATACAAAGGAAACTGGCTTCTGAGCGTTATATATAAGATATCCTGGAACTTCACTTATGATCATACTTTAGAACGCTCCAGAACATATTTTATCAAGAAAACAATGGGCGCTTCCCCATACCTTTGAAGGTTTTACTTTCACCAAAGTCTCTCGATCCTTTACCATGGAGTGGATTGAATATGAGAGCATTATTGTCATGGGTTTTGTAAATTTATCCGAATACATTATATGTAAATAGTTTAGCATAATATACCTCAATATTAAATTGATTATATTATTCGATCAATACATAGATGAACCGATGATTAATGATGAAATTATTATTGGCTGATCGACTACTTGATTATCTGAACTTTTGATTTTTATGTAGATCAAACGAAACAAAAATTAAACTAAATAACTAAGTAACGGGCGTTATACAGTAAAACGATTCGAAACATTTCCCAAATAGTCTCCTTGGCTGTAGCACCAACACGCTGATCTACTTTAATTCTCACTTGGCACAGGATGGAAAAAGCCTCTCGAGGGACTTGAGCGTACGATGGGTAATTAAAACAAATAAACTGTTCAGAAGAAACACTCTCTGACTATCAACTATATTGAGTGAAGGAATATAACTGGAGCAATATTTTCTGGTTGCAATTTAGGGATACGTTACCAAACTACGAGCCTAGTTAATCTTCACCAACTATTGACATGTTGGCTATATGACATATGGAGTCCTGTTGGAATCACATCTCCTCCAGATAAATATCATTTAAATTCGGAATTAAATAATCATTGATCATCGCTCTATAACGATCCCCATTAACGAATTGATAAATTTGGATCTTCATCGATACTGCCAGCAACAGCGGCGATATTTTCTTCGGAGCGCACAATTTTTTGTCTTGATTTTGTTTTAATATTGAGCAGCGTGAAATGCTTTAGGAATTTGGCAAATATATATAATTCGGCAAATTCATGGCTCGGTTGGGCGATTATATGCACCATAAAAAACTTTATAAATCTGACGCACATAATATTGATTTTAATAATACATTTTGACAATTTGCAAGCGTCGTTTTGATGTTAATCGCTGCATGATGATTTACCAGAAATTTGATGTGCCATGATGATGGTCATGATAATTTGACAGCGACCCTTATCGGAAGTTCCGACATACCAAAAAAATCACCGTAGCTAGTGTCCATAGAGTTTCTTTTCTGTCCAAGTTAATAAACATCTAGACAGAAAAGCAACTGCATGGACACTATATATGCATATCATATGTTTCATGCATATCCAGTTCAATGGTGCCTTCTTCCTATTCATCACATTCATTAACGGGTTGTTCCTCTTCATCAGACGATTAGAAACATTGTTTCATTAATTTATAGCCGCTCTTGTTCCTTTTCATAGGACGCCATTCTAAAAACGTATATGTGTAGCAGTAACAACAAAAAATTGCGAAAAGGACATATTTTATCAAAAGAACACAGAAAAATAATTTAATATATTTTGTTACGTCAATGGTCGCTGCAGATTTTCAGTCCGCAATCTCGAATTATTCATCAAAGCCCGAAACTACTCCTTGGCTGACTCAATCGTCTACTAATCATTCTCTTCCCGCAAGGTATTGAGAAACATAACACTGGGAAGTAAAATGGAAATTATTGTCTATACAGAATCGGTGCGAAGCGACAGTCCGCGCGCGACTACTGAAAGGTTAACTGTCAGACTAGTTGGAACGAACTATTTACGAATAATACCGTGGTAATCAAAGAGATGATTTTGAATGATTTTTAGCATGATACTTGCTTGATTGCTGAGTTATTTCTTGGCGATCAGCACTCTCCAGTAAAGATTAAAGTCCTTGAACTACTTATAAACATTTTATTGACATAGCTTCATCGTTGTCATAACATTTTTACTGCACCAGCACATGAAATTGCGTTTTTAGATAAAATTTAATGCAGATTCGTTGCTCGAAATATCTAGTTTTTAAATATAAATTTAATTTTAAAAAATCGACGACAAACATTTTTAACAATTACAAAAGACGCTATAATTTCAAATTTAACCAGTGAAATGGTACGAAGCTTTTGTCAGATACCAAAAACTGTTATATCCACTTTAAAAACAAATGATTGTATAGATACGTAAAGTGTGCGAAATTTTAAAATAAAAATCACGTTACTTTTTGTTCAAAATAGTATATAGAGGTATCCAACCCGTGGTATAAATCCAGTTCTGTTATTTTTTACCTGTCAAATATTTCGCGCACATTTTCTGACATTTTGCGAGTATATCATTTAGCGCAATATATTATTTATCTACCGTATAATGCATATAAACTCTACAACAAAAATAACAAATCTCGACCGTCGCATATTTGTTTCATTTTGTTGCATTACAAAAACTATGGCCAGAATTCGGTAGAAATAATCATTCAATTACAGGCTATAGTTGCAAACTTAATTAATAATTATAATTTTGATATTCATGATGAAGAAAATGGTTGTGTTTCGGATTACCTGATATCTATGCATCTTTATGTGTCACCTTCACGCGAAAACGAACGAAACAACGTCGAAACGCCAGAAATTACCATTATAAGAAGGTCGTAGTAAATTTTATAATCGGCCCTGTATTATGAATCTGGAATCAAGATGCACCAATCAGCAATAAATGTTTTGCATAAAAATAATCTACAACCTTATAAGATCCAGCTTATTTAACTAAAGCCCACAGGCAAAGTCGCTTATTCGCCTATACAGGCAACCGATTATGATTTTTTAAAGAAAATCATCCTCAGTGATGAGGTAAATGTTCACCTCAATTGTTTTGTTATTTGGCAAAGCTATGGCTCCGGAAAAGCTAATAAGTAATTCAAGAAAAGCCATAACATGTTGTGAAATTAGCTGCTTCGTGTGGTTTTTGAGCTGGAAGCGTCACTGGGCGACATTTCTTCGAAAATGATAAAGATTACAATAAGATTGCATTCAATATAAGCAAAAGATAATGAGTCCTTGTGGCTAAAATTGCAGAACGGAGTTACATGCCATGTAGCTTGTGACGCGATAGCTCTACTATATAAAGAGTTGGTCGTTTACATTCAATATTAGGCGACTCAAATTGGCTACAAAAATCGTGCGGCTTGACACGGATAGAGTTCTTAATGTGGAGTTACATGAAAATATGTGCCTATGCCAACAGTCCACAAACTCTGAACATATTCAAGGACACCGTTATGGTGGAGATAGAGCCAGAATTTACCGAAACTAAGCGAAAAATTCGGATGTACGATGCAATTGCAAGGACGAATGAAATAAATATACGACATAATAAATAATATATAATTAAAATAAAATACATACATCGAAATTTATTATCAAAATCAGTGTTCTGAAACCCAAACTTATAGAGCAACTTCGTGAATTTTATGGTGCACATAATTACCCAACCGAGCAATGTAGGTGATGCAATGTAGGTCTAGGCAACACTAGAGAAGGTGATGGCAAAGGCCCCAAAGGATGACATCAAAATTTTACTGGACGACTTTAACGCACAAATCGGTAGAGAAAAAAATCCAGCAGAAAACCGCTGGCAAATTTCCCGGTCACAAATTCACCAACAAAAACGGTAGAAGACTTATTGAACTCAGCCAACAGAATAACCTGAAGATGTTAACATCCCTCAGAAAATCTCCACGAACACCGAAGATATGGAGATCGCCTATATAACAGATCGGTGAATTACGGTTAGACAGAACAAAGAGAGATCCAAGATGTCCGCAGCGGCGCAAACATCGACTCAGACCACTATCTAACACGAATCAAAGTCAAGTTCACCACGAGGAGAATCCATCTCCGAGAAAAAGGCATACATATAGAAATTCGACACGAAAGAAATCAAAGAATTGAACATAAAAGAGGAATGGAAAAAAGAATAGGCAGAATGGGAAAAGTTCCGCAAAAAAAATTACACAAAAAGCACACGAAATGATCCCATTGAAAAATAACACGAAACACCCTTAGTGGAACTCTGAATGCGAAAGTGCGTTGGAACGATGCAAACGATCCCTAGACAGTCAACAGCTTTTTGACGAAACTGGCAAACAGGCGACAAAAGTTAACTAAAAGAAACTACATGAAGAAACAACTAAGCTCTATAGAGAATTTCCGCAATTATAAGACGAAAGACTTTTATAGGACTTTTGCAAGAGAAATCCGTGGATACACACCACAACATCATTGCTTCAGAAAGCGGAATAGGAGATTAGCGCTAACCAATCAAGAGAATTGTCAGGAGCTGGCACACTATTTCTCTGATCTCCTCAATTGTCCCGAACGCGACACAAGATTCCCCAAGGAAAATTGTATCAGTACCCAAGCGGCCAATAAATTTAGTAGTAGATAGAGTAGATCTCAAAAAATGGAAACTACATTAAAACTTACACAAAATATTTACAACAAAAAATGGATATCTAAAAACACAAAACTAAGACATTTCAACGCAGAAACGCTCATTTTGAATAGAAAGAAAGACATCGAGGAGATTAAAAAAAAAAGAATGAAAAATCATAAGAAAAATTTTAGGTCTCATACAAATAAATAGCACAACATACCGACTTCGAGAAAACCAAAAAATCAAACAATACACAGATATACATAGCGATATGAGAAAAAGAAGACTTAAGTTTTTCGGATACATAAAACGGATGAATCCGAGTAGGCTAACTAGACAAATAGTTAAATTTTTTGAAAATAGGAGTAGAGCTAAAATAGAAACAATTAAATGGATTGCTGCAATTAAAGAGGATTTAAGATCAGCAAATATTAAACAAAATGAAATTCAGGATAGAAACTGTTTCAGATACAAGGTTAACGTTTGGGAGGTTAGCCAGAGAGAAAAATGTAGGAAGACAACTGAGTCTCGCGAAAGGAAAAAAGCTCATAGTGAAAGATGAAATCAGTATGGGCGTAAAGGAAGGCTAACAACAATAAACGCCTCTAACTGTACTTCGCGTGGTGCACCAGTGCCCATACGTGAATAATAATAATAATATATTCATTGTATTTCAGAACTACGGGTATTGTAGATGTTGGTATGATAAGTGGAGTTTCGCCCACCTAAACTTTAATATATAGAGAAAAAATGCACTAAATTTTCCTTTATCGCTCGCATTTTGTTTCGTTAAAATAAATGGAGTCGTAATAAGTTTGGGTTATACTCATAGTTAAAAAAATTCACATTTATATTTGAAAATCGTGGATGAATTTCTTCGTCGAAAATGTGTTTTAGTAAACTTTGTAAAATGTGTTTTTTTTTTCGTACGTTAAGAAAATAATTTTTTATATTCTGCTACTGTATCAACAGGTGTTTTAAACTTGTTTTTGTCACTACATAGTACGCTTTTCTCTCGGTCTATTTTACAGAGTTGTTTTAGAAAGATTTCTTTTAGAAACAGATAATTTAAATGTAATTTTTAAATCTTTTCAAGATAAAACTCGTTAATAAAAGGTTTCCAGTTTCGATTTTATCGAAAATAATTTCACAAAATTAATATCAAAACTAAAGTATGAGACTTTTGAAACGTATAGACTTAGAAAATATTGAAATGTGTCTTTTTCTCGTAAATAGACGCGAAAAAATTTAATGCACTGCTTATTCAGCTACCATTTTCCAACTTTAATCTATTTTTCAGTAAAAATCAAAATAATTTTTCCCTCTCATTAAAATGTCCGAAACTAAAGTAAATCATATAAATTGCCGAAAAAATGAAACATAAGCGGTTTTTAATAAATCTGCTTTCGAATAAAAGAAGGAAGTTTTTCCAAGAATATAATTTTGCTGAATTTCCGTACAGTTGCTGAATTTCCGTACAGAAATACGAACTTATTACGTTATCCCATGTTCTACATACTGATATATTTCAATACAAGATGTTAGTAGGATGAAACCGAAATTTCGAGCATCTTGCGTTTTAATAAACAGGGGAAAAATGGCATTATATTTTCTTTTTGCTCACGTTTATGTTTCATAAAAGTAAATGGTGCAGGAGCTAGTTTGGTTGATATATGAAAGAAATATCTATTTGCCAAAACCTTACTTAGAGATATTTCTAGCAATGTCTGCTTAATCCTATATTTTTTAGACCTCATAAAATCAGTTCTTTATTATTTATTTTAAGTATTATATTTCCGAAAGTTTTGTAAATTTTCTACCTTTTTTAACAAGTATTTTGTATCTGTAAACATTATAAAATATTAGGTTTATATCTTTGTTTAATTTACCTGGGGATGTCTTCTTCTTTTTCCGTTTTTTACTTTTATTTAGAAACCCATAATATTTAAAATGTATTGCTTTTTTTGCATATACAAAAATTTAAATGAAAAATATTTCTAACTCTATCTTTAACTCTATACCTCTAACTATTTTGGATGTTTTCTATTTTAATTTTATTTATCTATTTAAACTTAAAAAAAAATAATATTTATAACACTTGCGCCGGAATACTGGTTAACGACAAAAAATACGAATTTATAAAAGCTCCATATTTTTAATGTTAAAATTTGTATTATATATACGTCCTTCATGACCATTTAAACAAAATCTAGACTCAACACTAAATCAAATAGAGTTCCATTTCAGGTCCCACTCAACTCTTGCTCAGCACCATTCCAATTCCAAGTCTGACGATGCGCTTCATCCCAATAAAGACGATACGCACATATGTCCATCGTAATTAAATGTCAATTAACAGTCATAGTCGAATTAGTCCTACAAGCAAATCACTCATTTACCGGATCGGTCTTTTCATGTCGATTTTGTACAAGTGTTCTTACAAAGCGGTTTGTTATATCTTTGGGTACTTCTATGACGACATTTGGTAGATATCGATGTGTTTCATCACAATATGTTTATTCTATGAGTGTAACCGTTATTTCAGTTATCTCAATATTAGTAAACAAAAGAAACAAAATGTCAGGGTATTTTCTTTTATATTGATTTTTAATTTAGTAGATGAAATTGGCATTGGTAGTAGTATTTAAACCTCTTTGTTTTAAATTTTCTAAAATAGGTTCTTCATAATATATTCAAGATGTTGTTACTAATAAAGCTGAAAATATTCTGCAGCTTTATCAGCAAGTATTTTATATGTTTTTATGTAATTTCATATTTCGCAGTAGTATACGTTGTATCTTATTTTTTCTGCTTATGTTTATTTCATGTAGAAATACACTTTTAAAAGACAATATTTGAAGAATAAAACTCTTTGATGCTACTTAACTTTAAAGTATATGCTATATAATAGTTTTTTGAAATTACGATAACGGTTTAAATTCTTTAGGAATTATATGCATAATTACAGTGGAATTGGAATTGAATGTTTCATTTAAAATATAAAAAAGTGATATATTGAAGGCTGAAATCGTCAACCTTGTGCAATTATAATTTCCTTCGCTTTATTAGTTAATATTCAAAGATATACATATTTCTGTTAAACCATATAACATTATTTATAAAATAATTGAAATTTACTTCTCATATCAAATATATTTTCTTCTATTAAACTTGAAAAAAGCAATCGAAAGAAAAAACGCAAGCAGTTTTTAATAAATCGTCCTTTTGAACCGGTTTAGGCAAAAGAGCAGATACTTTTCCAGGAAAATAATTTTGCAGAGTTTTAGTATAAACATACGAACTCACAACTCCGTTTGATATTAAGGTAAAATTAAATTTCCTGAACTAAAAATTCTGTTATTCGACATTAATCACACATTCCAACGTTATCTGTTCTTTTTTGCTGTATTGGCTGTTGCTTCTCGTATGTTGTTTTTACCAAGATATAACTGTAATTGGAATTTCTATAAATTAAGTATTAATTACATTAAAAAAGCTGTTTTCTTCACATGTTGGTACTTGTGTAGTGCCTATCAAACGTCATGACCAGTTTGAGATATAATGGAAAATAAAAACGGTCATTACCCAATCTAATATTTCAATCGAACGGAAAATATTCAGAAAAATATTTAAAAATATAGAAATTATATATTCTAATATAGAAATATTTTTCTATATTAGAAAATATAGTATATAAATTTAGAGTTTTTGCTTATTTATATTTATGTTCCTGTGTGGGATTAAAAAAAAGTGGGATAATAGACATAATGGTATAAAAAATGTTTATATGATTTTGTTATTCTTGGTGTGTTACTAATCTAAGCGGCATCATTGCGGTTCTGCTAAAAGTACCAAAATACCGCGAGGTATGCACCACACTTAGAAATTATCCGTATTTGGAAAAGGAGGAGCCCTTGGTACGAAAAAAGTAGGTGCTGGTGAAATAGCGAAACGTTCGGATATTACAATTTGTCTTCTGTCGTTAACGCGACATAGCTAAGATGATCTGGGGATCAGACTAAGGCATCAAAATAAGGTTCTAGTCACCTCAGAAATATCCAAGGATATAATAAACAGAATTTTAAACTCTCTACTGTACTAAATCTAAATGGAATTATCCACAAAGGGCGTGATAGAATTGTTGCAGCTACAGGAAGGAATGTGTCGAGAATGTTCGCGTTTGCGCCCTCCAAGCCACCCCGAGTTCCTTAGTAAAAGATTTTTGTGAAGATGAAAGACATTTCTGGTAGATGAGATAAGGTTTCCGTGTCATGACTGTTGTTACTTTAAAACCATTATGTCTTCTTCCTTAGTGTTTCTGCTGCTTGACCGCTGAACGGCGCAGGGTAAGCGCTTCGCAAATGTATCGAGAATGACTGCTAATCGATATTTACTTGCGACTGGGATGCGTGTTTATCGCTTCCTCTTACAGTGCACCGAGATATTAAAAAATCACACCGGAACCTGAAATAAAATTCTGTTTTTTTTTTAGCGATCAGTCTAGATTTTGTTCCGGTGGTCATGATAAATAAAGAAGGATCAAACGTTTTCAAAGTGAAAAGAAAAATTTTACTTTCACATTACAATAGAATACAGCATCATTACGGGAGGTTATATGATTGGGAATCAGGTAATCTCTGGTAATTCTTAGAGTAACATTTTTTCGTCAAATTAAAGAACTTAGAGTTAGAGATGATGTTTAACTTACCATAAATCACAGCTGTCTGCTCGTAATTGCAGAAAAATGCAGTGTCATTGGACTTGTTGGACACAAATTTACGACTCATTTTTGCATCAAGATTTGTTGTATCAAGTTTCACCTATTTAAAATCCAGTTAGTGTATTCATTTAGAGATTAAGATTGCATTAATTGCATACATTGTCTTCAATTATTGGCTTCCTTCAATGAAAATGAAAACTTTCTTCACCATACTTTTATGTCTGATTAAGCGCAATTTCATTTATCTACTTTCCTCCTTCTCTAAGATGTTTGAAAAAGTATGTGTAATCACCTCTTAACTACTTAAAAGCCTTCAGCATGGATACCTAGAAAATAGATCAACTAAAATAGGCTTATTTGATTTTACAAATTAAATACTGTGGTCACTAGAGAACAATGAACTCCCTTTGGGACTATTTCTTGATTTGTCAAAAGCATATGAGACATAACATTTTAATATTCTTTATGAAAAAATGGATCTTAATGTTATATAAGGACAAACATGTAAATGGATACAATCATATCTCGAGAATTGAAAACAAAAAGTCATAATTCAAAATTCGAATGATTTCGCTGATTTCAAATTTTCGCTTCATTCAAATGAGCTCACCGTTCATCTTGGAATACCCCAGGGAAGCATACTAGGATCAATTCATTCTGTATGTAAATGACATGGCTAATGTAAATGATAACATAAACTGCAGTAAAATAACAATGTATGCTGATGATACAAATATGTTGATCAGAAGTCAAGAAGTGTAACAACTAATGGATATAACTGCTGATCAATTAAATAGTATTGATAAATGGTTTGCAAAAAACAAATTAATTAATACTGAAAAAAGATAAAACAAATATAATAATCTAGAATTAAAAAACGAAACAATCTAGAATTAAAGATTTTGATAATTTAATATTGAATAAATGTATACTTGTATACTTGAATATTATACACTAATTATTAATATATAATAATACATTAAAACCGCAACAACATGTAAAATTTCTGGGAGTAATTCTAGATTGCAATATGCTCCGATTTTACCAATTAGAGCATTTACAAAAAAACTATGCCAACCTGTTTACAATCTTGTACTGAGAAAATACTTGGATATTGCTACCTTAAAAACTGTGTATATTCCTAATCCCGAAAGCCATATTAGATATGCAGTGATGTTTTTTGGGATTAGCTATGAAACGCAGAAGCATTTCGTATGTCTGAAAAGAATATTACGCAGTATGTTGAATATGAGGCATCAGGAATCGTAAAGGGGAAAATTTAAAAACAATGGTTTGTTGACCCTTTCGGCAATTTTTATTCATGAATGTATATTGTTTTTTCTACAAGAATTCAAAGCTATTTACGAGTAGTAAACCCCAGACAACATATACAACGAGTAACATAAATTATAATCATACATTACATAAGTTAACACTCACACAGCTCAACACCCGGAATTTTTACAAAACATTTAAAACTAAATTAACAGGCTATCAACCCCAAAGCCTTTGCTTCCAAAACGAAAACGGACAATTAGATCTAAATAACCAAGACAATTGCAAAGAACTTGCGAAATATTTTGAACAACTACTAAACTACTATCCTGAGCCCTTAAACACATTACCAACATTAAACACCAAACAAACAAACCCAGATTCATTACCCCCGAATGAAGATGAAATAATTAGACAAATCAAGCGACTTAAAAAAAAACAAAGCTTCTGGTGAAGATGGAATCACTGCTGAAGTTTTGAAATCGGCTGGTCCAGGTACAATCAAGGAAATAACCAAAATTCTACAAGAAGTTTGACGAACCGAACGGATTCCGGAAGATTAGAAAGATGCTCTAATCCACTCACTACACAAGAATGGAGATAGAACCGATATAAACAACAACAGATGGATATGTCTCCTCCCAGTTTGTTACAAGATTCTATCTCAATGTCTACTAGACAGGGCACAGGGACAGATAGAGCCTAAAATTTGTGAATATCAAGCAGGTTTTCGACTGGATAGATCCTGCCCTCAACAGATCCTGAATCTAAAGTTGATCCTAAGACATCAAAACCTGTACAATAAAAATCTCGCCTGTACATTTGTGAATTTCAAAAGAGCATATGATTCTATTGATCGCGAATCTTTATTTTAAATCTTGAAAGAACAAAGACTAGATCTGAAAACGCTGGCAATTATTAAAACAACACTAACTACCACAAGGTTAAAAGTTAAATTCATGGTTGACATCTCAGAGCCCTTCGAAATTATAACTGGAGTGAGACAAGGGGATGGACTCTCGCCACTCTTATTTAACTGTATTATAGAAAAAGTAATACAGGAGTGGTGTGAAAAAAAGTTGGCCCTGAATATTGACCAGCCCATTAAACTGGGGAGAACCAACATCAAAATTGATTGTCTGGCGTTTGCTGATGATCTAGCAATTTTGGCTCAAGATATATTAACGGCACAAAAACAGATTGAAATCCTAAAAGAAACAGCAGAAAAAGTAGGACTCCAAATTTCCTTTGAAAAGACATAATACATGAATACAAAGACTAAGAACGCCATTTCTAAAAAAAAATATGGTAACATCAGACGAGTCTCTCAATTCAAATATTTGGGTGAAATAATCGTTGAAAATGGGTTGGAAAAAGCGGCCAATAACGGTAGATGCCAAAAAATTGAAACTGCATTGAGATATTTACGCAAAATATTTACAACAAAAAATGCATATCTAAAAACACAAACCTGAGACATTACAACACAGTTATTAAGCCAGAATGTCTATATGGGGCAGAAATGCTCATTTTGAATAGGAAGAAAAACATCGAGGAGATTGAAAAGAAGGAAAGAAAAAGAATCTAGATGTAGCAACATAACTGAGGGTAGTAACAATAAAAAAGGCCTACAGGATTATCAATTTTGTAGGATAGGAATAATAATATTCAAGAACTAGACAAGAACAGACAAGAACAAAATTCGACTACCGATTTGGTGGATGATGTATATGAAAAGTCTTATACGTATGAAAGTTTTACTGGATAATCAAATTTGTAGATGGTAGAAGAGTACAGAAATTTGTGCGATCAATCGGATTAACACCAACTAGTTAAATTTAGTACTAGCAAAGCAGTTTTCCATGGAATCAAAACAAACATCTGAAGTAATATGCAAAAAAAAAGAAAAATAGAAAAGCAAACCTACTGTCCAAACTAAAAATAAAGAAAATGGTATATTTATATTCTAAATAAAAACAAAACAGTTAAAATATTTAGTGTTTTTCAGGATTTTGGTACATTTCATTTATTGATTGAACGTATTCATTTCATAGGGTATGTTTAAACATTGGTTAGAAGTTTATTATAGGCATTAAAGACTGATGGTAGGCTGACAGTAGGTTTTCCAGTGGGTAGACTTTAACAGGAGAGTCCCACACTTTTAACTATAAGTTTTCCACTCAAAAACAAATGGTTTAGGTACCTTCTCTTATTTGGGAAATCTCTGGCTGGTCATGTATTACAGTTAGTCACCAGATTTATTTATATTTGCAAATATTATTAAATCAAGAGTCTAATGTGGTGATTTGTAAAACTTATAAAACTGGTGGGTTTTTTAAAAATATTGTTAATAGAGTTTAGTGTGATGGTTTGAAGAATCTGTGTGGTTTTAAAAGTATTTCACTGAATACAATCAAACAAATATGTATATAATTTTGGGTAGTGATTTTTTTATTCTGAATTGATTATTAATGTAGTTTACATATTATAATCTACTGTAATATATTATCCATATTATCCTAGATGGGCGAAGTTTTATATATATTTAACAGTGTATTTTTTATTGAAATAAAATTAGTGATTTAAGGAGTATGTATGTGTTTTGGTTTTCTAATTATGATTTATATTGTTTTTTTTTTGCTCAAAAAATAATTACAAAAATAGAAAATTTCTTTTGGTTGCTCAATATTTAACGTTTTTCTTCAGTGGTTGTTGGATCTTGACTTCTCCGAAGTGTCCACATGAGTAGTACTAGTGCATGTTTACAACCACCTGTCATCAAATATATACAAAATATTGCTATTTATAACATTATATAATTTTTTGTTTGAGTATTTATTACCTGCTGAAGCTGCACAATCGTGACATTGGGTTTCTACTGTATAAGCTTTACTCCGAACTTTATGTTCTCAACATACACGTCCTTTTACCGTGCAAATACCATTTTTACATTTAAGTTGAACAAAACCTATAGCCTTGTCACCGTAACTTTCTCGTGACACCCTACAAATAGTCTAATTATATTTAATAGAAATATTTTGTTTCTTATTTATATTTACATTATTATTATTTAAAAAAAAACTCACATCGATGCCTTAGCACCTCGAACTTCGGCTGAATTAAACCGAATGTAATTTTTTAGAAAATCTGTGACCATAAAAATATCCACAGCAGGTATATTATCAGAATTAACCTTTATAAACCCTTTGTCACACATTACTTAACTAAATTAGTAATGAATAATATTATATTTTGCACTTAACCATCAATAATTTTGACAGTATATATACGAATAGAAGCCCTTGACAATATTGATGTGAAAACACTGGAAATTCCAACGTTACAAACAGCAGCCAATCGCGGCGCGTTCGTAGTCACGTGATTTTATTAAAATTTTGTACATTTTAATTCATTTATAATTAATTGTAACAAGTTTTTAAAAAGTTTTTCGCATCGATTATTAATATTATTTATGATCACACTTTTAAAAACTTTCTTTCACTTTTAAAATAAACTAAAAAAATCGATTTTTTTTTCAAAAATCCAACTATTGATGCCTTGGAAGCCAACATAATTCGGATAATTGCCCCAATTGCATGGAAACTTGCAAATTGAATTGACAGAATGCGCTTTGTCAGAAATAGTCGCTAAGGACATTTTTAAGTAATGTCTGAATGATTGTGGCGTGTTCATATATTTTTTCTCCTTTATTTGGGTTTCGCCACTGTCTAAAACTCAAAAAATATCAAAAATACCTGTTCTTATTTAAAGAAAGAATCACTGGGTAAAAACAAAAAACCAAACGGAGACAAATTTCTCAGTGATTCTTTTTTGTAATAAATTTGCATAACGAACAAAATTTTAAAGATATAAAAATGTTATAAAAAAAGTTACAAACTTTTAACGTTAACGTTTCGGAGGGTAATCTCCCCCCGTTTTCAAAACTGAACTAAAAAATAAATTATATTAATTTGTAATATATAAAGTAACGAGTGAAAGTAAATATATTTTTTTGTATGTCAACGATACTTACATTGACAACAATGGATTTTCATGACAGTGACATACTACCAAAAAATATATATAGGTAATGTTTACTGTGTGCTTGTTTATTGTACTGATTGTGTATTCAAATATTTAAATGTTTTTAATTGTATTCTTTAGAACCATATTAAATTTAAATCTACCGAAGGCATAGCAATACAGTTATTTTTATTTAAATTAATTATAGTATATATTAATATTATTATTAATAATATATTAATAATAATATTTTTATAAAATAATATTAATATAATAAAAAAAGGACATTTTTGTCCGAGATATTAATGCCGTTGATTATTATTTCGCATAAAACACATCGTTTCAAGGCATCTAATTTTGTTGTTGTTTTATTTGAATATAAAGTTCGGACGCACAAAAAAAAATCATTCTATATAATCTATGCAATGTTGGTATGACTGCAACCAGAGTTTCTATGTTTCTATGAGCTCAGTTATTTAATAAATAAATAAAAATCGTTAGGTTAAAAAGTTAGGTTTTTGTAAAACATTTCCATTAAATTGAAATAAAACCATTTTCTAACTGATACATGTACATTGCCAGAATCAAAGTTGAACTGTTCTAATTATTTAAGAATTTATTAAAATGTAGCATAAAGAGCTTTCGAAATTTTATGGCTGAAAAAAAACTATGAGTATCTAGGAATATATAGTATTTTTGGTGAATTAAACAAGTATACGAATCGATAATATTTAAAGTAACGTTTCTGTGTTCAGCATCAATCATCTAACTTGTAGTTTTATTAGTATTTTCGCCCACTACATGGTAGCGTTTCGTGCAAGTTGCTTTCATGTCTACATTACGCCATATCCTACATACTAATATATTTCGAGACAAGATGCTAGAGTGTTGGTAACTGGAATTTCTATCATCTGGGATTTATAAAACATACAAAAAATGGTTCACTTTCAGTTAGGTTTTTGTAGAATTTTCTATCTTAGACAAACACTTTAGTTAAATTAAGAAAAAATATTTTTCGCACTCATCAAAGAACATTGCCAAACTAAAATTCTCGTACTTACATGATTCTGGACGTTATTTAACTAGCCTGTCTAGAGGTGTGTGTTATATATAGTTTTTCGACTACTTTTTTTTCTTGCTAGTGTTTCTGCCTCGTTCAATTTTCGCCTATGCTTTATGTAAGTTCCTACTTCATCATTTCATCATAGTTTGGATCCTCCTTTTTTATTTCTGTCCACCTTTCGCATTTTCCAAATTATTTTTGGTTGGTCTTCTTACTAGGTGGCAAAACCATTTAAGAGACATTCTCTTGTATTCAGCGTTGTTCGATGACTTTTAAGCTTAATCTATTTCCTTGTTTTCCATTTCATTCATTTTCATTCTCTTTTGTCCTTCCTTTTCCACCAATTTCAGTCCAACTATTTGTCTTATACTTTTCGCTTCACTGGTTTGTAACGTGTTCCTTGTTTCTTTGTTAATGTCCATATTTCTGAACTGCTAGTGTACGTATAATAGTGAGTTGTAAATTCGTATGCTTGTCTTGTAAGATAATTCATTTTTTCTGAATGTTGTATTACGTTTGGCGTAGTATAATCTTTGTTGTTATTTTGATCCCCTGAGCTATTTCGTCTTCTATGCTTCCACCTCCTGTAGTAGTAATCTTGTTGTTTTAATTCCCTCGGCTATTTCGGTTTCTATGTTTCCATCTTCTGTATTATTTTTCCTAGATTTTTTTTAAATACTACTATTTTGTCAGTATCTTTCTGTATTGTATACGAATATATATTTTCGCTCATGAATGTTTTTGTTTTAGATCTATTTATTTCTGGTTTTCTTTTCCCTAATTATTCACACCATATTTACAAAATTCTACGTGGTCTAACGATATTTGATTAAGGTTGTATGTAATTTTTGACTATATAAACTATATAACTATATAAAGAACATAATGTTTCCTTCACTTTTAATAATGTTCATAATGTTTCCTTCACACTTCATTTAAATTAAAATAATACATTTTTTCAACCACCCACAAACATTGTCAGAACTAAAATTGCATTTTTCTCTTTATCTAAATTTAGTAGTCTACTTTTAACTTTGAATATATTTACAACAACAATAAAAATATATTAGGAACATTCCAAACTATTGGGTAGAGACAACTGTGATATAAACATACGAATTTATTTAGGATCTCTTTTATAATTAATTTAAAATTTTTGCCTTCGACATAAATAATAAATTTTTGCCCAAAATTAGGCACTGTGTGCATGTTGCTTTCAATATTTTCCAATTATAAGTAATATATTAAAAATACATAATTTGTTGTAACGTACCTTTCTCTTAAAAATGATGTGTTAAAACAAGCATAAGAGTTTACAACCCACTGTCTGTATCCACATCGACACAGTTCGGAAATATGGACATTAACATAGAAATAAACAAGACATTAACACACATCTCTAGACAGGCTGCTTAAATGACGCCTAGAGTCATGTAAGTATGACAATTTTAGTTGTGTGGATGAGTGCGGAAAACATTTTTTTTTATTTAACTGAAGTGTTTGTCTGGATGGAAAATTCTACAAAAGCCTATCTGAAAACGAATCTAGTAACATTTTTTTCTCTGTTTTATAAATCCCAGATAATAAAAATTCCAGTTTCGAATACTCCTAAATCTTGTTTCGAAATATAATAGTATGCAGAATATGGCGTAACATAGAGATGAAGGCAACTTGCTCGAAACAGTACACGGTACTGGGCAAATACTAATAAAGTTGGAATATCGACGATTTATCCTGACCACATAGAAATGTTACCTTAAATATTATCGATTCGTATTTGTTTAATTCACTAAAATTATATCCCTGGTTATTTATTCATGTCCAACCCGTCAAACATTACAAATAGAATACACAAAAATCACCTAACGATAGCAGCAAAGTATGTAAGCAAATATAAAGTTAGAACACAAGTAATAAATTATGATATAAAACAAACAATGATATAGAAACAATGTGCACACACTTAGTGATTACACATAGGGCAGCTGGATGATCATATTTTGGAAGACCAGAATTCTGCACACTCCACGGTGTAAGGTCCTTGGTGGTGTATGGGGCTCGTAAGTCTGGGCGCACCAACAGATGGTTGATTGTCTAGGTTCGCCCGCAAGAGCACAAGTAGGGGTCAATTGGATATCCCCATCTCAGTAAGTTTGCCTTACAGTGTGGGTTTGGAGTCGATTAAGGGTTTTCTAAGTGGCCCAGCTCTCGCCCAAGCCAGTTGGGAGGCATTCCTTTGGAGGTATTTTCAATTCTTTATTTTCTTCTGTCAATGACTCACGCCCCATTTCAAGCCTGGCAGCAAACGCAGAAACAGCCATAGGTCCCACGGATGCCAGGAAAATTCTTGGACAATTTTGCCATAGCTCCCCTAATTTTACGTGGTGCGATACCGCGCAAAATATGAAGATGGCTAACGAGAGTAAATTTTAGACACCCAGCAATTATTCGGCATGCTTGATTCAATTCATTGAGCAAGGTTCTATATTCGTACATGTGTGGATCGTTCCCATACTGTGCCGCATACTCAGCTACTGTGTAAGATAGAGCCAAGGTGGATGTTTTTAGTATATCAGCATTTGCACCGCACCTACTGCATGTTAGTTTTCGAAGCAGGATATTTCTAATTAATTGTAGTGTTTTTTCAATCATAGAGTTTCGAAAGCTTATTATGCTATGTTTTACTAAATTCTAAATGACCAGACCAATTTCATTTTAGTTTTGGAATGTGCATGGCTTAGTTAGAAAAATGTTTTATTTTAATTTAACGGAATGTATTTACAAATTCATAACTTAAAAGAAAACTTGGTACGATTTTTCTTTCTTTATTACATCTCTGAAGGTAGAAACTTCGGTAACGGTCATACCGACATCTTGCACATACTTATATTAATATGCCGATGATCGCATAATGTAAGCATGGTAATAGCGGATTTATTAAACTATAATATTAACTGAAGTATACGAATAAACGAAAAAAAAGGTAATATTTTGAGCGTACGTCAGAGGTGGAAAATGACGATTGAACAAGGCTGAGAAAATTGCCCGTATAAAACTTATTTTTCAATTACTTAAGTGAAGAGATACAATTTAATCTTACTCTTATTGAGTAAGTAAATTATTGAAATTCTGTTATTAAAGAGTCTTTCAGTGAAAAATTACACTACATTATATGTTTTTAAATAAAAATTGGTAAACAATAACTAAGAATTTAAAAAGAGATAGAAATATGATATATAATGATGCAAAATACGTTCACAAAAATGATTCAATGTTAGCAATGAATTTTACAAACATTTGCAGAATATGTAAAGCTAAAAATAAAAATTTCATTTATTTATAATAACGAACTGATTTTACAATGTTCAATAAGTTATAAGCAGAGTTAATAAAACATTATTTGAAATACCTCTGTGTTAGATTTTGAAAAATTAATTTAATCTTCTCGTATGAGTTCAACCTACACCAACTAATGCTCTATTAATTTTTATTTAAATACTCGCGTTAATTTTATAAACATAAGTAGTGTGGCGCCTCATAAGAACCATAGTCTACTACTGGTACAGGGTGTAGTAGTAAAACAGGTGATTAAATACTCTTCCACTATCACACGCACATTAGTCATAATACGACGCAACATTTCTACTGGAATTTCTACTTCTTAAATCTCTAAAATCTAAGTTTGTGCTGCGCAGTGTTCTTTGCGATAACATCATAGACATTACATTTCGACAAGCATAATGTCGACCACATTACATGTCGTGAAATCTGACGATCTTGCTGACTTGACATCAGTCCGTCAGTCGCATCAAATCTTTTTGAAATCATGCGTCGTTCACATAAGAACATCTCATATATATATATATATATATATATATATATATATATATATATATATATATATATATATATATATATATATATATATATATATATATATATATATATATTGCGCCCATACTAATTTCATTCTTTCGCTATGAGCTTTTTTCCTTTCGTCCGGCCAAGTTGTTCCAGTCTTCCTACATTTTTCTCTTTGACCAACCTTCCAAACGTTAACCTTGTGTCTGAAACAGCCTGTATCCTGAATTTCACTTTCTGTAATGTTTGCTGATCTTAGGTCCTTTTTAATTGCAGCAATCAATTTAATTATTTCTACTCTAGCACTACTCCTATTTTCATAAAATTCGACTATTTGTCTAGTTAGTCTACTCGGATTCATCCATTTAATGTGTCCGTCAAACTTAAGTCTTCTTTTTCTTATATCGCTATGTATATCTATGTGCTGTTTGATTTCTTGGTTTACTGGAAGTCGGTATGTTGTGCTATTTATTTGTTTAGAGCCTAAGAATTTTCTTATGATTTTTCTTTCCTTTTTTTCAATCTCCTCGATGTCTCTCTTTCTATTCAAAATGAGAGTTTCAGCCCCATATAGACATTCTAGTTTAATAACTGTGTTATAATGTATCAGTTTTGTGTTTTTAGATATGCATTTTTTGCTGTAAATACTTTGTGTATCTCAGTCTCAATGCCGTTTCAATTTTTTGACATCTACCTTTATTGGCCGCTTTTTCCAACCCGTTTTCCACGATTATTTCACCCAAATATTTGAATAGAGAGACTCGTCTGATGTTACCATATTTTGTTTTTAAAAATGGTGTTCTTGTCTGTTGCAGGTATTGTGTCTTTTCAAAGGAAGTTTGGAGTCCTACCTTTTCTGCTGTTTCTTTCAGGATTTCAATCTGTTTTTGTGCCGTTAATATATCTTGAGTCAAAATTGCTAGATCATCATCCAAGGCCAGACAATCAATTTTGATGTTGGTTCTCCCCAGTATAATGGGCTGATCAATATTCAGGGCCGACTTTTTTTCACGCCACCCCTGTTTTAATTTGGAAGGGCTCTGAGATGTCACCCATGAATTTAACTTTTGACCTTGTGTTAGTTAATATTGCTTTAATAATTGCCAGCGTTTTCAGATCTAGTCCTTGTTGTTTCAAGATTTGAAATAACGATTCGCGTTCAATAGAATGAAATGCTTTTTGGAATCCAATGTACACACGAGATTTTTATTATATAGTTTTTGATGTCTGAGGATCAACTTTAGATTCAGGATCTGTTCAGGCCAGGATCTGCCCGCTCAAAAACCTGCTTTGATATTCACCAATTTTAGGTCCTAACTGTCCCTGTGCTCTGTCTAGTAGACATTGAGATGTAATCTTGTAACAGACTGGAGAAACAGAAGAGATATCCCTCTGTAGTTGTTTACATCCGTTTTATCTAATTTCTTGTGTAGTGGATGGATTAGAGCATCTTTCCAATTTTTCGGAATCCGTTCGATTCGCCAAACTTCTTGTAGAATTTTGGTTATTTCCTTGATTGTACCTGGACCAGCGAATTTCAAAAGTTCAACAGTGATTCGATCTTCACCAGAAGCTTTGTTATTTTTAAGTCGCTTGATATGCCTAATTACCTCATCTTCATTCGGTGGTAATGAATCTGGGTTTGTTTGTTTAGGGTTTAGTGTTGGTAATTTGTTTAAGGGCTCAGGACAGTTTAGTAGTTGTTCAAAATATTTCGCAAGTTCTTTGCAATTGTCTTGGTTATTTAGAGCTAATTGTCCGTTTTTCTTTTGGAAGCAAAGACTTTGGGGTTGATAGCCTGTTGTTAATTATATGTATATGTATATATATATATATTATATATATATATATATATATATATATATATATATATATATATATTATTATATATATATATATATATATATATATATATATATATATATATATATATATATATATATATATATATATATATATATATTATATATATATATATATATATTATTATATATATATATATATATATATTAATTATATGTATATGTATATATATATATATATATATATATATATATATATATATATATATATATATATATATATATATATATATATATGTATATAAACAGCTCGTACTAAATCTTATTTTTAACATGAATGTTCTACAATGTTGCTGATGTTCAGTATAAAAATGCGAATCCACACAGACCTTCTTGATATTTTAGGTGAAATTTTTCGAGCAAATTAAATTTTCTTAACACGTATTCGACATAAATCACCTATGTTCCAACTATATCCAATTTTTTTATGTAGTATTGGGTGTTGTTCCCTGCATATTACTTTCACGGTTATATTATGCCATGTTCTACATATTTATATATTTCAGGACAAGATGTTGGTATGGTTGTAACCGGAATTGCGGTCATCTGGGTTTTAATAAACAGAAAAAAACTTCATTTTCTTTTTGCTCACGTTTTTGTTTCGTAAAAATAAATGGGCTAGTAGTTACTTTTAGTTTTAGTGACACGTGAAACATATATTTATATTCGGAAATCTAAAAAAAGTAAACAATCAAATATTCTTTCGTTAAAATTGCTTTTTAAATAACCTTTTTGTTATGAAGCATTATTATGGATCTTTCTCCAAGATTTGAAAGAAACTATAGACTTTATTCATTTTTAAAACTGGAATAGCATTGGAATATCATTTTTTCTTCTTACTAATAACGTGATTTCTCACATTTTTTTATCACTATTCCACAATACTGGTGAATTATTTTAGCTATAGCCAGTTACATGTTAAATTTGAGCTCATGAGTAATCGTTGGATGCCCCATAGTAAAATGTCAAAAGAAGCCAAGTTACATAATCTTGATTTCCCCATTTCTCAAAATTATACGAACTGGATAGGTATTCTTATTAGGTGATGCTCCAAGTTTTTAATAATAAACCTAAATAAACATAAGAAAAGAGAAAGAAAACAAATTAATTTAAATAAATTGATAAGAACTCGAAACCTCCAAACACTCACGTGGATGTCCAGATAATCATTAGTTATAACTGATGGCTCTAGAACTCCGAACAAAGTCAAAACAAAGTTTAAAAATAAAGGTACGATTTATGCGAAAAGAAAAATTAATCTGAAAGAATAAGTAATTTCGATAAGAAAAAACCAGATTCACAAAATGCTAATTCTATAAAAAGTTAAATTAGACGCAAAAAAAGGCCAATCTCTTGCCTTTAGAAAAGTGAAATATACACTACGGCTTGTCGAGAAGGGTGGTATCACACAGATATGTCTTCCAATCATCATCCTGATAGGGAGCATTTGGGAGCATGGTTTTCTCCTGATAGGGAGCATTGGTACATATGCTGATCTACATTGATGTACAAGTTAGCCCATTGCTACCTAGATTAGAGTTAGTTATATCCCAATGTTATCACTCAATTTTGTCGTGTGTTTTCAACTGTTTCTCGGGCGCCATTGACCTAATTAGATACTATGGCGTAGTGTATCTGAAAGATCTGACGTTCAGATACTTGTGTTCGAAATGTTTCCTAAACTGTAAAAACATGCCTGTTTTTAAATGCATGTTTGATACAAAAACACCCTTCTTTAACAGACTTTATTTCTTGAAATGATACAAACTCAAACGAGCTTTGCACATACAACTTAAATGTATCTCTTTTCTTAAATATTTGTACACATATATGTGAAAAGGTAAATACGAAAAACAATATTATTTTACAACCGCAACTGTTTCTGCAGCATTATTCAAGCAGGAATTACATACAAAATTTGCATATTCCAAGAAAACTGATTTCATACATTATGCATTGAAATTTGGAAAGTCGCTCTAACCGGGCTCTGCAGTAAATAATACACCTCTGCAATTTTTCTGCCCATTCTCTTCATTTTCCACTTTTTCCTGTTCCCTTTTCTCATCTGTATCTAGTTTAAACGTTTTCACTCGTTGCTGCAATTGAAATGGTTTTCCAACTGTTGTTTGGCTTCTCCTGATACCTTGTTTCTTCATCACTGATTTTTTTCCTTTTGTCGGAATAGATGATACTAAAGTTGGTAGTTAAAGTTACTTGCGCAAAAATGGATTATTTCAATAATTGACAGTAATCATGAACTCAAGCGTAATGCATCACACAAAACAAAAGGTTGGTTATTAGGCAGCTTTCACACTAGAGCAACGCAATTCATGTGATGAGATATATATACAACCAATCACCAAATTTGTCATGCAATCTTTCTAGTCGTAATGGATTCTTCAGAAGAAGAAGATATTATAATGTTTTGGTATTTATTAAGGAGAAAAAAGAAAAGACGCTTTGGGGCACACCCGTATTTTGTAAAAAAGTGTATATTTCTTAGAGTTGCTTAGTTGAGTGGCTGAGAAGCATTAGCGTAGAAGAAACCCTTCTATAACGCTAAAGCAAATTTAAAATATATTTTCTATAAAATATTTTACATGAAGATTTAAATAATTAAGCTAAATTTAATATATTTTCTATAAAATATTCTACATAAACATTCAAATAATAATTATTACTTAGATTTTCTGGGCTGCTAAAATTTTGATAGCACTTTGTTAAACCGATCCTTTGGTCAGATGAAGTTGGAGGATACCCTTTATCAAATTGAGTAGTATATCGTCCAGATACATCAGTTGGAGGATACCGTACATCAGATTGAGTAGTATATCGTCCAAATATAGTGGTTGGAGAATTTGATATGTGTAATGAGTTTGAAGACGGTGTATCGTCTAATGAATCTAAGACTTTCAAAACATGCCGAAATTTTCGCATCTTACATTCGCTTAGTTTTTGTACGTCAGATAGCAAACTCAAAAGAAACATTTTCCGAGAATTTTCTTCTTTGGGTTCATTAATTCTTTTTTGGATATATTTAATAAAACCCTCATCAGCAGCGTGCGTTTGTTTAGGTCGTTTTTTTTTCATGTGGTTCTCCTTGCTCGCTTGAATTATTTGAAATGCTATCTTCATTTGTAACTTGCTCAGTAAACTCAAATTCTGGTTCGGTACTTAATTAAGTAGGGGATGGAAGGATACTAAAAATTGTAGATAATCTACTAAGTAGTATTTTTCTGCCTTCCTGAACCACTCGGCGGATTTTTCAGTTTCCTGGAAAACACGGAGCGGATATTACGCCACCTTTCCTTCCAGTTGGCAGCTGAAAATAAAAATTATATTAATTTTGAATTAAGTTTTTCGTTCAGAATCATCATTATATTTTAAGAGAGGGGTCAGCACAGTCATTGAAGTAATTACAACTACTACTAAGGCAACTTGGGACAAGCTCCCACCAATATATATGAACATACCATTTGAAGGACGATTGGTTGGCTATTTCTAATCGTTTTTATCAGTTATGGAATGTCGGAAATGGCTTAGGTGCTTTAGATGGTAAACATATTAGAATTCAAAAAACTCCCAAAAATCATATTCATCGTATTTCAATTACCTGCTCTGATGCAGATGGTTGTTCCGCAATGATTGAAGTTAAATTCCAGGAAAGAAATAGTGATGGGGAATCTTTAGAAAGGATAAAACAGGCTGATCTGCAATTTCCAGTTCACAGACAACATCCACAAGATACAAATGGAATTAAATTTCCATTCTACTTTATCGGTGACGAAGCTTTTCCGCTACATGTTCGTTTAATGCGGCCTTATCCAAGAACAGCTCTAGATAATAAAAAATGAATTTTCAATTTATTGTTTATTTACCGGACCAGTAGAGCAAGAAAGACTAGAGTGCGCGTTTGGAATGCTGTTCAAAAAATTTCGTGTTCTATTAAGTTGTATTGTTTGTACAGATCAAAATAAAATCAACAATATAGTGCGAAGTGTTTGTGTAGTTCATAACTTTATTAGGAAAAAAGAAGTACCATACCAATTTCAAGAACAGAATATGAAAGAAGAAGTAAATATGGAAAATGGAGAACCAGAGTTATTAGACTTTGGTGTAGGTAATGTGGTATGAAACCCAACAGCAACAAATTTGAGAAACTACCTTCAAATCTTTTGTTCAAATAAATCCTTTGCCATGGCAGTAGAAGTATTGTTTAGATGCCGATCATGCCGAATAAAAATAATTACAGTAGTTAATATTAATACTTTTCACATTATAATAACAATTTTTTCTTTATAAATAAATAAAAATATTCTACTTTCTTACCTGTGTCATTCTTTGCTTTTGCCACATTCTTCCACGCCAAATTCTCCACGTCTCTCTTGCTGTAGCCACTCAATTTGTAATTATGTAAGACTGGAAATTTTTCCACATCTTGCACCAATTTTAAACTGAATGTTTCCTCGCTTATACTGAATAAGCACTAATAATAAAATATAAAATAGCAAAGCAATACAACATTGTGTAGAACTGAAATAAATCAAAACCAATGCAACTGGTCGACGTGCGACCGACATGTCGTATCGTATCGAATCGTATCGTATCGAGTCGTATCGAATCCGTTGCATCCGACTAGTTGCGATCTGACACATCGCGCAGATGTTAATGCCTCTACGAAAACCTTATGAGTCAGATTAATGCAACTAGTTGGTTAAGTCGGTTGTTTGTATTGCGTTGCTTTAGTGTGAAAGCAGCCTTAGACATACAGACCTTCGATGACTGAATTGTCCGAACATACGTGTGGTGCACGAAAATATATGAAGCGACTCGAGAATGGCAATTTCGATTTCGGAAGGTACAAACGGAACAATTTAATTAATCAAATCGGTTGAGCCCGAGGGAATGTTAAGTAACACTATAAACAATAATTAATTTTTAAAAGAATAATTATAAACTATATATATATATATATATATATATATATATATATATATATATATATATATATATATATATATATATATATATATATATATATATTTATATATATCTGTGCGTGTGCGTGTGCGTGTGCGTGTGCGTGTGCGTGTGCGTGTGCGTGTTCGTGTGCGTGTTCGTGTGCGGGTGTGCGTGTTCGTGTGCGGGTGTGCGTGTGTGCGTGTGCGTGTGTGTGTTTGTGTGTGTGTGTGTGTGTGTGTGTGTGTGTGTGTGTGTGTGTGTGTGTGTGTGTGTGTGTGTACGGAAACGATAAAAATCACATGACATAAAATGACAGGATTTTTTTTCATATACATGTATGTATAATATAGAGACACACATACATATGTTCCTAATAATAACTGGGATTGCTTAACTAGAATTGCTCTAACTACACTGGTACATGAGTTTGACGAGCATGGTGGTGGCTTTCAATCATGGCAGCTTTAACTATCTGGAAATAAAAGCAACCTTGAACACCCCGAATCCATCAAGCTAATCCCTGTGTACTATCTGTTATTTTAAATGTATCAGATTGATACAAATCATACTTTAACACGAGGTTGTTCGTATACTCAACGAGAAATACTCGCTAGAACATCACTTATAATAGCCATGATAGCATTCAACATAAATTCAAATAGAGATTCTCTACATAACTGAAACAATGATACAATAGTCAAATATAAAACTGGTTACTGTTCCTGACACTGAATGGAGAACGCGCAATAGTACCAGCTTGGGGTATGAACGGTGTATCAAGGGAAAACCGCACGAGATGCCCACCGAAAGAGCTAAACAAAAGATAATGAATATCCAAACACACCCTACGGTGTAACCTCTGGTACTGAGTTGTGCAATGGGTACCAATGGAGATCGCGCGATGTACCCGCTCAAGATACCAGAAAAGCAAAACAGCATTTACACACTTCATAGTATTGAAGGGAAAGACGTGCGACAATACCATGCATATTTGTTTTGATATTAATTAAATTACAAATTATATGAATAAGTGGACACACAGAGATATCTTACATAACTTCAACACTGATAATGCTATCAATCAATAATAACATTATCAAAGTGTGTACTGTTCCTGACACTGAGGGGAGAAAGCGCAGCAGTGCCAGCTTCGGGTATGAACAGGGTATCAAGGGAAAACTGCACGAGATACCCAGCCAAAGAGCTAAACAAAACTTATTCAACTACACCCTACGGTGTAACCTCTAGTACTGAGTTGTGTAATGTGTACAAAGGGAGAACGCGCGATGCACCCGCTCCAGATACTAGAAAAGCAAAACAGCATTTACTCACTTTATGGTATAAAAGGGAGACCGCGCGACAATACCATAGATATCTCTCTCAATTAAATTTTAAATGATATGAATATGCTGATGCCACTATTCAATCAATGTTTGGATATTCGTTTAAATAGAAATCATTTAATATTGATCACAACATTAATCAAGAACCACTGTTTTAAATATTATTTCAAATTGAACAGTAACAGATTTAATTCAATTGTACTTGAATATTTGATAATAATCAGAACAGTATCCTGTGACAAAAAAAATACAAGTAATATTTAAATACTTCTCGAAACTACCAAAATCAATAGAAGACAAAGTGTTCAGTGAAAAACTCACTTACACAGTAATCATTTCAATTAATGAAAACATTAAATAGAAATAATAGAGCTTTAAATATATCTCAAAACTAATATAAATTGATAGAAATCAAAGTGTTCAGTGACAAACTCATAACTAATAAAAGTTAATAGTTAACAAACTGTTTAGTGATAAACTCACCCTTGAAATTATTCGGGCGCAACACACAACACTTGTTCACAGCATAAATGAAAATGTTGGTTTCAAATACTGAAATGAAGCCATCTAAAAAGATGCTCCACCATTATCGCACATCGGGCGGTAATGTGTTGTTACCCTTAAGTGTTGTCGAAGCGTTTAGATAGGATAAGTCAACTCATTGAATGTAAACACAATAACACAACCCAGTGTTCTTAAGCGGAAAAATGAAATATAGTCGACATATGGTCAAATGCAATAAAACCCATATTTACGAAAAAAGTAATAAAATTATCATTTAGCCTGGGAATGAAGTAGAGACCGGAAGATGTAAATTAAACAAACATATTTTTTACATATATATATTTCAGATATTTTGAATTTTTGAGATTTTGATATTGCTTTGTCGAACCGCTTTGCTGTGTTACAAGACCCGGAGGAGATGGAAATTACAGACCAAGATGAAGAAATCGCCTACAATGTGCTTAAAACGGCGGCTTCAATAGCACCAGAAGATAAATCTTTCAAAGAATCAAAAATTTCCAATGAAACCATTAATTTAATGAAAAAAACGCCGGATAATGAAGAATGCAGAAAATCCTTTTGGCAGGGTCGAGTACGTTAAACTTTGCAAAACTATAAGAAAGTGTATTCGAGAGGAAACGCGCTGATTAAACATGCAGCTAGTGCAAAAACACTCTGGAAGAAAACAGGGGAATTAACAAAGCTAAGCAGAAGCTGAAAAAGAAAAGGACACAATGTTTTCCTTAATGCGTGAGGATGGTACAATATGCAAGGAATTGTTGGAAATGTTAGAGGTTGTCCGAAGATTTTATTCAAAGTTATATGAGGACTAGAATCAGTCTTGACAGTAATGCCCACTGACAAACAAGTGCCGGATATCTTGGTGGAGGATGTGACAAAGGCTATAGACTCGATGAAAAATGGCAAGGCTCCAGGAAAGGATAGTGTAACTGTGGAGATGTTAAAAGCTGGTCTTCGAACTTTACATAAAACGCTAGCAAAATTATACTCAAAATCCCTTAAACAACAAGAAGTACCCAGCTTATGGAAAAGTGCATAAGTGATTCTTTTACATAAGAAAGGAGCACGGAAAGATTTAAAGAGCTACCGCCCAATAAGCCTCCTATCAGTTGTGTACAAAGTTTTCACCAAAATAATATCCAAAAGAATACTAAGAAAACATAATGACTCACAACCATGGGAGCAAGCAGGATTCAGAAGTGGATTCAGTACAATGGATCACATCCAGGTTCTACATCAGGTCATAAAAAGACACAACGAATACACTATGCCACTGTACTTGGCTTTTATCAATTATGAAAAAGCATTTGATTCAATCTCAAAGCGGGCCATAATGGATGCATTGCTTAATCAAGGTGTAGAGAAAGCCTATGTAAACCTACTAGGATCGATATATGATGAAGCTACAACGACAGTTCACCTTGACGATCTTAAGGTTGGAATAAATGTAGAGTGGGGCGTACAGCAGGGTGACGCAATATCGCCTCTTCTTTTCTCAGCCTGCCTGGAAGAAGTGTTCCGTAATCTGGACTGGGAACAGGATAGAATAAGGATTAGTGGTGCATGCATAAATCATCTTAGGTTCGCAAATGATATCGTTTTTCTTTCACAAAACCCAGAGGAGCTACAAAGGTACGTACAAGAGCTGCAAAGGGCTGGGGAACCATTTGGCTTAAAAATAAACCAAAAGAAGAGTTAGGTCCTGTTCAATAAATTTACTGAGGACAAAAGGATTTCTATTTTAGGAACGCATTTGGAAGTTGCGGATCACTATATATATCTTGGGCAGAGGATTTCAATGGAAGGGGATACCGTCCGGGAGGTGGAACGACGCGTTAACTGTGCCTGGCAGGCATTTGACAGACTCAACATAATGTTTAAGAGCAAACTACCACTTTGCTTGAAAAGAAAAGTCTTTGATCAGTGTGTCCTGCTCGTTATGACATACGCAAGTGGGACCTGGACACTCACATCACAGTCAGTTCAAAAACTTCGAGTAGCACAGAGCGAAATGGAAAGATGTATGCTTGGCATTAGTAGACAGGATAGAAAGACCTGCGCATGGATCAGAGAACAAACGAAAGTGAGTAACATCATTGGAAGAATAAAGCAATTGAAATGGAAGTGGGCAGGCTATGTAGCGAGTCTATTCGACGAAAGATGGACTAGGGTAGTCCTGGACTGGATACCAGAATACTTGGAATTTAAATAAACATGGACATATGTACACTGAAATAGTTTCTATTGTTTCTGATGAAACAACGTTCTTTGCAGCTTGTTTGCGACTTTGTCGCAACTCTGTTGGCTGTTGTATGGCGTGATTCTTGATTTAAAAAATTACTACGTTCATTATTTTTAGGTTATTCGTTAACGACATAACGTAACGTAACGTATTTGCCAAATATGCTTAAAATTAAATTAACAAACACTTATTTGCTTAAAATGTTGGTTCATATCATAGGTTTTCGATTAGTGATTTAAACATATTACAGTTTTTTTCGCGGGAACCTTTAGGATTGACCCTTGTTGCAAGGAACGTTTTATTTTAAATGATGTGAAGAATCGTATGCAAAATTTACGCAAGTCCTTTCGCTTAAACCTCGTATATTACTGTTCTAAGAACTATATCGTTTATTTGTTAATTAACAAAAAACTTATTTATTCGTTGTATTCACTCGCATGATAAAGATACTCTTAAACTGAGGATTAATATTTCTTAATTCAAGCAAGTATCTTAGGTATCATGGCTCGTTTGGATTTTATTGCTTTTTAGAAATTTGTATGACCGCATTTTAAGTACTTGAACTACTCAGTTTTTTTTATCCAAGCCAGGATTGTTTTAAATAAACTATAAAGTGGAAATCAATAATGTATTTATATATAATGGATAAACTTTTCCCAAAAGTGAAAGGTCGGTTCATGACCGTTTATTGACGTGCCCATAACACCCAAACTATCTGGCAACTGGGCAAAAGCTGGCAACGTAAACCTAATTTTATTCTCCATACACTGAAAACTAAAATTTTAAACTGTCATTTTGAACGTCAAATTCTTGGTTTATTATGAAATTAAGCAAAATGTTAAACAGCTATTCTATTTTATTCAGTTATTTCGTTTCGTTCTTTAATCGTTTTCGATATTTAATATCAAGATAAAATAATACAACTGTCAAATATGTACTGGAAATAGAAATTCTATGAAACTATATTACATTTAATAGTTTTTATAGAGAACTAAGGTGTACTGAAGGGAGAAACGAAAGCTTTTTTGATAAACTTTGTTTACATCTGTTCTTCGCGTACAAAGCAATACTATAACGAGAAAGTTCAAACAAAGAAAACGTTTTTATCCGAAAAATAGCTCCACTTTATGCCGCTATTTTTATTATATGCATTTTCGTCTGCACTATAAAATGAACTATCGGTTTCTATCGTATACTTGTCAATATAACCCAGTTAAAATTCATTGACAGCAGTTTTTTAGCTACTGTTAGTTTTACGTTACAACTTTTAGAAAAAAATAGCACAATTTATATTTTATAAATTCATTCGGAGCGAACGCGGATAGAGAGTCGGAAACATTACCTCGAGCGGTTTAGTTGTGCCGAACAAAGATGTAGACACCGAGCAGCTGGCCAGACACTAGAGCCGGCCAAAGTTAGGAATGCACTCCATTGGAAAGGATTTCTGTTACCAGCGTAAAAACTAGAGGCCAGATCTCAAGCCAGTTTGAATATGATGTTCGGCTAGAGTTGAGAAGAGATCCGATTTTCGGAGAGCGAGAGAATGATCGTATATGCGATTTTGTATACGTCTGTTGGTTTGGCCGATATATGATTGGGAGCAGCCAGAACAAGAAATCTTATAGACACGATGTGACTTTTGTGGAATATTATCTTTCACTGGCCTGGAAGGAAACAGGATATAGTTTTTTCTGTTGTAAATATCGTTTCGATATTACGGGATCTGAGTACTTGGCAAATTTTATTGGCAACTCCCTTGATGTATGGCAGAAGAACTTTAGGGTTTTGGAATAATTCTCTAGTAGATTAGTTTATATGACTTATTGCCTGAACTTTATCAATATGCCTTTTTATTTGACGCCTGTCATAATCATTTTGAATTAGTACCGTTCTTAGCGAATCAAGTTCTGTTTACCTATATTCCTTTGTTTGTCTATGTTCGAACCTTCTGTTGTTCTATATGCCTTCTATGTTCCTTTTTAATTTAATTGGGATGGATGATGAAGTGAATGCGCATTTAGATAACGGATTGTGTGGGTAGGTTTACAATAGACTGAATAGGAGAAGCTTTGGTTTGGTCTTTTTGATAATAGAATGTCATGAAAATGGAGGGCAGAATTGTTTTCAATCTCCATTGTAAATTGGACCTGGGGATGTTCACTGTTTAAATGCGAAAGGAACAGATTTAGAGATTATATTTTATGTGGCCAAATGACGAACCTGTCATCTACATATCTGAACCAGCATGTAGATTTTAACGGATTGCTGTTAATGGCTTGAGTTTAAACATGTTCCATAAAAATATTGGCTATGACCGGAGAAAGAGGAGATCCCATAGGATCTCTACGAATCTGCTTAAATAATTTATTTTTGAGGGATGACCTATTCTTGACGAGAAAGCATATGTCGGTACCCTGAAGAGCTTGAACATCGAGAGGCGAAACATATGTCCTCCAATTGAAGGAATAGGTAGGGCTTGTCCCTATTCAGGGATCTGACAAAATGTTCTTTTGGCCGAAGACGCAGGTTGTTGTGTGTTCCACATGAGATTGTGGAACCCAACAGTTGGGTGTATATAATACTCAGCTACCTTTATCTCATTGGAGGCTGTCCAAAGAAGTCTTACATTGCATATATACGCCATTCGACGAAGAGCTCGCGAAAGTATGGCTGGTTGACTGCAGATAGGGTCTAGCCATTCTTGACGAGAGAGCATATGTCGGTACCCTGAAGAGCCTGAACATCGAGAGGTGAAACATATGCCCTACAATTGAAGGGATGGGTAGGGCTCGTCTCCAGTATATATATATATAGTATATATCGTATCCAGTATATATATATATATATATATATATATATATATATATATATATATATATATATATATATATATATATATATAATGATACAACAATTAGGAGAATTGTCAGGAGCTGGCACACTGTTTCTCTGATCTCCTCAATTGCCCCTAACGCGATACAAGATTCCCAAAGGAAAATTGTATCTATACCCACTATCACCACCACCAACACAGGAAGAGATTTACAGGCACGTACAAAAAGTATAAGAATAAGAATAACAGGACATCCGGTGAAGATGGTATCACCGCGGAACTATTGAAAAACCTCGGAACAAACTCACTGGGGGAACTCACGCAAATTATTACGTACATCTGGCAAACAGAACAATTACCAGATGAATGGAAATGTGCTCTTATACACCCGCTGCACAAGAAAGAAGACAGAACAGATGTGAAAACTACAGAGGAATCTCCTTACTACAAGTCACTTACAAAATGTTCTCAGCATGCCTTCTCCAGAGAACACAGGAACAACTAGAACACAAAATTGGCGAGTACCAGGCAGGCTTTTGCCCTGGTCGCTCATGCACTGAAGAAATCTTTAACTTAAAAACAATACTGAAATACAAAGCTATCAGGAACGTCCCAATCATCTGCACGTTCGTTGACTTCAAGAAAGCATACGACTGCATTGACCGAAAATCTCTGTTCGACATCCTAGAAGAATAAGGACTCGACCCCAAAACACTACGATTGATCAAGCAGACACCGACCGACACAATCTCTAAAGTGAAATTTATGAGAGAAATTCCTTCCTTATTAAAACCGGAGTAGGACAAGGAGATGGGTTATCCCCACTTCTCTTCAACCTGGTACTGGACAAAGTCATAACTGAATGAGAAAAGGAACTAGAAAATCAAGGGCACTGGAAACCAATACGACTCGGACGAACCAAAAACAACATAAAAATGTCATACCTAGCCTTCGCAGACGACCTAGCCATACTCGCAGACAATGAAAAAAGGGCAACCAAACAGATCGAAGTCTTCAAGGAATGTGCAGAGAAAGTTGGCCTACAAATATACTTTCAAAAAACCGAATTCTTCCGAAAACCGAAATGTCCACCAAATACTGTAAAAGAAAATGCTGCACCAAAAAACACCAAATACTGTAAAATAAATAGGGTCACTCACTTCAAATACCTGGGCGAGATCCTCGAATCCACAGAAGACTCGATTACAGAAGATAAAGAGGGCATACGGCAAGACACACAATATCTACAATAAGAAATGCCTATCCACACATGCAAAAATAAGACACTACAACACAGTAATCGAACCAGAGGTACTATACGCAAACGAGACACTTACACTCCATACGAAAAGCGGCAGAGAAAACATACTAAAAGAAGAACGTAAAATTATGAGGAAAATTCTCGGCCCAAAACTGACAGAGGAAGGATACAGACTACATTCTAGAAAGACCACAGAGAGAATGTCCAACGTAGCTGCGGACATAAGAAAAAGAAGGTTGAAATTCAGTAGACTCCCATCGACAAGACTCACCAACAGAATTCTTACATACATACAAGGAGTCAAGTCAACTGTACCATGGATTGCACAAGTCAGAGCTGATCTGGAAAAGGCACAAATGGGTCCGACAGAGATTGAGGATAGAAGAACGTACAGACACAAAATACGTATGTGGAACATTGCATCAGAGAGCGATGTTTCGAGGAGATAAGGAACAAAGTGGACGGAGAAGAGAAAGAGAATCCACGGAGAAAGGATGAGAGAGGTGTGGAGGATCAGAAAGAACACTCGAAAATGAGTCAGAATGCTTTGCGTGATCCAACCGGGTCTATACGCACCTAATAATAATAATAACATAATGATTCATTTATATTAAAAGAAAGTAATTGACTAAGAAATAAAGAAATAATAAATACTGGAAGAAGCAGATTGGAGCGACAATACGAACAAATTAATCCCATACTAGACTTTATAGGTAAGGAGAAACTGAAAATGTAGATTTTTTTTGCACAAATAATCTGACAAGGCCCTAAGATAACTTGAATATAATTACCATATAGCGGACTCAGCTAGTCGAAATAATTTCCGACTTGAAATACATATATTTATTTTGCGATATGTACAAGAACTAAGTAAATATTTACTATGAAATTAGCAATTTTTACATAATTGTTTTAAAAAATGTCTTCTGAAAAAAAATTAAACTAAAAAAAAGTTTGTTTGAGATGTTCCAATACTACTGTTTCTAACTTTAAGTAGATTAGCCAGTCCTTATAACACTTCTGAGTTGTTCGGCTGTGAAATAAGGAATGTTACGAGAGTTTTTTAAAAGTTGAAGCGATTTTCGTAAGTTTATTCTTGGAAGTGCATTGAAAATATCAATAGATATTTTAAGATATTTTCTGATTGTTCAGTGATTTATTATTGTTTGTGTTATTTTGAAAAATTTGACCTAAATTACGTATAACTAACAGATCTACTGACTGCTCGTATATTTTTGATTTTCAATGGTTTTACGTGAATGGATATTTGCTGGGCTTATTTTCAATTAACGTTTGATTCAAGTTGATTGCTGGAATGTGACTCTGATGATGATTTCCTTGATTCACCTGGAATGTGATTAAGCTGCAGTCATTGTAATTAAAAGGAAACTTAAAATTAATTTTATATATTTAGAAAACTATTTTTTATTGATGAGAAAGTATAATTCTCAAAAGCTGTTCCTTAAACTATCCTTCATAAACTATTTAATTTTCCAAACGTCATTAATTCGCTATTTGGATATCATACATTTTAAAACAAAATTATATATCAATTTCTTCAAGACCTCCTGAGTGTTATATTATTCATAACATCACAACTATTTACTGCACCATCATTAGAAATTTTTAAATTTAAAACACCGATTTCCGTCTCTCTTTTGGATGCTAGTCGAGTTAACCCACCAGTCTAATCTATATATATATATATTATTGTTGTTTGTCCCTTCAAAAGGTTTCGAGAAATTCTAATCTAAATGTCCCGCATCAACCATATTGACAAGATGTGACTGCTCCTAATATATATGCAAAAAGTGTTTTTTACGTTGTTGTATGCTCTGACAGTTTACAAATATATGTAGGTAAAAAAACAAAATCGTCGAGTCGTGGTCACCTTTAAAATGTTAAAAAGTACTGAGAAATTTTCATGCACCCCAATTGTGAAAAAATTAACTTGGTTCTAATTGTATATGACAACAACGGTTGTCGATTAACACAAAATATTTAAGAGTCATAAAATCAGTTGTAAATAACCTACGTTTTACTGGTTTTTCCACTTTAACTAATGGATTCATCATAGGAATTTAAAACTTAGTACTTTGTAACCAATATTTACCTAATAGAGAGATCGTTGAATGTACTAGAATGTCCACTTGATCTTTTCAAAGGATTTTGAAAGATATCTTGGCAACAGGACTGAATTTTACTTTGTTTATGTACAAAGAATTTATTCTAAAACTGGTACCGTATATATGTGGGTGGGTATTCTAGTACCAAGTTTTATAAAAGCACCATTAGATAAATTTTAAGAATAAAACAGTATCTCCGAAATCAAATTAAAATTCTATCTTACACCATGTTTTAAAATGAAGATCTAACTATTAAAATCCACATCAATCCTTTTAACCCTGTTGTGGTAAATATCAAATAAATATTTTATATTACAGTACCATAAATTTGATCTTTTAAATAAAAATATCATTTCAATATGACTTTCTTCAAGATTAAAAAGAAAAGATATTTCTTTGGGTAGATTTTTCCGACATCTACTAATACATTCATCATTAATAATAATATGGCCGATATCTTCCCTCCCTTTTTTCATTTAATTTATGATGTCATTTCCTTTTCCCGGGCTTAATTTTAAATAACCTTATAGGTTTTTCTACTATAAATCATGACCAGAAACGTTGTAAAATAAACATAAAACCTGATTGTGCAACGTTGAACTTGCCTAATAAGCTGGTTTTTAGCTGAAGTAAGGTAATTAATTAAGAATGTCAATTTGCCGCTAACGTAAAACATAGATGGGGGATTCTAAATAGATTCATATTTAATTTAAAATTATAACAATGACTTTTTCCTATTACCATGATTTATAAAAATGTTCTTTTGTCAGTAGAATATATGTTAGAGTGAATGCTTTAACAATCTGTCAATGGTTGTGTTTTCTACTTTAACATCACGCTGATGAAAATGATTCTTTTATATCTCAATTATAATGAAGTAAGAATCGAAAGATGAATACCAGACAAAGTAAAACTTATGTATAAAAATCATATATGAAATCAGATAGAGTCCATGTCTTTTCGAAATTCAAAGAACAAAAATGGCTTAAGATTGAGGGCATGTTGGAACTAGATTTCTGTGTGCTTTTAATACCCGTTTGCTTGTGGATATTCCAGACGATATTGAAGAAAAACTTCAATTCAAGACTCGCACTCGCTATGACCATCCCACAACCCAATATCAGCGCATATTTTCTGCTCCCGAATTGAACATAGCTTCTCTGTTTTCCTTTAAGAAAATGTTTATATAAACAAGCAGATGTTGGATAGCTTTGATCTATGCCATCTGGAGCGTAAGTTCCTGGGAGAGTCACCCCTGGCAGACAGGTCAAGGCGGAGGCCTTAGATTAACATTATCCAAAAACTGCCAACCCGCACAGGACCAGCGTGACCGGACATTTCAACACTTCAGTACAGCTTCAAACACGGTCCTCATTCCCCTGAGGCTAAAGGGCAACTACCTACGGTAGGGGGAAGACCAGCGCCAAGGCAGAGTGTGTTAAAGATCACCGGAGACTCAGCTATTTTACATTTGTACGGTCCTTAACAATTTTAATGTTGGAAGTGACCACTGAATGGTATAAACAAATACTAAGATAAATTGCTGAAAAGAGCGCAAAAGAATGATAAGGTCAAAAATGTGTAAATTGGATTCTGGGAAGCTGCTGGAGAGGGTCAGCGATTTTGAGATTTTTTGGAACCTTTTTGAGGAACCTCTTTGCTGTGTTACAAGACCCGACGGAGATGGAAAAAGCAGCCCAATATGAAAAATTCACCAACAGTGTGCCTGAAATGGCTTCTCCAATAACACCAGAAGAAAAACGTTTCAAACATACATCTCCACTGCGACAATTGATTGAATGAAAAAAACGACAGGCAATGAGATATGCAAGCAGTCGTTTTCGCAAGGTCGAGTACGTTGAGCTGCAAAACTATAAGGAGAGGTATTCGGTTGAAGTGCACTGTTTTAACATGCGCTAGTGCAAAAAACTCTTGAAGAAAACAGAGGAATTAACAACGCTAAACAGAAGCTGAGAAAGAAAAGGACGCAAATTTTGCATTAATGCGTGAGAATTGTCCAGTGTACAGGGAGCGGAGGGAAATATGAGAGGTTGTCCGAAGATTTTATTCAAAGTTATATGAGGATCAGAACTAGTCAAGAGCAGCAATGTCCAATGAAGAACAAAGGCCGGATATCCTGGGCGAGGAAATGATAAAGGCTATAGACTAGATGGAAAATAGCAAGGCTCCAGGAAAGAATAGTATAACTGTAATAGTATAACTGTAACCTCAGAATACTTCAATATCAAATTAAACAATTAATTTTTTTAATTTTTTAACTAATATGTGACAATTAAAAAAAAAATATTTATTGGGACTTTCGGTCAGTTAAACTTTAACTTTAAATTAAATTAAATTAAATGAATTTACATGAAACTTTCGGATGGTTCGTTGTTGAACCGAAACGTTAATAAAACAATAAAAAATTAAAACTTATTTACTGACCGAAAGTCCCAATAAATATAAATATATATATATATATATATATATATATATATATATATATATATATATATATATATATATTTGGTGTTTTTTTCTGTAAACCAGAGATTGAACATAATGCCACAAAAAATAATTCGGGAGCATGGGCTCGCATGATCTCGGTGGCCAGTTGATGTTACCATTTCGCGAAATAACGCATCCAGGAAACTTTTCTTGCAATAGATTGATTGTCTGGTAAGATGTGTGACAAGTCCCACCCCTTTGTTGAACGAAAACCGTGTTTACATCCATATTTGTCACTTCAGCCCAAAGATATTTTGTCAGCATATTCTAATAGCGTTCGCCATCAATAGTAACACAATTTCCATCATCGTCTTCAAAAAAAAAGGTCCTATTACTCCTTCAGCTCAAAAACCGCACCAAAAAGTGACTTTCTAAGGATGAAGAGGTAACTCATCAACCCCTACAGGATTTTTATGGGTTCAAATCCTGCAGTTATGTTTGTTCACACACCCGCGGAAAGTGGGGGCTTCCTTCAAAGTTCCAATTTCTACGCGCTGTTGAATCTTGAATCTTTCCATCGTGAGTTGACACAACATACTGAATACAGTAGTTTATAAGTGACATTTACATGTCAAACAGTGTTGCCGCTGTTATGTTTCAGAGTTCTAACACTCTTGTTGGAAAACTTTTTATTAATCAATCGCCATATCTAAGGTGCTGATATGTCGGTAGAACGGTGGTACAGATTGAACTACCACTCGCGGCGTGGAAGTGCCTCTCACTGATGCCACTAATGAGGTTGGGTGCGACCTGATGTTTCTTGAGAGCTACTCTTATGTTAAGTACAAGCAAAGAGTTGATAGCCCATGGAGTGTGCCGACCCATGGATGGCCGTGGTTCAGGTGATGATGTAGGTCAATTTGCTAAATAAGCCTGTAACGATTTGCCAATTAGAAATAAATCTACCTATATTAGATTGTAATTAAATTTTATAAAATTTATGATTATTATGATTATAATTTTTTATTTCTATTCATAAAGTCGTACATTTTTGTATACTACTTAACCACATACTGCCATACAAATCAATAAACAACTTCGTGAACTGGACATAATTAAATTCCTATCATATTCATCTTATAGCCCAGATCTTGCGTTGTGTCATTTTTACAATTTCGGTTTATTGATTCATTTTTCATGAACGAACAAACGTTTAGGAATTCTCAGACATGGAATGAAACAATCAGATAATGCTTATTAACAAACTTGATCTCTTTCCACGCAAAAATGTTACAACTTGATGTAATCCGTAAATAACATTTTGCTGGGTCTCATATTAGATAATCTGATTTCGGTAACCACCCTAAATTGATGTTATATGATAATTTTAGTTAAACAATGAGACATGAATATCAAAAATGAAAACCGTTCATGTTTTGATGCTATTTTCAAATATATTTTGACTATCTGATCTAAAAATATTTTTGTTAACGTTTATGACATGGGCGATTAATTAAAATTTTAATGAATATACAAAACAATATGGATTTGTCGACTAATCTGGGGTGAAACAATGAAGAAAGAAAAAATGTTGAAATCCTTAATCCATCCATTATTTCCAATGATTGAATGGAAGAACTCAGGCTATATTATGCAGGGCTTTGATAGTAAGTAATCAGAAACAGAATCGATGCTACTGTTTAAGAAAGACTTTAAAGCACACAAATAATCAGGATATATCAAAGAAAGGCCTCACTAAAGACAATTTAGAAACGAATTTCGACGCTTTAGGGAAAAACGGGGGACTGGGATAAGATGAGATAAATGACAGAGTGACTGGATTGTGTGAGCCAAATAAAGTGATGAGAAAATTTGAAACTTGGAGAAGAAGACAATTACTGAGGAACGAAGATAAAACTTATCTCAATTCGGTCAAATCGCAATAAAATACACACCTGACAAAACACCTACAGGGCGTTACAACATATTAACCATTATTTAACTAGCCTAATTTTAATATATAACTCAAATGTTTTCCAGGTCTTTTGTAATATTCAGATGATTGTTGGAGAATATTAAATAAAATTTTCGTTTAGAGAAAGAACACTTAACTATTATTTTAGAATACTGACAGTGGACAATCAACGTAGTTTAAGCATTCCAAATGAGGTACGCTGTGGGGCTAATTAACCAGTTTTAAATTAATATTGCTTATAATTTAAAACAATTCAGAAACTGTTATTTAAATACCATCCATAGATACAGCAATACATTATGTGGCATTTTCTTCTATATTTATATAAACGGTCTACCAATAAGAATGATGAAACTTCAAAATTAAATAAAACACACATGTTTTGCTCAAAATTGGTTCCGATTGCGTTATTTATTACATGCAATTTTTGATTTGAACAAGATTTCAGCCAAATGACCACCAGGGTTCTTTTTGCAAACAGGGATCCGCTCGCGCAAATTTTCGATGACCCTGGTGGACATTTCGGGACGTAAAGCGCATATGGCTTGACGAATGTTAGTTTCTCCAAGTCTCCAATAGTCGCGGTTTTATTGCTATAAACCTGTATTTTTACATTCCAGGGAAAATAATCTAAATTTCGTGAATTAACGAGTTCGAACTTGGCGCCCATTCGGGAACTCGGGAAATATGTGGTGGTGCGCCATTCTGTTGAAAATAAAGATCATCCGCATCGATTCCATTCAATTCCGGGAAAATAAAATCTTCCAGCATTGCCTTGTAGTGCTCATTATTGATGGTAACGGTGGCTCCATTTTTAAATAAATAGGGACCGATGACTCTTCCATGCCAAAATCCACACCAAGACTCTCATGTATCACGTGTGGTTTAGATTCACACCAATACAGACAATTTTGTTTATTGTTGAAGTCATTGAGCCAGAAATGAAATGAGCTAATCGATTTTGAAGATGATTTTGCGATGGAATTCGTTGTCGGCTTCCGTCATTTCGGGGACTTTGACCCGCAAATTCACGACGAATACGATAGTCGGTTGGCTTCAATTCTTATGCCAGTATCATCTTATACGGATGCAAGCCTAAGTACAACCTCAAAATTCGCAAAGTTGTCATTGGCAAGAGCCCTAACTTTTGCGAGTGGTGCGCAACCGAGACGTTGTCATTGTCGTTTCGGCTATACTTGCTTGAACGGTGACAATATTCTTAACACTTCTGGCTTTTTTGTCGTATAGGCACCACACTAACGTGGAGCGTACACTTACTTTTAAATTTTCTAATATCACGATCAATAGCCTGTTCAGAAGGACTACCACGACGAATACTACGATGGGTCTGAATTGCTCTTTGAGTAGTATAAGGGGACCTCGAATTTTCATAATAAAACTAGACCATTTCCAAACGTTCTTTTAATGTGAAACGAACCATGATTTAATTGCAGACCTTTCGGAAAACAACTGGCAAGACATGTCAAAAATCGGTAAACATATATGGCCGCCACAAGCTGTCAAAGTTCCATCATCCCTAATGGTAGACCCTTTATTTCTCCTAGAAATTCTTAATTTTTTTACTTTAATATTACTTTCTACGATAATATTGCGAATTTGACCATAATAAAGGGTAATTTTGTTAGTGTGTCCGAACTTCCGATATCATGTCACATCAAATAACTGTCAAATTTTCATCGAACGTTTAACATCAGAGCAACGCTTGCAAATTGTCGCAATTTAGTATCAGAATCAGTGTTCAGTGCAGTTCAGTGCAGTGTTGCAGTGCAGTGTGCAGTGCAACAAAAACAACACAAAAGACGTGCGTTTTGAAATAATATTGCCGCTATTGCTGGCGGTGTTAATGAAGATCCAAATGTGTCAATTCATTAATGGTGATCGTTACAGAGCGATGGTCAATGATTATTTGATTCCGTAATTTGTATGGTATTGATCTGGAGGAGATGCGATTCCAAGAGAACAGCTTCACATGTCATACATCCAACGCAACAATCAATTTATTAAGGGAACAATTCGGTGAGAAAATTCTTTCAAGGAACGCACCTGTTAATTGGTCACCAAGGTCATATGATTTAATGCCTTTAGATTATTTTCTTTGCGATTATGTTAAATCTTTGGTCTAAGCTAATAAACCAGAAGCTATTGACGTCTTGGAAGCCAATATAACTCGGACGATTGCGGACATAAACCCCTATTACATGAAAAAGTGGTCGGAAATTGGATTGTCAGAAGTAGCCCCGGCGGGTATTTGTCTGAAATTGGTTTCGAACATTAATGCCATTGAATATTATTCCACATAAAATTAATTGTTTCAAGGCATCTAATTTGGTTGTTTTATTTGAGTTTAAAATTCAGACTTCACCCTATATTGCGATATTTTTTTAATAAAATGCCATACTTTTAGCTTGCAACGTGATCCCAATTTTCAAAAGTTCCAATATCATTAAGATCCCGCTAAAACTTGTTCAATGAAGGTTGAGAGCTAATCAAGTAATTATATAGAAAGGATTATCGATTGAATTTCTACGCACGTTAAAGTTTTTAAAATACAGGTGGCAATTTGGAACTTTGTATATATCTCCCTTGGCACCTCTTTGATTGAAAAATTGTCGTTTTAGGAGCTAAATTTATCATGATATCGGAATATGAGTTTAAGATGGATCACAAAAGAGGTAACCAGGAGTGAGACACATTTTAGATATACTAACTGCATGACCCTATAGAACAGGTTTCTCCCTTATTGGATAAGGTTCCAGAACTTTTTAGGTGTCTCTGAGATTTACTATGTAAAATTAGTGGACAATATGAAAATATTTATATACAGGGTGTAAAAGAAAGTACTTAAAAGACTGTAAACTGTACTGTAAAAGAAAGTAGTGAATATTCAGGGCCGATTTTTTTACACGCCACTCCTGTATTACTTTTTCTAGAACACAGTTAAATAAGAGTGGCGAGAGTCCATCTCCTTGTCTTACTCCAGTTTTAATTTCAAAAGACTCTGAGATGTCATCTATGAATTTCACTTTTGACCTTGTGTTAGTTAGTGTTGCTTTAAAAATTGTCAGTGTTTTTAGACCTCGTCCTTGTTCTTTCAAGATTTGAAATAAAGATTCATGCTCAATAGAATCATATGCCTTTTTGAAATCTGCAAATGTACACACGAGATTTTTATTATATACTTTTTGATGTCTCAGGAGTAACTTTAGATTCAGGACCTCTTCCGGGCAGGATCTGCCCGGTCGAAAACCGGCTTGATATTCACCAATTTTAGGTTCTAACTGTCCCTGCGCTCTGTAGAGATTGGGATAGAATTTTGTAACAAACTGGGAGAAGAGATATCCCTCTGTACTTCTTTACAAAGAATTTTTCACTAGGTTACAATTAATATTTTTAATCATCATCATCATCAGAAACCATGTCCATCCACTATAGGATGATGGCCCCTTCAGCATGGTTCCAACTCTCTCGATCCTAAGCTTTGAGTGAAAGTGATTTTTAACAATGTTCTAGCGAAGGCTGAATGCAGAAATATGCAGTGCATATAGATCTCCTTCACCTGAGAATTTTACAGTAATATCCGGTATTTCCACCGATCGACCTTTTCAAAGAAGAGATTGCTGAAAAATACAAGTCCTAAAAGAAAACTAGGGCAGTTTGTTGCTGGCCAAATGGTAGGCCGAGTGGGACCGAAGGCGCAACATGGTAGGTAATAAAACGCTATATCCTCGTCCTAATATATATGAACAGGATGAATGGAGCAGTGAATTTTCACCTGAAATGTCCTAGAGCTTATACAAATATGGCTGCTCTAAAACATGTGAATACTAAAAGAGGATCATCATTAAATTCAACGTCCAGGCGAAAGAAAGCTTTATAATTTTAAACCCAATAATCGGGACGACATACAAGGTTAGGTAAAAGGCCTTTTCTATTTAGTATTACCTTCCAAAACATATTTGTTTAATTAAGCAATAAATATTGTACACGGCTCAGTTGCATAACAAGCTACAATTGTTGTCCTCTCTAGAGAAACCATCTATATGTTAATACTGATCTCAATACATATGTCTTTGACAATAATGGATTCAGAAAATACTTCACGGGATATTCTTAGAAACCTTCTGAATAATATTCACTGCTTTTGATGCAAAATATTCCAGCTTATTTTTAAATATGAGAAAATGAGTTTGTAAATGAAGAAATAAAACATATAATCCAAAATTTGCAAAGAAACTAAAAAAAGCGAATATTTTTCCAGTAAAATCAAATAAGGGTTTTATTAAAAGAAAATTATTTATCCATATAAGCAACAATATTATTTTTAATGATATTGTTTATTTATTTATAATGTATATATATATATATATATATATATATATATATATATATATATATATATATATATATATATATATATATATATGTATATATGTTACATCTACTATTTTCATGGATGGTAGATAATGTTTCTAAATCATTCCGGGTGTCGATTCGTTGATGCTGTGATGCGAATACTACGATCCAATAAAATACCATAAATGTTAATAACACTCAACTCAGAGCGCTTGGAAGTTTAAAAAGAAACGAGGATATTACTATATCACCGGCGGACAAAGAAAACGCAACAGTCATAATGAACACCGAGGAGTATATGGCAAAAATGACGAATATTTTACTGGAAACGACATATAAACCAGTGAACAGAAATCCAACAACCTATCTAGAAAAAACGACAAAAAACAAAATCAAAGCATGGAAACTAGAACCGGACATTGAACAAAGAATAATTCCAAGGGAAAAGTCAAGCAGATGTCCTAAACTTTACGGTCTACCCAAAATACATAAACCAGAAATCCCATTAAGGCCCACAGTAAGTGCCTTTGGTTCTTCAAAACAAAATTTGGAAAAATATCTAGCAAGTATTATGCAACCAAGCGTCAAACTTGCCGAGTCCTATGTTCAAAACTCAAAACATTTGATAAGGTTGATTAAAGATTTCCAACTAGAGGATACAGACATACTGGCAAGCCTAAACATTGTCTCACTGTATCCAAGTAACCCCATAGACGAGGCCCTGGACCTAATTTCGATGAACGAAGACTTTCAACCATTTGTGGGGGAACTCTCCGAACACTGCTTGAGGAATACATATTTTTCCTTCAACCAGCAGATCTACAGACAGACCGACGATGTCCCAATGGGATCATCTTTATCACCCGTTATAGCCAACCTGTTCATGACCGACTTCGAAACAAAGGCATTGGCCAATGCTCCTTTAAAACCTAAACTTTGGAAACGCTACGTAGATGATATATTTATAATATGGCCTCACGGAAACGAACTTCTAAACAACTTCCCAACTCAGTTAAACGAAATCCACCCCAGAATACAGTTCACTCTGGAGGTCGAACAGGATAGAAAACTGCCCTTTTTAGATCTCCTTATCACAAGGAAACTTTCTGGAACACTCGAATACACAGTGTATAGGAAACAACTCACACCGACCGATACCTCAACGCTCAATCCCATCATCATCCTTCTCAAATCCAATGAGTAGCGAACACCTTGACTTTCAGATCCTTCCGACTGACACTACCAGACACACGAAGCGAGGAAGTACCAAAAATTTCCTCAGCTCTTAGACAAAATGGATATCCAAAAAATTGTATCAGGAAGGCCATTCGCCGTCAGGAAACCCAAACAAGAAGAACAATACAGGATTATGAACCAAATACACTAAAGGTCCTGCTACCATACGTAAAAGGAATCACAGATAGGATAGGCAACTACTAAGGAAACATAAGATCAGAACCGCCTACAAGCCGCAAAAAACTGTTGCAAACATCCTAAAAAGCCCTAAGGACAAAGTTAGACTGGAAAATCATGGGGTGTATAGTATATCTTGTTCCGACTGCAACAGAACATACATAGGACAAACAAACAGACGAATATCGGCCAGAATACAAGAACATAAAAACGACTTAAACAACAAACAAACCACTTCCGGTCTGTTCCAGCACCATCTACATACAGGACATAAAATCAATTTTGAAGGAGTCAAAGAAATAGCGAATATTGAAAACTACAAGGTCCGAACAATCAGAGAAGCCCTTGAAATAGAAGAAAGAGGTGAGTTAAATACGCGAAACGACGCTCGCAATATTCCAAAAGTATGGAAATCAGTTCTGAAAAAGAAAAAACGCGGCAACCTTGCGGCTAGGTAGAAAAATCAATAAACGGACGCTCGACAGCGTTGCCGAGTGCCGTAAATGGTCCCGAACTACCCCGATATAATCTGCGCAGTCGCCTCTGTAGCCGGCCCAGCTATAAAAGTGAGCACATCGACCCGTGCACGTCAGTTGGACTCTTCAGTCGAAGTGCAGAACACTTAAAAATGCCTAATGCGATTTTGGCGAAATGTCGTGACACTTCACAGCATATATATATATATATATATATATATATATATATATATATATATATATATATATATATATATATATATATATATATATATATATATATATATATATATTTTGTTGTTGATTACTTGACTGGGGACGGGCCCCACCTATATTGCTGATTGATCAATCGTAGTGTTTTGGGGTCGAGTCCTTATTCTTCTAGGATGTTGAACAGAGATTTTCGGTCAATGCAGTCGTATGCTTTCTTGAAGTCAACGAACGTGCAGATGATTGGGACGTTCCTGATAGCTTTGTATTTCAGTATTGTTTTTAAGTTAAAGATTTGTTCAGTGCATGAGCGACCAGGGCAAAAGCCTGCCTGGTACTCGCCAATTTTGTGTTCTAGTTGTTCCTGTGTTCTCTGGAGAAGGCATGCTGAGAACATTTTGTAAGTGACTTGTAGTAAGGAGATTCCTCTGTAGTTTTTACATCTGTTCTGTCTTCTTTCTTATGCAACGGGTGTATAAGAGCACATTTCCATTCATCTGGTAATTGTTCTGTTTGCCAGATGTTCGTAATAATTTGCGTGAGTTCCTGCAGTGAGTTTGTTCCGAGGTTTTTCAATAGTTCCGCGGTGATACCATCTTCACCGGATGTCCTGTTATTCTTATTCTTATACTTTTTGTACGTGCCTGTGAATCTCTTCCTGTGTTGGTGGTGGTAATAGTGGGTATAGATACAATTTTCCTTTGGGAATCTTGTATCGCGTTAGGGGCAATTGAGGAGATCAGAAGAGTAAAGCAATTGAAATGGAGATGGGCAGGCCATATAGCGAGGCGATGGGACGACAGATGGACCAAGGTAATTCTGGAGTGGATACCGCTTGATTGCAAACGTCCGCGAAGAAGACCGAAAGCACGATCGATTGATGACATCGTTAAGTATATTGGACCCGAGTGGCAGAGGAAAGCCCAGGGCCGTGAAAGTTGTAAGCATGCTGAAGAGGCCTTCATGCTGCAGTGGATCGATACAGGCTGATGATGATGATGATGATATATATATATATATATATATATATATATATATATATATATATATATATATATATATATATATATATATATATATATATATATATTAATTATTTATATTTGTTAGTATTGATATTGAACATTTTAGTTACAAGCACATTAAAAATGAAATCTTTTGCATTTAATATGATATAATAAGAACTTTAAAATTCTGAATAGTTTTAATTTATATTTTGAGTTCCAGTCCGAAATGCGCGACACAAAATTTAGCCGTCCTAAAATGTAAGCCAAGTTTTATTGAAAGCATTAGTTAATAGCAAAAAGTTTTATGTTTACGTGTTTAAAATTTTAATTGATTTATTAGGTGAAAAATTGTCAAATGTGGAAAAGTTTGTTTGAATAAAGTACGCGAAGTTGGTATACTGCAATGAAGTGAAAGAAATAAAAACATATTCTAAAAATATATCATAATTAAAATAAACTTATAATAACTATTATTTCAGGGTTTTAAAACATTGTTTATTCAAATCTGAGATTACTACTCATTTTGAAAATAATATTCTGTAGAAAGGAGTTATATCAGTTAACCTTATCGAACATATATAAACTTAATAAAGATGTGTGGTCGTGCAAAATGATGTAATACGTATTTCAGATTGAATGGGAGGCAACTTCATTAGCAGCACTTTACAATTTTAGTCAATTTACGAGTAGAATTAAGAAAATGTCCCTAACATAGAAGGATTCATTTGGAACCATCGAAATAATTTTATTTTTCAAAGTTTGGTCTCCATAATCTCCTAAAAGATAAGGAAAGGTTTTGACGTATATCGAGAAAACAATTCCCATCATTCATTTATTCACATTATTTTCTGGGTCAAATCTGCTGAATAGGAAGGCTAGTGAAATGTTGAATAGAAGGACAATTATTGAAATGCAACTCTTACGAACCCCGGCATTATCATGTGCAACAAAATGCCTCTTTTTTGTTTTGTATCTCCATGAGGTTTCAGTCGCAAGATCGCAAAATATTGGGCTTACTCACGTAGTAAATAATCAATATAAAATATCTCTTCAAAGATACAAAAATTGTCACCATAATCTTACCTGCCGAAAGGGTGACCTGTAGTTTTTGTGTACGTGGTGAGCTCTTAGTGGCCATTCCAGATTTTCTAATTATTACCAATCAAAGTGATAGACCCAGAATCCATCCAGTTAAATTTGTTTCAACGATGACGAATCTGTAACGTATCTGATTAGTAATTAACATTATTTGAGGCCAACGATACAACCAATAGATACTTTTTTGTGATTTTGTAATTTAGTATGGGTGGTGTAAAATTTTCTCAGCACTATTGAGCAACACTACTCATTGCAGAGTTCTATTTTCGGCTATACATTTTCCTGTCATATTTCGAACATTGAGTCAAATTAACTTTTTTCTTGATAACAACCAATTCGAGAACTAATGTCATATAATGCAATGTCTCAAATTTTAAATTGGAATTTAATGAATATTACGAATTTAAAAGTTTGTGATTAGTTTTATACCACACTTATACTATATAAAATTAATATATGAAACTTTTTGTTTGGTAAATGACAAACTATAGATAACATTTCGTGAGCTACACTAGATCAATGTTTTCTTATGGGCATAGCAACCCTGCTGAGTTTTAGTTTATTAATTTATTCAATCTTAAATCATTAATACCGTTATTTATCGGATTATAAATGTATACAACTTATTTTCCTTTCCAACAGTTCGTGTTCTAGTCAAGTCCGGCAATCTCACACCAGTTAATTCCTCGTTTAACTGCTGGTCGTCTCACTTGATCATTCCGTCTTATAGGTAATCTTCCTATCTTATTCTTGCCGTACAATTTCGTTTCATGCCCGGCATTTTTTCTGTGAAAGTGTTCTAGCAACCAGGTTATTTTTCTTTAACCCAGATATACCTGTCCTCTTACATGTACGTCGACGGTTTAAACAGCCCGATTTATGTACAGAGGTCCCCGACCCATTCCAGGAAACCACTGAGAACCACAAGTTTTAATTGCTGACATTGTCTATTTTACTTATATATAATATTGTTATTCATTATTGTGAACATTCTGATTTTTGAACGATTGTAGTAGAGAACAGATTTAAAGATTATTAAATTCATATTTTGAGAATAAAATTTGTGTTTTTAAAAATCTATATCAGTATCCAAAGTATTTAAGTGGCGCAGTCGGTAGGATAGTTTCGTGGTCCATTCACAGTGAATAATCCTTCGAGTTTAACTTTTAAACGAGACAACGAAAAATACTGTTGTGAGTGCACAAGAAGAGTCAGCAAGTTCCAATCATCAATCGAGAAAATTGGTAGGCAGATGATTCGACTCACAGCAAGGTTACTGATGCTGTAAGTACCAATCTATTGTTCATCTCAGTCTCCTCAAATCTCTAACGAAAGCAATCAAAACAATGAAGTAGATTTAATAGAATTATTTAACACATTAAAGCTTTCAAATAATTTAACTAATTTAAATAAGCATCAAAACACACACAAAATGGCTCTACCAGCTTTAGATATTAAGAATTTAAGCATTTAAGAATTTAAGCTATGCACCCAAATTGCTTAAGTTAAGCATTATAGTTTATAACTGAAGAAGAAAATATCAAATATTATCAAAAATCAACTCATCAAATTCCATTTACGCCACAGATTTCTAAAAATACACATCCACCAGTGAGATTTGCAATAAATAATTTCAATAACACTTTTAGACCATTCAATCAAATTCGTCAACCCGTTCAGGTTCAACACATGCAGTTTCCTCGTGGACCAATAAATCTACAAAAACATCTGAGTCCACCCGCTCAAAATTTTCCAAGTAATTCTCAAGTTTTTGAGCAGAAATTCCGTACACAAAACAGACCCACACCTACACGAAATACTTCCCAATTTAGAAAGCCGAATCAAAACTACAATCATTTTGCAAACCGCGGAGCAAACATAAACATAACAGTCGAAGAATTGTTTATGAAAATGCACATGAGACGACTCAGGATTTTCAAGAAATGCCGGTTCAAGAGACCGAGCCTTAGTAGAGTGTCATCTATCGTCAGACAAAAAAGAATTGCCTTACATTTTAATTTCGAAACCACGTTTTAAACTATTATCGATACAGGGTCAACAAAATCTTTTATTAATCCCGACATTGCTTATATTTTTTTTAAATGAAATAATTTATGAACATTTTGCAGTATCTACTGTCTTTCAAACTTCTCATGATTATTGTTGCGAAAAACCAATGTTTTCTGAATTTAATCAAAATGGATTTCTAATCAGACTAATTGGTCTAATTAGACTAGAGAATTTAAAATTACTAAACGCAAAATTAGATTTTCTAAATTCATATTTAATAACACCGCGCTGTAATATACCTATAAAATACCAACTAACTGTTCAAAAATGTTCTCATTCAAAATTAATAACCAAAATTCCTGTAATGCCCTGACATGTCCAGCCGTGACAACAAACAAGTTATTGATGTAGAAAAATTGATTCGAACTTCTCATATGAACCCAGAAAAAAACATCATGTTATCAAGCTATGGAAAAAGTATTCAGATTTATTTTATACCGAAAACCAACCCTTAACTTTTACCAACCAAGTGAAACACAACATTAAGACAAAAGACGAAATACCAGTCAACACTAAGTCTTACAAATATCCGTTTGTTCACAAAGACGAGGTACAGAAACAGATTAAATCCATGTTAGAACAAGGAATTATTAAACCTAATGATTCGTCATGGTCATCGGCAATTTGGGTAGTCCCCAAAAAAGCAGATGCTTCTGGCAAGAAAAAATGGAGAATTGTAGTCGACTACCGTAAATTAAATGAGAAAACCGTTGAAGACAGATATCCTTTGCCTAATATAACTGACGTCTTAGACAAATTAGGTCGCTATAACTATTTTACAACACTCGATTTGGCAAGTGGATTCCAACAAATTGAGATGGAACGATGTGATAAAACAAAAACAGTTTTCGATGTCGAGAACGGGCATTATGAATACGTCCAAATGCCATTTGGTTTACACAATGTACCAGCTACTTTCCAACGTACCATGAATAACATCTTACGTGGACTACAAAATGAAATTTGTTTAGTATACTTGGATGACATCATTATCTACTCGACTTCCTTGCAAGAACATGTCGTTAACTTGAAAAATATATTCCAACGATTAAGAGAAACAATCTTTCGTTTAGGGATGGAGGAGGAGGAGGAGGAGGCCCCGACCCATTCCAGGACACCGCTGAGAACCGAAAGTTTTAATAGCTGACACTGTCTATTTTACTTATATATAATATTGTTATTCATTATTGTGAACATTCTGATTTTTGAACGATTGTAGTGGACAACAGATTCATATTTTGAGAATAAAAAATGTGTTTTAAAAAATCTATATCAGTATCCAGAGTATTTAAGTCTCGCCAAAATTTTTCTGCTATGCATAGGTGGCGCCACAACATAAAAATCAGTTATGAGGGAGCCCGTGCGTCGGTATTAAACGCAGATTTACGAAAGTGTACTGTTTTGTTGTTAAAAATGGACCATTGTGATGTGAATTTTGTTTGGTAAGTAATTAGTTACTAAATGTTGTTTGCAAATGTTATTATAAGTGTTTTGGGTGTTAAAGGTTAAAACTAATCACTTGTGATATTAGGTTGTTTCTTTTCAATGCGGGGTGACTTATAAAAGTAAATATGAAGCCGTCCTTATATGTAGGACGCTAAGCATAAAAAATATGGTGATTCTAATTTTTTTTTTTAAATTGAATCTTAATTTTTTTTCTGTTAATACATATTAAACATTTTTGGGGCTTTACGTTGAACGAAGCCTTAACTATGGCTTACGATGATGATTTCCCTAGAGGGCTAGAATGGATATTTATTGTTTCCGCCCAAAAATGCATGTGGCAATATTACGATGAAGACTCAGGCGATGAGAATAATTTAGCAATTGATAATTTACCAGCTAATCAACTAAGAGCATCTGTTGAGATACATTTCAGTAACATAGCTAATTCCTACAGCTCAGGTTTGAGTATATAATCTACATACTTTGCTGATTAGAATAATTTGGACAAAAGTGACAAATTTGCAAAACTTTGACCATTGTTTAGACATATGAGTGCAAAATTTGTTGAAAATGCACCTTAGCAAAAATCTTCCAGCATTGATGGATCATAATTTCTATTACGGAAGACATGGCTGCAAACAGTATATAAAGGGAAAGCCGATCCGTTATTTTTATAAATGATGGGTAGCATCTACCAAGTTAGGGTATGTTAACTGGTTCTAACCCTAATAGGGCACAACTACTTATGTTGGAACAGTATATACGGATCTTGGGGTCGGCGCTGGTGTTGTTCTTGCATATGCAGATATATTGAGATTTAAGTTGAATTGCCATAGATTTCACTTAGCATATATATAAAAACAATAAAGGTACCATGGACCAATTATATTTTAGGAGTGTAGCTGTAGCACTTCTTCAGTAGAATAAAAAAACCATGTAGCAGTTTTAAGGGGAGGCCCAGTCAAAATTAAAATATGGATATTGGTTTCGATGGAATTAACCATTTTGTTATATTACAGGGCAAACAAAAAGTGTCGCTACTGTCGCTCAAAGACTTCTACCAGGTATTCGGTAAATGTGATGTTAGTGTTCATGTATATTATGTTGCCTGGCCCTTCTAGGTCCCATAGGGCTCTGGTGCATATGTAATATTTTTTTATGTTTTATATTCTAAAATATAATAAAACATCTGAAAAAAATTATTTCTGATTTTATGTAGTCTTGTGATTCTTTAGATTTCTCTGAGAACACATTTCTATAGCCGTAATTCTGCTTTTATTTATGTTCGACATCGTCCATGATTCGCTGTTATAAAGAGTGATCAGAATAAGAAAGGGTTGTTATTAAGAGTGCCAGAAAATGTCAATTAAAATGCGACACAATGATACCTGCAAGTGATAATTCGGACATTTTTATTTTATCTATTGAAAAACAAATAGTAGCATGTTTTGAAAACAATGTCGTTGAAATATCCCCCTCTGTTTCATCTCATGGATTCTGGAGACCTGAATGTTTCCTTTAAGAATCCAAGAATTTTATTATCATCTGCAGTCAAAGTTTCTGAGTTTTTTAGCTTCCAATTATTGTTCTTTCTGCATTTTTATCTATATCTTTTTATGGTATCGTCAATAATGACCGAAAATAGTAGAGAGTAATAATTTTTTATTTTAAATTCTATGCATTGCGTGTTCTTGCTTTATACTCATTATATTTGTCTAACTCTTTTATGACTTCAATCACGCTTTTTTCTATGCCACTTTTTGTTGAACATTTTCATATGTCTTGTCTGTTGACTGTCAAAATCTATTTCTAAGGTTACGAAGCAGATATGTATTTCCCATCCTGTCCTTATTAATTTTTTTCTGATTGTTTACCAAAAAATACTGTATCTTGTATGCTTCTTCTCCTTCTTTATCAATGTTGTTCTGCTAATGTTGGTTGTATTTTGTCTCCAAATCTTTTCTTGTTAATACCTCCCCTGAAATTTATTATTTGTCTATTTTTAATATTATTTATTATCATAAGCTCCATTTTTAATATTTCTAGTATTTTTTTTTCGTATTTGACCATTTTCAGTTTTCCGCATTTATTATGAAATAGCCACTGATCAATCTTTCATTTTTGGATTGTATTTCCCTGCTTATATAGTAAGCATCATATTATTCATTTATCAATTCAATTCAGGATGTTGACAGATTTTGACCTAATATAAAGAATATATTTTCTGAATGTTTTGATTACTTAAAAGTGAGAAGGCACGTCATGCAACGTCATATGGAATATAGCGAATTCCGAATGAGCCAGACAGGATATTTCAATTTCGCGGATAACCATCGAAAAGAAAGCTAGCGGTCGTAATGAAAGTTATTTGAAACGAAGACTATAATTGAAATGAAGGCTACAATTGAAATGACGACTATAATTAATGGGGATCCATAATCCGGGGAATATTGCACATGAAACATTAGATATTTTTTTCGATTCACACGTTTTGACACAAAAAGATTTAGCGAACCACATATCGATTCGCAATATGTCTAGATTGAAACGAATTTTTCGAAATTTCCGTTCCGACAAATCCACTTTCGAAAAATGCTGAGGTTTCGCTAAAATCACACTTGGCCATAGCGCGTGCTGAAATTAGACACGTATTGAAAATGCCAAATGTGACCTTAATGGAACCTCTGCATGTTTCCAAAACAATATTAAATTAAATTAATATTAAATATTAATATTGGTATTTTTACCGGCGTGGGATTTTCTGCCTTCGTCGGGTATTCCAGATCCAGTATCCGAACTGGAGCGAAACGAAAAGCCATTCGACGATTGTTCGGAAATATTAAGATCATCAAGATACTTGGTAAAACATGTGTTTTTGATATTATGTTATGGCATTATCAGGACATGCTTCCATCTGGAATGATGGCCAATATATTCTTATTTGTATTTATTAAATAAACTGATGTCTAAACTTGAAGAGATTTACCACTAAACTCCAAATCACTTTTTTAAACTGCTCGATACACGTTTCGCTAACCATGTCTAATAGATTAAATCAACTCCTGATGATGCTAACATGGTTAGCGAAACGTGTGTCGAGCAGTTCAAAAAAGTGATTTGGTATTTAGTGGTAAATCTTTTCAAGTTTAGTGTTTCACACCAAAGGTTCCAATAGAGAAATTGAAACTGATGTCTGTTTAATTCACCCTATAAAAACAATACGAAAATATAGAGTTGGCAAATAAGTTAATTTCTTGCCACCTTTGCGAAACTCCATTACGGATCTGAATGGCTAGATTTTGCATAACCATTTTATTAATGTATGTTCTGCCTGTTTTGTATACCTCAGAAAAAAAGGCGAAAATGCGCTATCTATATTGCAAAATTAATTTAGAAAAGGAAAACGAGTTGGGGAGGCTCAAAAAAATAAACGAAATATATATAAGATTTCTGGACGGCGAGATTACATCCAGAGATTGTCTTCTCCGTGTACTGGATTCTAAAAGTATTGTCTGTTATGAACTAAGGCCGTCAAGCAGGACTATTGATTCCATATACAGAAACTAGAATATCAGTTTAATATAAATTAGTTAATTAAATTTAAAAACTTTTTAAACATATTGAAAACAAATTATTTGTGTAATTATTTAAATTTAATCCATCAAATGTTTGGAGTATTGGCGTCATTACATTATATCCTAAAAAAAATCGGATTTATTATGACTGGAAATTGAATAAATTCCTTATATAGTTTCAGATTTAAATCAAAAGGAAATCTCCGACTTACAATCGACTTTAAAATCTACGATTGAATTCCAAACTATAAACGATATTTTCCGTTATAAGGGAACTATATTTTTCTGCCAATTCAGCATAAACTTTTATAACTTTTCAATTGATTCATGGTTTGTCAAGTTGAAATATTTCATTTTTTTAAATACTTTCTGGTTCATTTTTAAGTTTTTTAACCCTCTATTATTAAATGGACATTAGGGTGAGCCGAAAATCCGGTTTTTTCGAATTTCTTTTAATAATACCGAAAATATTTTTCATTATGCCAAAAAAAAATTATAAAAAAAAATAAGTCGATATCCTAGGCACCTCAAAGAAAGTCAAAGTTCAAAGTTTTCAAAAAAAATTCTCAACTTTGATCGGAAATTTAATTCTCTACAATAAAGGTCTTTATACCAAATTAAGTATAAATAAAGAGAAAATTGTTGAAAAACTTTGAACTTTGACTAACTTTGAGGAGCCTAAGATATCGACTTAAAATTCTTTCCCTTGGCAGACATTTTTTTTTTTGGCATAATGAAAAATATTTTCGGTATTATTAAAATAAATTTGAAAAACACGAATATACGGCCCACCTTATTGCAGAGAATTACATTTCCGATCAAAGTAAGTTCAGAATTTTTTTTTGAAAACTTTGAACTTTGAGAAGCCTAAAATATTGTCTTAAAATTTTTTCCCTTCGCACAATTTTTTTTTTGGCAAAATGAAATATATTTTCGGTATTAATAAAAGAGGTTCGAAAAAAAACGGATTCTCGGCCCACCCTATTGGCCATGTTATATATGTTTATACTTGGCAGTAGTATGTACAGTCAAAAACGTAAAAGTGTCGTGCAGTCGTGTTACTGGAGGATACGTGCTTTGTTCGGCATGTCGGAAAAATTTGAATATTGGATTAGAATTGAAAAAAAATCCTGTTCTTAACCTTATTGATGCCCTGCAGCATTGACATCTTCGTTGTTAGATAATTGAGTCCCTCCTATATATTCCTTAAGTTTAAGAGAAATCGAGAATTTCGTGATATTGAACTATAAAGACAAGTTTTCAGTAAATTGTGTTTATTTGCACATTGGAAAAAAATGAAAAAGTATCACCAATTCGAGTATTAAACTACCGTATTATTAAACTACGTATTGTAATTAAACGGGCGTTATTAAACTACCGTATTGTAATAAGGCCCTAAAACAAAAATACACTTTCTAAAAAACTAGTCATCGGAATATTTGTTCGGTTATAAATTTCTTAATTAGAGTAGAGTAAACTAAAACAGTCTTCATTCTTTGTAACAAAAATAAAATAACAATCGTAATAGTATCTAGGAAGAGATCATTTGTATTCTAATGACTAAGTCTAGTAGTCCTAATCTAAAGGTAGTCTTTATCTTCTTTTGTTAATCCCATACACTCGTTGTGGTACCATTTACCACAATGTCATATGTCTGATAGTCATTCTTCCTGGCGTGCATTATATTTCCAAACAACATTTGGCGCATATACCAGAATATATATAAATGAAAACCTGTCACCGTACTACAAGTCAATCTTTGCTAAGTCTCGGGAACGCTGTAGGGATCTCCAATTAAAGTATTTCTGGGTGAAGGACTCCAAGATATTTGTCAAGGAAGAGGAGAACTCGCCTCCAGTCCGCATCCTATCCGAAATCGACCTTAAAATTCTTCATCTCTAACTCGTCTCATTAAGTATAAAACTGTAAAACGGTTTGAGATTGTCTTACTGCAATGGCTGATCACGCTGTGTCTATCTTCTATCAGAATACCAGAGGCCTAAAAACAAAATGCGTTGACTTCTTCCAAGCAATTTGTGACGCCGATGATATTATTTGCATAACAGAAACGTGGTTAAAACCAGAAATTTCGGACAGTGAGTTATTTCCTCAGTGATATTCGGTCTTTTGATTGGACAGACATCCCATAACGACGGGCAATCGGTACGGTGGTGGAGTCTTGTTGGGAATTCGTGAATCATTCAAAGGTAGCACCTTAACATATATGTGCGGCAACGATAATATTGTGGAGGACTTATGGATCTCTATCGCTTTGAGGGGAGAGAGGAGGCTCTTGATATGTACTGTTTATATTCCACCGTATGCCTTTTTAAATAATTATACAGCATTCTTTACCAAATTGGAAGGAGTATTGGAGAAATATCACAAAAGTGATATAGTTGTGGTCGGTGACTTTAATTTGCCTCATCTCGGATGGACGCAAGATTCCAGTGACTTGCCTCTACTACCAGGCAGTGCGACGGACCCAGTGAGTTTAAGTTTTCTTGACTTCTTCTACTCTAGTAATTTAAAACAGTTTAATAATATTCTTAATGTAAATGGTAGGGTATTAGATCTAGTTATGCCACATTCATTGTCAATGACAATCAAAGGGTGTGAAGTTTCCTTGGTTTCGGAGGACCACCATCACAAGGCTCTTGATATTACTTTAGATCTAAGTATTGTGCGATCTAGATCCTCTCAGAACTGTACTCGAGTTCTGTTTGACCTGGCTGACTATGCTTCTATAAACGCTGAATTGGGGGACTGCCAATGGAGCCAGGTTTTAAAATCAGACGTTGACAGTAATGTATCCTACCTTTATAACTTCTTAGATGACCTTATAAACAAGTATATCCCCCGTAAAACAATAAGAAAATCTCAATATCCGGTTTGGTTTTCTAAAGAAACAATTAACTGTTTGCGTGGCAAGGGTAAAATGCACAGTAAATGGAAGAAATTTCGTAATGACTCCGATTATCAATTGTTTAGCGATTTGAGACGTAGATCTAAAACACTCATTAAAAGCGATTACCAAAAATATATTGAGGTTACTGAGAATAACATTTCAAAAGACGTAAAAAAATTAAAAAATAAAAAATCCAAAAATTCTTTCCCGAAAACTAGGTTCTTAAACAACGCCATCTCCACTGATGGTGATGACATTTGTGAAATGTTTTTCGACTACTTTAGTAGTGTATTTGTATCTTCTAATTAGCCTGTAAGAGTAGAGAAGACTGTCTCTAATAATGCATTTAAAATTTTTAGTTTTTAGTTACCGAGTCCAGTATTTTAAACGCGATAAACTTCCTCGACGAAAGAAAAGGACCAGGTCCTGATGGGCTCCCTTCTCTGTTTCTTAAGTCTTGTCCGGCTTTGTCTACACCGCTACATATAATATATAATCAGTCTATCTCAAAGGGGATCTTCCCATCACGTTGGAAAATTGTGGAAAACATTCAAAACTACCGTCCTATCTCCCTGCTAAATCATTTCGGTAAAATATTTGCATACGTCATTTTGCAAGAATAACTGTTTAAAGTTAATCCATCAATTGATCCTGCTCAGAATGGTTTCTGCAGGGGTAGATCCGTATTGTCTAGCTTGGTGCCTTTCCTACAAAAGGCATTGGATAATATGGAAAATGGTACAAGTACTTGTACAGTCTATATCGATTTCTTAAAGGCTTTTGATAGGGTCCACCATCCTACGCTAATCAGGAAATTGATGAACTTTGGAATACACGGCAGTCTCCTAAAATTGATTGAAAGTTATGTAACTGATAGAAAGCAGTATGTGGCCGTCAATGGATCGAAGTCTGGCTATCGGTCTGTATCTTCAGGAGTACCTCAGGGGTCTCACTTGGGACTTCTTCTTTTTAATATATTCTTGAATGATGTCGGTAGCTGCTTCTCTTAATGCGATTACTCTTTATACGCCGATGATCTTAAACTAAAATAATTCAGAATGACCTTTCTAGACTGGCCAATTACCGCCGCCACCATAATCCAACATTGAATACCAGCAAATGTCAATTTATTATTTTTTCAAGGAGTCCGTCTCCTTTCAATTTCAATGTAATATTGCAAGTGGATGGGGCGGTGTTGGGAAGGGTGGATACGATCAAAGATCTGGGTGTGATTCTCGACTCAAGCTGTCTTTTAAACCCCATATAGCTTCGATAACCAATCGTGCCAAAAGTCCTTTGGGTTTCCTAACGCGCACTACCCTGGACTTCAATATGTCTTCGCTAATCCTCCTATACAATAGTTTGGTCAGACCGATTCTCGAATATTGATGTACTGTTTGGAATCCCTTGTATGATAAATATTCCATGGAGATAGAGGGCATTCAAAGGAAGTTCCAGAATTGCATTAACTATAGATTTAATAAAAATTGACATTATTTCAGGTATAACCAAAACTTAAAATTTTATAGCATGGAGTCGTTGGAAGATCGAAGACGGTTGTACGATGTTGGTTTTATTTACAAAATAATGAACAATCTAATTCACTCTCTTTGTTGTAACAGTATGATATTTCTCAATTCTTCCCCTTATTCACTGCGCAATAGGTTAATATGTAGAGTTCCCCATTATATGTCAAATTATTATAGTAACTCTCCTTTAATTAGATGTGTCCGAACTTATAACAATTTGAGTTTGTCTGATCCGGAATTGGATTTTTTTCTGACAGTTTACTTAGTTTTAAGAGAAAGGTTAAGGCGATATTGCGCAATACTTAGCGATTGATGATTGTGCGGTTCTTTTTTTTTTCCTGTGCTCTCAAAGTATGTTAACTTCACTACTTGTATTATGATCTGCATACTGTGTCTTGCATTTATTTAGGAATTAAATGGTTTAGTTTTTAGATTTAAGTGATAAGCACTTGCTATGTTCTGTAGGTTAAGTTAAGCTTTGTTAAATTATGTTATCCTGTAATAGGACAGGTCACCTGTCTGTTGGATAACCCTATTATTTAAATAAATAAATAAATACACTTCTGCCGAGATTTTAGCCCTCTTCCCTGTTCCTTTATCTTTAGAACATCCCTGTCTTTTCTTTAAATCTGTACTATCCTTGTTTGCTTCTTTGTGATCAGTTTTTCCTGTTATATTAGCTTTTTTTATTTTCTTTCGCTTTTTCCTTAGCCTCAAATACGTCCTTAGTAATTCTCTGCCGTTTGTAATCAATGCCCTTCTTCTTGGTTTATTCTTTATTATAGCATAGTTAGGTGTCGGTAAAAGCTTTTGAAAAGGAGAGGAAAGGAGCTTTTGAAAGGTTTTTAGTGGTATGTAATCATCTGGGTTAGACACGACATTTTTTTTTCTTCAGAATATAATCTGATATATAATCCTTTAAGTATAAGATCTTCTCAATAGTAGCTGATTTATCTGATGATCAGTATTTCACTCTATATCTGTTTCAGATAATTCGCTATTAGATTAGCTATAAATTACTGGACGTTTACTGGCAACTGTATAAGAAGCGGTTTTGGAGAGACGTAATTATACTCTCTTGGTGGTGTTTCATAGCCTCTATTGCTAGCGCAGTCTATCTGCCAACTTTTCAAAAGTTGTGACGATGTCATTATTTTTCAGAATTTGCGACCGAAATCATCGTCATTTCTTACAAACGCTGAATCAGGTTCATTATCCAAAACTGATAGCGAAGCACCGTTATTATGGAACTGCAATCCTACTGGTTAATTAGGGGTTTCGCCATCTAGATAGTCAGTAATATCAGAGCCATTTACAGGTAGTGATTGCGAAAGCGCAATTAATACAGAAGGCGCAAATACCTCATCAGGTAAAACATCTGGATTTAATGGATATAAGCATGTAACATTAAACTCGTGTACTATGTTTTCATGAGTTAAACATTTTGACCAAACTTTTGTGAAGATTGCATTAAAACTAGTTTTCGACAATCGTCTTTGAGACTTTTGTCTTCAATTTATTTCAACGATCTGCTGCAGCACGTTGCGACAACTGTCGACGTTCTACTACTGCCATAGTACGCTTTAGAGGCCTTGTAACCGAACCTACGAGTAAAATAGAAAAGGTTCAAACCTACTAGAATACTTCGTGTCGTTATTGGTTTAGGGGGGTAATAAGGCCCATGGTCTACTCTAATTGGTCTTATTAGCCCTATGACGCGATTTTATAAAATTGCTCATTAATCAAAATGACCATAATTCTGGTTGAAGATAAACACCGAAATAATCAACTAGATTACCTGAAGTTTAAACCAAACATGTTACTCTATATCAAAACGGTAATTTTACAACCAAGCTTAGTATTTTGTGTCGGCGAAAATGAAAATTTTAAATCCACGCCATCGCATTCCGCTCGGCGATGCACCGTTCGCTATTGACAATAGGCCTTCGTGTGGTCTTAATGCATGTGTGCGTATTTTTAAGTACGAATTTGCTGGGAATCATTTTTGGGCCAATTTTCAAATATGGGTCTTATTACCCTGCGGGCTTTATATGCGGCAGGTACTCTATAATAATATATTATACATAGGGTAAAATAATTAGAACCAGCAAAAGTTATTAATTTCACCCACAACTGCTCGATGGAAGGTTATATATTTCTACGTAATATTTCGCAATGAAAACTGATTTAAAGATGAATTGCGATACCGCATCATGTGCAGACTTATCCTGTTTGAACAACTTAACGCAACTTAGCCGCAACGTACAGTAAACTATAAAAAAAAGAGGAAAATTTAAAATCAAAAGTATAAATTCTGAAAAGATAGGAAGTAAATATATTTTTTTGTGTATGCCAATGATACTTGTCAATTTTCAATATAAGTATCATTGACATACACAAAAAATATATTTACTTCCTATCTTTTCAGAATTTATAGATATTAATATAATTTATTTTTAGATTCATTTTGAAAACAGGAAGAGAATACTTCCCGAAACGTTAACGTTAAAAGTTTGTATATTTTTAGGACATTTTTATATTTTTAAAATTTTGTTCGTTAGGCAAATTTATTACAAAAAAGAATCACTGAGAAATTTGTCTCCGTTTGGTATTTTTGTTTTTACTCAGTGATTCTTTATTTACATATATAACTTTTATTACATAAGAACAGATATTTTTGACATTTTTTGAGCTTTAGCTCGTGGCGAAAAAACCTAAATAAAGAAAAAAAATATAAGAAAGAGGTGAAAATTTTGTTGTTATATATATAAAACCGTTTTTTTTTTTTATTTTAGTACTACTATACCATAAAATAAAATATAGTTTTTTGTGCCCAATAAATTGAATAATTATTTATTTATTCATTTTGTATTTTTTCAGGTTTGGACTACCCAGGTGAGAATTGAAACCAGTAGTAAATAGTGAAAAGTTGACCCGCTTATATCGGGTCATCGAGTAAGTACTTTTTTTCACAGCCAGTTTAGTTCATATCTGATAGCCGCACTTTTTTGTCTTGACATTTGAGAAAGTGTCATGATATTTGTCACTTACAAAATATGTTCAGCTTTTTTGGCATTCTTATTTAAATCTTATATGTGGAATTATCCTAATTCAAAGTGAAACTCACCCTTAATTAAAGTGGTCAATTAGGGTTAATTATTGATTCATTATTTTTTGACAATCAGTTTGGTTACATAAAACAAAAGATTATATCAAAAAGGTGACCATTTCTAAAGCAGCCTAAATTGCATATGTTTCGAATTACGTTATCAAAAATCTTAAGACCCGTTATTTTTAGAACTAGTCCTTCATTGTTCTTTTTTATTTTTGTTTTGTTTGTTTTTATTAATTTTTTGTAGTAAATGTACATCAAGCAATTTGTGTATTTTATACTGCTATTATTTATGCTAATGTCACTGACATGTGTCACGTAGATTTAACAAGTGTTGACGTTAAACAAGACATTATTATTAAAAGATCATTCATATTTTATGTGCTTTACATTATTGAAATTTATTATGAATGTGCGTGTTCAGTGAAAAACACCCACCTCAAATATCGTGAGTGTTTTGGTGTAAGTGGTCAAATCAGTCTCCGATTCAATGATTAGCGAAGATATTCGAAGAGATTTGTTACCAATTGTTATCATTTGATGAAACTTATACACCGGAAAAGTAGGAAATCAAAACCTGTACACACAAAACATTACTGCTGTAAGTGGATATATTTAAATTATACCAACAATAATAATTTCATGTCGTCGCTTTATAGATGATGTTTCATATATATACAGTGTGTCGCATTTAAGATGAAGACACCCCCATATCTCCGCTATTTGAAGGAAAACAGATTTGAATTTTTGCACAGTAATACAGGTGGATGGGTCTCATTTTTTAAGATACCAACTGACACCTGAACTTAAAACTCAGCCTACAACGAATTCACAAACAAGGTCAATCCTGAATATTTTGCTTCGCGTTAGAGATATCGAAAAAGGTTATTAGAAAAAATTGTTCGGAATATTATTTTAACCCCATATACCGAGTTTGGTGATAAAATTCGCATTTTTAATTTTTTCATTATTTTGGTCTATACACAAAATTATTACAAGTTTATTTGTTTAATTCGATAATTAGTGTGCCATGGTGAGTAAAAACTTAACTCATTGCCAATAGTGTCATGCATTCAAATATTTCAGTAAAATAAATAACACTTACAAAGGAATAATTATTTTATTATTATTGGAAAACAATTTTTGGTAATTGATCAAATTTAGGAAAAAGTATATAGTATATAACAATAATTATCATAATACAAATAATTAACTATCAAATGTGATCTCTCACAACTAGTCCTCAATCTGTTCGAATACATTTTTCGATTATTTAACGATTATGTTTTATTAATTTTGTGTATAGACCAAAATAATGACAAAATTAAAAATGCGAATTTTGTCACGAAACTCGGTATATGGGGTTAGAATAACACCCTGAACAACTTTTTCTAATAACTTTTTTCAATATATCTAACGCGAAGCAAAATATCGAGAATGGACCCTGTTTGTGAATTCGTAGTAGGCTTAGTTTCAAGTTTAGATTTCAGTTGAGTATCTTAAAAAACGTCACCCATCAATCTGTCTGACTAAATCTACTACCTAAACCTACTAGCTAAACTTCAGTTATTTAGCTACTAGCTAAACTACAGTTATATACACAGATATGCCAGAACACATTTTTTTAAAATCAAGGGATTTATTTATTTTTTTTTTAATTTTAAGGATATAGAACATAAAACAAATATTATACATGCACCAGAGCCCTATGGGACCTCGAAAGGCTAGGCCTACATATAGGACGTTAGGAACATAATATAGTGTACTTATATTAAATATAAATATTTATATTTTCATTTTGACTAGGTCTTAGAACTGCTACATGGTTTTTTATTCTGCTGAAGAAGTGCTATAGCTACGCTCTTTCTAAAATATAAATGGTTCGTGCCACCTTTATTGTTTGTCAAGCGTTTTGCACGGCCATATTAATACACTGAATAATTAAGGAAAAATACAATTTTTTCCCGCTAGTGGAAGTACGATAAAAGCTTATACGAACAATCTTTTTTTCACCTTGTGAGTATCTTTTCAATTTCAACAATATGAATGGGTGAATTTGGCACCTAAAGAATAGGAACATATTGTGACAATGTTGTCTTTCCATTGAACAGCAACAATATTATTTTCTTCTGCTATTTGATAACTCTAATCACCTCTTTTTTTTTTCTTGAGATCTGTGGAGGCAAATGGATTGTTGGTAAGTCTATTGAATTGTTCCAGCTCCCAGCTCCAATGAATTGTTCCAGCTCCCTGAATATTTTAATTTAACAACGAACAGAGTTCATCGAACGAAGAGAACCACCAGAGTTTAAAAAAATATCAAAGTAAAAGTGAATTTATGGCAATTCCACTTAGATCTCAATGTCTATGTCTGTCACATCGATGCTGTTAGATTTTTGTAAAGGTGCATTTTCTAAAAATTTTGCATTAATATGTCTAAACAATGGTCGAAGTTTTGTAAATTTATCACTTTTGTCCAAATTATTGTTATCTGCGAAATGTAGATTACTCATGATATTCATGATCATCATTACATCATAATTATGATATCAGCATACAGTCATGATATACTATTGATATGGACTCTGGTATGAGTTCATTGTGGGTATCTTTTTCACGTTCCCAGAATATTCGACGCCATCCGGTCGGTAACAGCACTCCCAAAAATGATCTAATTTTCCTACCAGAAATATTTTCTTGTATGTTTTTCTTGTTTGAATACGTAAAATATAACATGAAAATAAATTAGAACATGGCCAAGAAAATAAATATTTTTATACCTGTTGTATTCATTCACTGATAGTTCAGTAAGGTCGTTACCAAAAAGTTCTGAAATAATTCAACAGGATGTTTCTTGGCTGTCACTTTAAAGACATCGGATTATCATTCATCGTCGGAAACAATAATTTCAAAGTCTTTTTTACCCATTTGAAGTCAATGTTATTGCGTTTGAGAACTTGGTTACTTTTCTAGATACATTATTAGTTGATTAGCTGGTAAATTATCAATTGCTAAGTTATTCTCCTCGCCTGAGTCCTCATCGGTAATATCGCCACATGCATTTTCGGACGGAAGCATATAAATATTCATTCCAGCATCAGAGAAACCTTCAATTCAGTGACCCCGTATCAAAAAGAAACATTACCTAATATTAGTTTTTACCTCCAACACCCCAAAATACTTATAATAACATTAGTGAAACAACACTTAGTAATTAATGACTTACCCAACAAAATTCACGTTACAGTGGTCCATTTTTCGTAATGTAAACAGTTATATGTCATCAACAAAACGGTGCACTATCGCATGCCTCACAGCTGATTTTTATATTGTGGCACCGCCTATGCATAGTAGGACATTTTTGGCGGGCTGTTTAAACCGTGGACCTGCATGTAGGACGACAGGCATATCTGGGTTAAAATATCTACGGTTATCAGCGCCCCCTTTAGGTTATCAACCCTTACTTTATGCTTAAACTTATATCAATTCTTCTATTGGAACCTTCGATGTAAAACCCATCAAATCATTTTATTCAAATCACTTTATTTAGCTTTTCGACGTGCGTTTCCCTTATTATGTTAGCATTATCAGGAGATGATTCAATCTATTGATCTATTAATATCTGCGAATTTAGACTTAAACTTAAAGTCTTTCGAGAAGTTTAATAACTGGCGAGTGACCAACAAAATAGAATTCCTCTTAGAATATACCGGGTCTTAGCCAACTTAGAATTGATACGGCTGAGAGGCGACTTTTGTTGAATTTTACTATTAAAATGCAAAACACTAAAACCGGGTCTTCTCTCGGACGGCCATCCATTCATACATTAACCACAAAGACTAAAGTTGCATTTTGGCCTGCAAATCGTAGGATTAAAGTAGATGCGATCTTCCGGTACAGGAATTAAATGAAAAACCATTTATCACGTCATCATTTTACTAGTTGAATTATTGAACAACGAAAAACAGATCCATTGTTTTCAAACAAAATTTTGCTGAAGTTGAGGTGATGTAAGTTTATTTCACCATGGAGAACTTCGTAATAAGTAAAATTGTTGTAAAATCTGAACACCCACTAAAAGTCACTATTAGGCGTGTTTGTTGGGCAAATGAAATCATTAAACCATTTTACTTGGAAGATCATACTAGAGATGTTACTGTGAATGCTGAGCACCATCAGTAACAGTTAATTAACTTTTTATAACCAGAATTGAATCACATTAATATGCCTGATGTCTGTTTCCAGTAGCCAGTGTATCTTATATTTTCCACACAACTTCAAACAATTTTTAACTTTTTGCGATTGGAAGGTCGTCAACCTGCAATTTAACGAAATTCAGATTTATATTGGCTTCCAAAATTATATGACACGAAAGTAATTTTTTATGTATGGGTTTTCTGAACAATCGAGCTTATACCAGCAAGTCATAAGCAATTAATGACCGAAAAAACAATATTCAAATTGCAATTCGTGCAGTAAACATCAACAATATAGTGTAAATTTATTGAAAATTTCTATATTTAAATTGATGCCTACTGAACGTGTCATTACTTCCGACTGTTTTGAATTCTTCTGGTTTTTATAAAATTAATGATTTTGAGAGTCTGTATGTATATGTCCATAGTAACATTTAATTGGATGCATAATCTGTTATCTGTTGAAATGAAATGTATTATAGAAACGTCTGCCTGTATTTATAGAATTTGAAGGTAGGTTTAATCAGTTTATAGACAAACATAACTCAGTTAAAACCAATTTGAAAAATGGTGATCCGAAGATAAAGGAAATGAAGTAATTTTTTTCCAAAATTAGGCGTTATTTTTTCTAAATAAATAATATAATAATATTGCTCGGTGTGAGTATCGTGTTGAAGGAGTCCCTTGTAAACTGCCCGACATAGTTCTCTCACGCAAAAACTGTACTATACGTTAATATTTGTCTGTTAAAATTATTATTACGCTCGACAAGTCACCTTTTTTGACTAATTTCTATCGTGGGGTTCTTTTTTAAGTAAAGAGGGCTGGGTAAACAGTAGTTAAAATAAATCTTTTTGAAATGCTTATTGCTTATTCGCATTCAATACGTTTGCGATTTTTTCCGTTCTGTATAGATATTTTCTTATATCACTGCTATTGTTTCCTCGACATCCTCGACTCCCATAATATACATACATCATAGAAATTACGAATTTGATTTGAAGCTACGTAATTATTTTTTTTTGTTTATACCAGGTGTGTCGGTAATTACTTTCCGGTTTTTGTAACAGATTTCACTAGCCATAAGTATGCAATGTTATGATTTGATACATATGTCATTTCATTCCACTGACATTAACCTCAAAACTACATAAGTTACGTTCCGCCAAAATAATTTATAATTTAATAAATAATAGATTTATATTTTTTTGGAAATGTCAAGTTTTGTGCCTGAAAACGTGCATTTGCGGCACGCATTACTTTTCTTGTTTCATCAAAAGAAAAAGGTTGCTGAAAGTCATCGTTTGCTGGTGGAGACTTACGGTGAGCATGCTCCAACCACAAGAACATGTGAAACGTGGTTTCGACAATTCAAATATGGTGATTTCAACGTTCAAGATAAAGAACGTCCTGGTTGGCCGAAAGCGTTTAAAAATGCGGAACTGCTGGAGTTATTGGATGAAGACCTAACACAAACTCAAAAACTATTGGCAGAAAAATTGAATGTGAGCCGAGTCGCAACTTGCGAATGATTACAAGCGATGGGAAAGATCCAAAAGATGGCAAGATGGGTGCCACATGAATTAAATGACAGGCAATTAGAAAATCGAAAAATCGTCAGTGAAGTGCTGCTTCAAAGTTATGGAATGAAGTCATTTCTGCATCCAATAGTAACGGGTGATGAAAAATGGATTTATTTCGAAAATCAAAAGACGATTAAAAACTTGTGAGAATTCTTAACAATTTTTCAATAATCTTTTATCAATCAGTAGTGTCACGATTCAATTTTACATACATTTCTGACTTTAAATACACTTAAACAAACTGTCCAAGTGTTATTTGATACTGTCATATAAAGCGAAGGTTTTACCTTATAAGGAATTTTACAAAGAACAAAATAAATGAAAGTTTAATGATACATTGTTAGGACTAATAAATTTTGACGAAACATGCACATAACATGTCCAATGTACTATATGGTGATTGTTCAGTCTAGTTATCTTGTAAAGTTCCCTATGCAATATAGTAGTGAGAGAATTAAAATGTATCAATTCCTGATTATAAATAGCTATTATGTTTTACTTACAGTTACACATATTTTGCTAAATTTATTCGAAAAAAAGTAATCGAGCTCTGAAGGCTCTTTAGATATGTCCTGTATATGGAAATAATAAGTAATAAAATTTGTATGCCGAAAATGATTTTTGTCGCTTACTGCACTCAAATTTTCTCGAAAAAATCCAAATGGGTGTATAAAAAATAATTTTTATGGACGTGCGACACCCTTGTATTTCATAAGCTTTCAAGAGTTCATCTATGAGGTTTCTATAGTTTTCATCCTTCTTGTTGCAGAGAAATCCTTTCACTACACTTACAAAACTTTTCTAACCTGCCAATTCTTTGTTATTTATTTTCTTGAAAACGGGAATCACCTAGAAACTGTCTTACGAGGTCCAATAAATATGCCTTTTTTTATGTTTGCATCAATTAATTTAGGAAATATTTTTTTGATAAAATATTTCATCAGTCCAAGCTTAATATGGAGAGGCGGAAGAAACGCCTTTTTGGGTTAACAAGGGGGGCATATTTTATGTTTGGAATACCAGGTTCAAAAAAGTTTTATGAGACCATCTTTCATACTGTAATGTTCTTTTGTTGCCCTACTGTCCCATAGATACAAAAAACAGAAATACTTTGTAAAACTCCCTTGAAGTCCTAGAAATATACCTATCACTTTTAAATCCCCACAAATATCCCACTGATACTGTTCATATTTAATGCGATTTAGGATTGCTAAGTTGTCGTAGGTTTCTTTCATTGTCACTGAATGGGCTAAAGGAATACATGGGTTTTTGTTTCCATTACGAAGCAAGACTGTAGTTCGACAGTTGCTGTAGTTGCAGCAAGTTTGTAGTCCGCAAGTGCAGTGTAGCAGCAGTGTAGTGCAGCAAGTTGCAGCAAGGCTGTAGTTCGACGAATCTATGAAAATACGCAACTCGGAAGGTTCATGTTCCATAGCGATCCGTTTTCAGTAAAGTGGAACCCTTGTATTTTTATCTAACAGGTTCCACTGTTGAAGTCTGGAACCACGAAGTTCCGATTTTTGTTTTAACAATCCCAGGTCACGTACCAAATCATTTAATTCATTTCGAGTTATTCAGTGAGGTCACTGGTATTTGTTAAAAATGTCGGGTCACAACTAGTGTTCTCAAGAAGTTGTGGATCAGATTCTGATGAACAATTAGAATCACCGTGAAACATGTTGTGCAGATTTAAAGGCGCAATCGGTACCGGTAGTTTCTGGCTATGAGGAAGTTCCTGGCTATGTGCAGAAGGCAAATTTGGATACTGAATTTTGCCCCTTTGGTTTTTTGAAATCCCTTGCAATCCCTGTTTTAGTGATACAAAAGTAGCAATCACTTACATGGTCAGTGGGTTCTCTCCACACTATAGGAACAGTAGTATAGTATAAGTAATGGTATAGAAATTTTCTTGCGATCTACATTTACGTGACAACTCACACAGCAAACATGAGGAGCCCAACTTTTACCTTGATCTCTAATTTGGTACTTAAAATATAAAAAATAGGCTTCTTTGACTTCCTCGGATATAGATCTAGCTTGCGACTTTAAAATAAATCGTCGGCATATATAACAAAACTTATCCGCTGGATTTTTGCAAAATTGGCAACTAGTACTTGCCATTATATATAAGATTGACACACGAGACAGAAACAAACTAAACTATACAAAACAATAAAACTGTCCCCTAAAGGTTTATACAATACTGTGGAAATACCCCATCTACGGTCTTGTGGTAATTCTTACATTGTCAAGTCCAAGGTCAGGTACAAATAATGTCAATGATTCCATGATATAAAGGAGAAGCAGCTACTTGAAAATTGGACGAGCTAGACCATTTCGGTAAAAAGGTGTATTAATAACTACCTAAAGGAAACGTAAAAACAGCATTCTCATCAATGTTACAAAAATCATGTCGGCTTGTGTTATTAAATGGAAATCAACCAAAGTGACTACTGATAGCTGTCACTAATAACTGACACTGAGAAGTAACATTGATAAGTAACACCGATAACTAACACTGATATGAAACGTACCTGGGATTACATATATTAATTCAAGATGTTATTTATGCATAACTTTCTGCTTGTTTTATACAAAATACATTACTTATGAGTCAACACGACATTGGCAGTGATCATAAAATACGAGTTGTTCGAAATGTTCTCGACCTAATAAAGAAAAGCCCAAATGTTTGCGTTTTTTTTTCAACGTAGTTACCTAAGAGTTCAACACATTTAGGCTAACTGCATTTAGTTCCGACTACTTTTTACTACCCTTAGTATAATACAATTCTGTAAAACAACTTCGTCCACCTCTGCAGAATAAGCGGTTGTTTTAGGTTTTAGCTCATTATTTCAAGTAAATATTCGACCAACGAGCCATCTCTTGATGTTTAGAATTATCAAATATTAGCTGGGAACCAAAATCCAACGAATATGATCCATATGGCAATACCTTGAAACATATGACATGTAGTTTTGCAGCAACAATCTGAAATTTATTTTATAGGCTGACTCTCAAATGCGAATGTAATGTTTTGGGTTAATACGATAAGTAAGTCATGCTGGAACATTAAAGTTCTGCTGGTGAAAGTTTAAATGTGTCCTTACATAATGGGTTGACTAGTTTACAGATGGCGCTATCGGTTATGCAAATATATATTTCCCATATATATATTTCGTTTTCATTTGAGAATAGTCTATTTTGGTATTAATACAGTAAATTAAATGTGGTTTCAATTATATAAGTCGTAATATAAATAAAATGCATTCACAAAAAATATGCAATTTTACGAGCGCATTTATTGCATCACATAAATATAAACTTCTTAGTAACAGTGACACAAAACCCTGATAGAGAAAGAGATCTCTCATGCTCTTTCGATAAACGGTCTCTCATAAAATATCATAATTCAAAGACCTGGTATTGTTTATTCAGTTTTATTTTACTCCACTACGAAAAGAGAAAAGGGTTCTTAGAACAACATTTTAAGCTTTTCCATGGGCGTGAATTGAATGCTTAATATATATTTAAAATTCGAGTAGCCCATTCCAGATAATATTCTGCGACAATACGAGTGTGGAGATTTCCCATAAAACTTTTGTAATGGAATAAATCAGTGATGCCATTATAAGTACAGATCGTTAGAATTTTTAACGATTGCTCTAAGAGATTACCAAAAGTTAAATTTGAGAATGTTTTAGAGGTAAGTAAGTACCATTCTAATATGATTATTTTAATGTTTTTCTTTCTATTAAAAAATAATCTAAATCCCATGTATATTAAAATATTTAGTTATACTAAATATTCATGGGCATTTTGTCAAATTAAAAAATACCTTCTTTAACAGCTAAAGATATTAGGCTAGATCAGCTATAAATAAATCAATTGTAAATTATTTATTATTACACAAAAATATCATTATTAGTGTTATCTACCTATCAACCAATGTTTGTCGATACACTGCAAACATACTGAAGTAAACTTCAACTGAATAGAAGTACCAATGACTATAGAAGATATTGAGGACCAAACTTACATTCTTAAATATCAGTTTGCAGTACATCTCATTAAAATGAAATATTTTTCTTGGTTATAAAAAAGATTGTGGTGGTCGATTATCTGCCTTGTTCGTTGAATTTGGCTCTGTGTAAGTTCTGGATATTGTTGAGTATTTGGCAGATATCAATGGTGTCTTTGGAGGTTGTTTTTAAAAATAAATACTTACAGTGTTTAAATACAACTATGACTCTTTCCAGGGGAAACCTTGATTGTTAAGGAGTCAAGAAGAAATAGCGTTGAGAACTATAAATATTCAACATCTTGTATCTTATTTGGCAAGTAACATAAAAATACAAAAGTATTCATCTTATCCAACTTCTACATACCAGCTGACATAACACATCTAAGGCGCTGTAACGATAACACGATAGCCTGAAGTCAGTTCCCGCCTTAATCGTAAATATTTATATTTCTCTGGGGTACTAGAAAGAACCTCCGGAAATACACCCGGCCCTCATTAAATTAAAGTGTTAAATCTGATAAGAAAAATCATGGCTAAAAATATTCTCCGATATTTTCCAAGATTGGCAAGCACGGCTATCGATTGATTGAAAATCGATTCGCCTTTGACTTCCACATGTTGATATATGGGACTTATTTTGTACACAATATCAGGCTCGTAGGACCATATGAACCGTATTGGCATGTTCTGGGGTTGGTAAAGCAGAGTGACGATGAGTAATTTAAACCAGTTAGTCGTTTATTACTGGAAAAGTGGACTGTATATTATAATAAATAAAAAACTGAACTGTTTCCTGTGTTGTAGAAGGCGCTACTGTTATACAATACAGAATCGGAGTGAGCGTTATTAACTGTGCATTATAGTCCGAAACAACCGTTTTTCGATAGATATTTAGGTAGTTTTTCGATTGATGGTTAGGCTCACGTTAAACAGTAGATAGATGCTTCACCCAGTATGTAAACTAGTAATAAACGTTTTCCAATATTTTGTTTACCAATGTTTTTATATGAAACAAATATTATTTATACTGGCCGCTTGCCCCTGTGATCCTTGGTGGCCTACATAGTGTATATAAAAATCCTTGTACGGTTTAAAAATGTGATATAGTATATACTCCATTAGTACACATTTATTAAAAAGTGACACCGGTACTAATATGTGATATTTATAGGGTTATCCAAACCACTTTTTTCCAGTAAATGGAAAGTTTGGATCGACCAAGGGAAATTTTGCATAAATATCTTTTATTATATCCCAATAAGATCTATACAAGAACAAAAGCCTACTTATCAAGGGCAGCGTCGCAGATTCGCCGATTGAGTCTTGGAGGAGCACGCACCCGAGAATGATTTTTCTACAAATGAATACATTAAGAACCGCTTGCCCCTGTGATCCTTGGTGGCCTACATAGTGTATATAAAAATACTTGTACGGTTTAAAAATGTGATATACTATATACTCCATTAGTACACATTTATTAAAAAGTGACACCGGTACTAATATGTGATATTTATAGGGTTATCCAAACCACTTTTTTCCAGCAAATGGAAAGTTTGGATCGACCAAGGGAAATTTTGCATAAATATCTTTTATTATATCCCAATAAGATCTATACAAGAACAAAAGCCAACTTATCAAGGGCAGCGTCGCAGATTCGCCGATTGAGTCTTGGAGGAGCAGGCACCCGAGAATGATTTTTCTACAAATGAATACATTAAGAACCGCTTGCCCCTGTGATCCTTGGTGGCCTACATAGTGTATATAAAAATACTTGTACGGTTTAAAAATGTGATATAGTATATACTCCATTAGTACACATTTATTAAAAAGTGACACCGGTACTAATATGTGATATTTATAGGGTTATCCAAACCACTTTTTTCCAGTAAATGGAAAGTTTGGATCGACCAAGGGAAATTTTGCATAAATATCTTTTATTATATCCCAATAAGATCTATACAAGAACAAAAGCCAACTTATCAAGGGCAGCGTCGCAGATTCGCCGATTGAGTCTTGGAGGAGCAGGCACCTGAGAATGATTTTTCTACAAATGAATACATTAAGAACCGCTTGCCCCTGTGATCCTTGGTGGCCTACATAGTGTATGTAAAAATACTTGTACGGTTTAAAAATGTGATATAGTATATACTCCATTAGTACACATTTATTAAAAAGTGACACCGGTACTAATATGTGATATTTATAGGGTTATCCAAACCACTTTTTTCCAGTAAATGGAAAGTTTGGATCGACCAAGGGAAATTTTGCATAAATATCTTTTATTATATCCCAATAAGATCTATACAAGAACAAAAGCCAACTTATCAAGGGCAGCGTCGCAGATTCGCCGATTGAGTCTTGGAGGAGCAGGCACCCGAGAATGATTTTTCTACAAATGAATACATTAAGAACCGCTTGCCCCTGTGATCCTTGGTGGCCTACATAGTGTATATAAAAATACTTGTACGGTTTAAAAATGTGATATAGTATATACTCCATTAGTACACATTTATTAAAAAGTGACACCGGTACTAATATGTGATATTTATAGGGTTATCCAAACCACTTTTTTCCAGTAAATGGAAAGTTTGGATCGACCAAGGGAAATTTTGCATAAATATCTTTTATTATATCCCAATAAGATCTATACAAGAACAAAAGCCAACTTATCAAGGGCAGCGTCGCAGATTCGCCGATTGAGTCTTGGAGGAGCAGGCACCTGAGAATGATTTTTCTACAAATGAATACATTAAGAACCGCTTGCCCCTGTGATCCTTGGTGGCCTACATAGTGTATGTAAAAATACTTGTACGGTTTAAAAATGTGATATAGTATATACTCCATTAGTACACATTTATTAAAAAGTGACACCGGTACTAATATGTGATATTTATAGGGTTATCCAAACCACTTTTTTCCAGTAAATGGAAAGTTTGGATCGACCAAGGGAAATTTTGCATAAATATCTTTTATTATATCCCAATAAGATCTATACAAGAACAAAAGCCAACTTATCAAGGGCAGCGTCGCAGATTCGCCGATTGAGTCTTGGAGGAGCAGGCACCCGAGAATGATTTTTCTACAAATGAATACATTAAGAACCGCTTGCCCCTGTGATCCTTGGTGGCCTACATAGTGTATATAAAAATACTTGTACGGTTTAAAAATGTGATATAGTATATACTCCATTAGTACACATTTATTAAAAAGTGACACCGGTACTAATATGTGATATTTATAGGGTTATCCAAACCACTTTTTTCCAGTAAATGGAAAGTTTGGATCGACCAAAGGAAATTTTGCATAAATATCTTTTATTATATCCCAATAAGATCTATACAAGAACAAAAGCCAACTTATCAAGGGCAGCGTCGCAGATTCGCCGATTGAGTCTTGGAGGAGCAGGCACCTGAGAATGATTTTTCTACAAATGAATACATTAAGAACCGCTTGCCCCTGTGATCCTTGGTGGCCTACATAGTGTATGTAAAAATACTTGTACGGTTTAAAAATGTGATATAGTATATACTCCATTAGTATACATTTATTAAAAAGTGACACCGGTACTAATATGTGATATTTATAGGGTTATCCAAACCACTTTTTTCCAGTAAATGGAAAGTTTGGATCGACCAAGGGAAATTTTGCATAAATATCTTTTATTATATCCCAATAAGATCTATACAAGAACAAAAGCCAACTTATCAAGGGCAGCGTCGCAGATTCGCCGATTGAGTCTTGGAGGAGCAGGCACCTGAGAATGATTTTTCTACAAATGAATACATTAAGAACCGCTTGCCCCTGTGATCCTTGGTGGCCTACATAGTGTATGTAAAAATACTTGTACGGTTTAAAAATGTGATATAGTATATACTCCATTAGTACACATTTATTAAAAAGTGACACCGGTACTAATATGTGATATTTATAGGGTTATCCAAACCACTTTTTTCCAGTAAATGGAAAGTTTGGATCGACCAAAGGAAATTTTGCATAAATATCTTTTATTATATCCCAATAAGATCTATACAAGAACAAAAGCCAACTTATCAAGGGCAGCGTCGCAGATTCGCCGATTGAGTCTTGGATGAGCAGGCACCCGAGAATGATTTTTCTACAAATGAATACATTAATAAGCAAAACTACTGTAGTTTGGCATGCCACACTTCTTTTTTTGAGCTGAAGGTGTTATTGCGCCTTACTTTACCGAATATAATAAGGGAGTGAATATTAAAGTCAATGGTGTCCACTATAAATGTAATAGCCCATTGCATTAAAAATAGGATGGCCAACTAATTTTAAGATTTGGTGTCACCGTTAGAGTTTTTATTGTCGGGTTACGCGAAAAGACGCATCTATGCCAAAAATTCGCAAACTCTTAAACTCTATTGCGCTATGGTCGATATAGAGCTTGAAATATTTGAAAGTTTCATAGAAAATTAGTATAAGCGGATCGTGAGCTGTACAGTGATTTTGGAAAGTCATTTGAAATATATTATGTTTTATCTGTAATTGCAAGGACCTAATTATTGATCGAAATAAATATATTTAGAAAATATTGACAATAAGTGTATTGGAATGCAAAAATTTCATACTAGAATTTGGATAATAATATCCAATAATTTGAATATGAGGTCTTTATTTACATATTTTGAACCATCCATATAAAACAAATAGGCAGATAGATGAAGATGAATAAGTCACAAAATTATCCTGAATGAGTCCACGGTGGTAGACAAAAGGATAATTTATTAGGTTTTTATCAGTCTTTCAAATATATGATTAGTGTGGATTTCTTCAACCCATCAAACTGAAGCAATTTGATGCTTTTTATTTAAGAAAACCCAATTATGAATAAATTACGGATGTAGATGTAATTTGAATAATTTTAAATTAATTATGAAATCAATTAAGTGCTAAATAGAACTATTTGATTTCACGTTAGAGATAACGATTATGGGCACAATAGACTAAGGTTTTATTAGTACTAAACTTTTTAACATCACGACAAATTTTAGGACAATTGAAACTTTCCTCAATAAAATCTTTAACTATCACGCGTCTTCTTTTTGCTAATTGAATATGCATTACTTTTGTTTAACGTGTTTTCATTATACAGAAGAAAAAACTTGTATAATACTTTATTTAATTGCATTGATCAATATTGAAACAAAGTAAACAAATTCGTTAAAAAATGACACAGTGCTCTAGAAAAACCATTGCGAATAATACTAACGACTAACCAGGCTCACAACACCCTTTTTTACTTCCCCATTTTTCTCAGATTCTTTTTCCCTAACCAGAATACGATCTGCAATAAATATCCACCGAGGCTCTCCTTGTGTGTCTATTTCGTTTACTTCATTTCCTTTTTTAATTATCTATAAAATTGCCTGGTAATGTCATCATTTATATTATTAAATATTTCCGGTGGAAATAAACACTGAAATAGAAAGAAAATGGAAATTTAGCTTCAGAAAATGTACTAATTGAGTCATCTATATATAGCGGACATAAATCAATGTCTCGACTATCGTATTATCTACTATACACATCAATTTTTGATGTAGTGTAAATGTATCGTTTGTTTCGTTACATTCGCCGAATCATAACAATTAAGCAATATGTGAGGATAAGTTCTAAGTGATATTGACTACATTTTTTTCGGAAACATAATAATTAAAACTGTAGCAAGTATGTGAGAATGTTAATTGCATTCCGATTTGTTCGATTTAATAGCGGTGGGATTGGAACACTAACTGTCTCTGACATCGACCGCGAACAATCATTAAACAAACATTAAAAATGATAATATTATGCTAATATTGATCTATTTCAATTTAGAGGCAATTATTACTCTTACAAAAAAAACCTAAAGAACGAAAATAAAGTTCATCTTTATAATAATAGATATTCATTTGACATCGATTTATAATACAAAGCCATAAAGTAAATATTCGTTATATCTAAATATGTCTACAAATGTTGAACACATCTTCGACAATTCAATCAACTTTCATCGTTTCGCAATTGATCTAATATACGATAAACCATACAATTATTTATTTAAGTTTGTTTCATATCCTTTATCCTCCTCTTCAGCATGTTTCCAACTTTCAGGGTCCTGGGCTTTCCTCTGCCACTCAGGTACAATAAACTTCAATCATCAATCCATCGTCATCAAGCGGTATTCACTCCAGGATTGCCTTGGTCCATCTGTAGTCCCATCGCCTCGTTCTATGGCCTGTCCATCTCTATTTCAATTGCTTCACTCTTCCAATGATGTCACAGTCTTTTGTTTGTTGCCTGAGCCATGTGCAGGACTTTCTGTCTCGTCCTGTAATGCCAAGCATACATCTTTCCATTCCTATCTGTGCTACCCGAAGTTTTTGAATTGATTGCGATGTGAGTGTCCAGGCTTCACTTCCGTATGTCATAACGGGTAGAACGCACTGATCGAAGACTTTTGTTTTCAGGCAAAGTGGGAGTCTGCTCTTAAACACTATGTTGAGCCTGCCAAATCCCTGCCAGCCACATTTAACACGCTGGGCCACCTCCCGGGTATTCCCCTCCATTGAAATCCTCTGCCCATGATACATAAAGCAATAGATAGATTATCCAAATAGATATCCAAATAGATTATCCAAATAGATTATCCAAGATACAATCTCCAAATCCCCTCCCAAAACTGAAATTCTTCTGTCCTGAGCGATGTTATTGAACATAACCTAACTCTTTTTCAGGTTTATTTTCAAGCCAAATGATTCGCCAGTCCTTTGCAGCTCCTCTGGGTCTTGTGAAAGGAGAGCGATATCATCTACAAATCTAAGATGGTTTAAGTTTGCACCATTGATCTTTATACCATCCTGTTCCCAATCCAGTTTACGGAATACTTCTTCAAGAGCAGCCGCGAAAAGAATAGGCGATATTGCGTCACCCTGCCGTACACCTCGTTCTATAGTAATTCCCACTTTAATATCATCAAGGTGAATTGTGGCTGTAGCTTCATCATATATCGATCCTAATAGGTTGACATATGCTTGACCTACCCCTTAGCTAAGCAATGCATCTATTATCGCATGCGCTTTGAGATGGAGTCAAATGCTTTTTCGTAGTACGATAAAAACCAAGCACAGTGGCATGGTGTATTCGTTGTGCCTTTTTATGGCCTGCTGTACAACATGGATGTGATCCATTGTACTGAATCCACTTCTGAATTCTGCTTGTTCTCTTGGTTGTGCGTCATTCAGTTTTTTTAGTATTATTTTAGAAATTACTTTAGTGAAAACTTTGTACATTACTGATAGCAGGCTTATCGGACGGAAGTTCTTTAAATCTTCCTGTGCTCCGTTTTTATGTGAAAGGATCACTTCTGCATTTTTCCATAAGTCAGGTATTTTTTGTTGTTTGAGGTATTTTCAGTATAATGCCAGTGTTTTATGTAAAATCCGACCACTAGCTTTTAGCATTTCGACAGTTCCACTGTCCTTTCCCGGAGCCTTTGCCGTTTTTCATCGATTCTAGAGCATTTGTTACTTCCTCCACTAGGATATCTGGCATTTGTTCTTCCGTGGGTATTGTTGTCTTTGATTGGTTCTGATGTTCATATAACTGGGACTAAAATTTTCTGACAACCCCTAACATTTGCTTTGGCTCCTGCACACTGTGCCATCCACACGCCTTAAGGCATATATTTGCATTCTTTTGTTTCTCAGCTTCTGTTTAGCCTTGTTAATTCATTTGTTTTCTTCCGGAGTTTGTTGTACTAGCTGCATGTTGAATCGGCGCGTGTCCTCTCTGATACGTTTTCATATAGTTTTGCAGAGCTCAGTGTACTCGACGCTTCGCAAAGGACTACCTGCATTTCTCATTACCCGCGGTCTCTTCATTAAATCAATGGTCCCACTGGAGATTTTTGTCTGTTTGAGACATTTTTCTTCTGGTGCTATTGAAACAGCCGTTTGAGGCACATTGTTGGCGGTTTCTTCATATTGAATTGATATTTCCACCTCCTCCGGATCTTGTAACACGGCAAACAGGTTTGACAAAGCAATCTCAAAATCGCTTCCTCTCTCCAGCAGTTTCCCAGAATCCACTGTGCCCTTCCATGTCCACTTTCTACTGATATTTTTCTTATAGATTGAATTCATAATATATAGTTCTTGACTTTCAGCAAAATTAACCAATCTGTCATCTCTATTGTCTCGCTCACCAGTTCCATATGGACCAGTTGCATTTTCGTCACTTCTTGTTGTTTCAATTCTGGCATTAAAATTACCCATCAGAATTTTGTACCTACATTTCTCCTTGTATAAGAGCTGGGCCACATCATCATAAAAGTCCTCAATTTCCTCATCCCTATGGCTTATAGTTGGTGCATAAGCTTGGACGATTTGAAGCCTAAACTTTTTATTCAGCTGAATGACGCATTGAGCTAGTCAGTCAGATGTACTTTCAAAGTTTATTACACTGTCCTTCAGCTTCCGATTGATGAGGAATCCAATTCCGCCACATCGGCCATTTTCCGTTCCTCGAGTGTAGAGTACGTCCAGTTGATTCCAGTTTGACTAACTCTTCGCCCTTTCTTCGTGTTTCACAGAGCCCAATAATATCCCAATGTATGTTGTCAAGTTCGATTAACAGTTCTTGCAATCGGGCCTCCGTTTTCATAGTCCGTATATTTTGCGTTGCAATGTCAAAAGTCAAAGTCCAAATCAATGTCATAAGTCCAAGTTTGAGGTTGTACTGTCATATTGAAATACCATGTTGAAGGTATGGACTGTAATCTACCATGCTGGTCCAATGCGGGTTGGCATATTTTGTATCATGTTAGTCTAAGGCGTCTGCCTTGACCTGTCCGCCTAGGGTGATCCTCCCAGGAGCATAGACTCCAGACGGCATAGCTCAAAATTTTATTGTCCTACTCAAACCCCTTTACCACTAATCTGTCCACAAGATCTGATCCACAATGGGGTATATATATATATATATATATATATATATATATATATATATATATATATATATATATATAATATATAATATTATATATATGAAATAAACAATATTACACACATACATACGGCAACGCCCAATACTAGATATACCTTAATACCCTTTTCAACCGAATCGAGGTATATCTCCAAATTCAACATTAATTAATTTTCTCAGAAGGGAATACCGACGGGTTGCTTCATCAGAAGCGAATAAAATTTGTGTAAAATAATAAATGGTGGTGGCTTCTCAGGTTGTTAAGGTAGATTTGGAGGTTGAGGAGAGCAGTAGAAAAGGTTACAAAGCCAGGGATGCAGGGATTGTGGCAAAGGGGCGGTGGGGGTAAGTGTGGGGTTGATGATGGTGGGTTTGTGTAGTGGTGTTGAGGATTTAGGTATACAGGGGTGGTCGATAATATATACAGGGTGTGGCCGTTGTTGACAGGCTGACAGGTTGACGGATGGCAGATTCCTATATACAGGGTGTGTTCGATAACATATACAGAGTGTGGTCGTTGTTGCCCGATGATAGATGTCAGATAGATTGGATTCCCGTCGATAGATGGCTTGGACCTCATATAGCGTGTGGCCGTTGATATATAGAACAAGATTATTTAGAACAAATTTAATATGTCAAAATTTGAATTTAGAAAATATAACGGGTGCCGACAAATGCCTGTGGTGGTCCGTAGCAGGTGATCGTCACAAAAGTGAGGAAATCGATCGAACCTAGAAGATGTAGCAAAAGGACATTGTGTAATATAGCGTCATTGACCTACCGACATCAGCCGATAACCTTGATCGGTGACATTAATGGCGTCAGGGATTTAGGTATACAGGGTGTGGTCGATGTTAACATGACAGATGACACATGGGTAAAAATATGTAAATGAAAAGCATAGAAAATAGCACCATACACAATCAGATACCCTTTTAGGTTCACTGGATAACAATACACATGACCTTAATTTCAGACTGAACGATGAACACGCTTTCGTAATGAGTTATAAGTTTGTTAACCTACAACCACCACTATGACATAATAAAATACATTATTTTTGAACATTGTTTTATTATAATGCAATTAGTTTGTTTCTTTAATGCTAACTGCAGACTTCCAGTGGTCTAGATCGATCTATGACGATCGGAGGACTTGATGACGTCGGAGGACTTCTGTATACGAGGTTAGGTCGATAGTATGTACAGGCTTTGATCGTTGAAGACAGGTCGGCAGATGATATGTTGACAAGTTGACAGATGACAGACTGTCAGATGGCAGATAGATAGGATGACAGATTAAATATTTGAAAAATTACTTACATAATGTCTGTATAGCATATCTGGTTGGGGAAAAAAACTTAAATAGAACTGATCTTTTATTTTGCGAAGACATATTACATTTACACCATTATTAATGATTGAGTTATTAATGATTTTATCTTCTATTGCCTGTAATTGGTAATGGCGACGTGGTTTTATCACCATTTGGATCCCGTCCAGCCTGCCAATAACAATGAAACTAAAGCAAAACTTTTGCTGTTCTTCTAATCTAATCAACACCGATCAAAATTTTTAGTTGTACTCCAAATCAACACAAACCGAACCTTTGGTCTTTTTGCCGTAAAAGACTTTTCTTTCTGAAAAGATTTAACTGAGATAAATAACATAAACTAGATAAATATAATAAACAGCTAAAAAGCCTGACACCGACAAACAGTGACTTAATAACATGTATTACGTTATGACGACACAAAACTTAAGTTGACATGAATATATGTGCCCGACAAGATTTGCATTAACGTGTTGATTTTTATAGTATTTTCTTCTTATAGTAGTCAATTCATACATGACTTTGAAGAAATTATAAGATAAAATATATGAAAGGGCTTTATTCCAACAAAATACACTTATTTTTACGTATTAAAAATACTTACATATTATTAATAAGAATTATTACTTTATTACTTGATGGTAATAAGATTGTGTTTAAAGAAAAGTAAGGGGGAAGATTGATCTTTTTTCGATTTATACAATATGTCAAACTTTGTGCAAATAAACCTGTTCTGGTTAGAAACCCCTTAAGCTGTTTGATAAGCAGCTAAACAGCCTGATAAACCGCTAAACAGATAACAGTTTCGATGCACTTTATGATAAGTTCTAGTTTGAGGTTTGTCTTTTGAGAGTGTGTTATATGATTTCGCAATCTAAAAAGATCAGTTCTATTTAAGTTTTTCTCAACTCCTCAAATCATCCAGATATATTATATACATGTTATGTTAGTAATTCATTGTTTCTTCATGTCAATGGTTCGTGTTTGTAATATGTTCCAATAACTGTGTGTTGTTACATAAAAAAAATCTTTTTTTTATGTTTATGAATTCTGTTTGTAATGTGTTTCTAGAAAACGAAATAAAAAAGATTTAGTTCTATTTAAGTTGCACACGCCCCATCCTACAAAACCTGTCATTTACAACCGCATCCTGTACATACAATTGATCCCACTCTGTATCAGATAATCAGATATTACTTAAAAGTAGTAATTGCTAACGAGCATTGATTTAATAACAGCTATTATATTATGATGACACATCTCCCGAAACGAACAGTCATGAGCGCAACCACGAAATGCCAAAATTATCCGAATTATGAATACGAGATCTGAACGTACCGAGAAAATTATTACAAATACTGTGTAAGAGCGGTTTTTGCAGGAAGTGGAGAAAATCATTTCTGAAGAAATTGTTAAAGAAACACTGATAATAAATTGTATTTTAACAAAAAAATGTTAAAAACTAATGTAATGTAGTACTGTCATAGTTGTGGTGGTAGGTTAACGAACTCTCAAATCTATTTTACTTTTAATTTTTATGTATATGATTCGCTTATATGTTTCTGAAAAAATATAGGTGCATCGATTGTCTTTATTTTAAGTATTTCGTCTTGTTTATGATTTGGGTCTGTCCAAGGTATTCAGTTATATTTATGTTGATATACATTTTTAATTACCCTACATACGCCCACTTCTACCCTGCAAAACGTATCAGATTACATAGGAACATATCAAAATCGTAGGATCTCTCGAAAATCATCAATATTACATTTTTAATATAAATCAATATTTAATTATATCGTAAATAATGTCTATCATTTTTATGAATATTCAGGTACATCTGTCTGACCGTGTACAAGTGATTTGCTGGCATATCTAATTCTATAAATTCTTTCCTTTGACCTATGATGTTGTTAAACACCACTATTGTCCCATCTTTCACCATCGTTCTGGATGATGTAGAGGAATTTGAGTCTTCATTAACAGAAAGTTAAACGACAGTGTGGTGAAATTTGTAAGTATATCGGACCAACTAGCCCAATGCGTCATTCCATTGAATAAAAAGTTTAAGCTTCAAATCGTCCAAGCTTATGCAACAACTATAAGCTATAGGGATGAGGAAATTGAGAATGAGAAGTGCAGGTATAAAATCCTGATGGGTGACTTTAATGTTAGAATTGGAAAAACAAGAACTGGTGAAACCGCAACTGGCTCATATGGAAGTGGTAAGCGGGACAATAAAGGTGGCAGATTGTTCGATTTTGTTGAAGAGCAAGGACTGTATTTTATGAATTTGTTTTATAAGAAAAAAATTAGCAGAAAATGGATATGGAAATGTCTATCTTATCTTTCAAGTGAAATTGAGTACATCATGTCACCATAGAATGGTACGAGCAAAGATTAGGATAAAGTGCCGAAGGGAACCTACAAGAATGATAAGATCGAAGAAGGGTAAATTGAATTCTCAGAAACTGCAATTTTGAGATTGCTTGGTCGAACCGCTTTCCTGTGTTGCAATCATTATGAAAAAGTCATCAACAATGTCCTTGAAATGGCTGCTGCAATAGCATCAGCAGAAAAACAGTTTTAAACAGTCAAATATATCCAACGGCGGACAATGAGCCATGCAGGGAGCCTTTTTGGCAGAGTCGAGTACGTTAAGCTTTGCAAAACTATAAGAAAATGTATTCAAGAACAAACCTGTCGGTTCAACATGCAACCCGTGTAAAAACACTGAAGAAAACAAGAGAATAAACAAAGCTAAACACAGGCTGAGAAATAAAAAGACACACATGTTTGCCTTAATGCGTGAGGATAGTACAGTGTTCAGGGAGGTTACGGAAAAGTTAGAGTTTATCAGAAGATTTTATTCAAAGCTATTTGAAGATCAGAACCAGTTAAAGACTGTTGGATGAAGTGACAAAAGCTAAAGAAGTGATGAAAAATGGAAAGGTTCAATCACAAGTGGATTGAGTACAATGGATCTTATTCAGGTTGTCCAACAGGCCATAGAATGTCATAATGATTATACCATGCCACTGAGCTTGGTTTTTATTAACTATGAAAAGGCATTTGACTCAATATCAAAGTAAGACAGAGTGGCCTATTTGAACCTACCCGGATACATGTATTGTGAGGCTTCAGCAACAGTTCACATAAATGACCTTGAAGTTAAAATCAATGTGGAATGGAGTGTACGGCAAGGTGGCTCAATGTCGCCTGTCTCTTTCTCAACCTGTCTTGAAGAGGTATTTCGTAATCTTGATTGGGAACAGGAGTGAATAAGAATCAATGGCGCAAACTTAAGGCATCTTAGATTTGCAGATTATATCGTTCTCCTGTCACAAGTCCCAGACGAGCTACAAACACACATACAAGAGCTACAAAAGGTCGGAGAACCATTTGGCTTGAAAATATACCAGTGGCGGCTCGTGAGCATTTATCACAGCAAACAATTTTTTAGAGCAAAACATCATATTTTATTTCCGTTCAGGTTCCTTCTTTTTACCCATTTTAAGATATTATTAAAAATTAAAATCTCCCAATGTAGAAGAACGTCTATCGACCCCTTACACCAAATAATGCGGATAAAAATTCCATCCTCTGGCTACAATTTTTTCGTCGTTGGGTTTACATGTCGGGTTACAGGTTGGGTTACATCGTTGGCGTTACATGTTTTGTTGGTTGCCAGAATTCGGGGGTTAAACTGCTTTCTAAAACCTGCTATTTGGACGTAAATTCCCTGTGACCGAGCGTATCGGTAATTAGTTTTAAACGCTGATTTGACGGGTACGGGGCGTTTGATATGTGTCACGTCGCGTATGTCGTTCGCCTCGCGAATACTTGTTTGACTTTTTGAGTTTGAACTTAATTGAGACATATTTAAGAAAATCAGTGGGGGAAGATAGACTAAATACTTTAGGTATGTTAAATGTTGAGAGTGCTATGGTCGAACTAATTCCGGACTTTAATGAAAAAAATTTTTTGGACAAAAACAGGCGAATGGAATGTCACTTTAAAAACTAGGAAACGGCGAGGCGCTATTCACAGGCAAAATGTGTACCATAACAATTTTTTTTCACAAAACTTCGATATTTTTTCAGACTTTTCGAAGTTCTCATGAACTTTCTCGAATTTTCTCTATTGATTTTCAGTTACAATAAACTGTTTGAATGGTTTACTCTTGAACTTACTATATAACTACTACTATATAACTTACTATATAACTTGAAGTATGAAATTTAAATTCGCAATTATGTTTTTTGCTTACAACACAGTTATTACGTCACCATAAAATAAGACGAGTTAAACAGTGAACGCATAAGTAAGTGTATTTGACGTTATTGTACTTGAGATAATGACGTATAAGGATGGGAATTTGGGCCAGGCTGAATAAATTTAGCGTTAGCCCCCGACAAGAAATGTTTTTACTACCTCGGGGTAAGGTATTACGTCACTAGCCAGCTTTAGCAAAGTGGTAACTTTAAATGGAGGAAAATTTTACGGTAGTCGTATATATGGGAGTGCGAGAAAGAGAAAGCTGTAACCCGGCAACCGTCTACTGAGGATCCTCGCGTCATAAATACCGGCTAAATTTATTAGACTGTGACATGGGCCGCTCCCGGTAATGTGCTTCGAACGTTAATGAAACGCCATAAAAAACGATTTGTTGAATAAGTCTTTTCTTAATTATTAAAACGACTAAGTTTTATGTTTCAATTTGCTTACCTTTCCCACACGTTTCCCTCAAACTTCCCTCGTTTCATAATCATTTAAATTAACAGGCTTGGAAAGATTATTACTCGGAAAACATAGCTCCTGAAATTTGCAACGTGTGCATCATAAATAAACATGTATGAGAATATTTGGTATTTTACCGACAATAAAGTACTTGTTTGTCTTGATACTGTTCTTACCAACTACATATTCTTGAATATATAAATATGTTTATTTAACAAAATTTCTAAAGGCAGCTTTCAAGGACTATATTTGGATTATTTGACATTTAATCAACCCTACTAGTAGTTTTAGAGTTTTGAATTAGTAATTGGATAAGTATCAAAATAATTCTTTAATTTATAATTAAGGACATTATTGGAGGACGAAGACGTGAATGAAAATTCAATTTTAAATATAGGTCTATGAATTTAAACAAAATGCATGGGCTTAAGCCGTATAGATAATTCAGTTGCTTCGCTTTGGATAAATAGACCAGCAAGTAAAGCGAGTAACGCGTTTCAAATATGTTGGTAGTTATATTACAGAAAACTGGACCCAAACAGAGAAGTATAATGTAGAATTAAAATTAGCCACAAAATATTTTTAAAAACGTGACTCTAGTGACAATTAAAATCTAACTTTATCAAGGAATGAGCAAATGTGACATTTAGCATATACAGTTTTATGGAGCTGATGTCTCGACTTTAAAAGCTTCCCCAATCAACAGACTAGAGTCCTTTGAGATATGGCTGCCAGCTCATATGCTTCGAGTTCCCTGGACGAACAGGCAAACAAACGAAGCTGTCCCAAACAGAGCAGATGCAGTCTAGCAATTGCTAATAAAATAAGTTTTCATACCTCGTACATATTCTCAGAGGAAATCGATATAAAATTCGACAGTTTATAATGAAGAGCAAGTTTTAGGGTAGTTAACAATGTATGTGAATGGATCGAAATACGAATGACAGAACAACTATACGCCGAGAATGCAGTAGAACTTGCAAAAGTAACTACCAACGTTGAAGGAACCTAGCATCTAAAAGAGAATTGCTGAGTATCTGCTAAAATATGAAGAGTATTGTACATTACGAGTTCCCAAATTTTAACCAGATATATCAGTGCGAAGCTCTATCAAAAATAAATTTAACTTGCCTTAATATTTCAAAAAAGTATTTTTTAGTTTCATGTTAAATCTAATCACAATTATTTTAAATGATTTTATTCCATCTTTGAAGCCAATTATCAACTAGGTAAACAATTCGAAATATGTGGGAGTCAGGTGCGAGATCTTATAAATAAGGCAAGTGTTAATATGTTGCAAAATCACTTATTATTAAGGCTAAAATATTTTGCTAACATTATTTCAAAGATATAATTGTCTCTTAGATTATTTTGATGTGTGTACATTTTGAAAATCCAACACTTTTTATCAATCTGTGCATATAATAAATTTAATATTTAATTCCCAGCAATCTTTTTTTCAACCGTCTCCGACATCAGTTATAATTTATATTTGAAGGAATATAATTTCTAACAAATAAAAATACACAGTGGGCAAGTGGACATGGCCGGTCTCCGGAGATCCGAAACCGATCTCGGGAGATGCTTGTTGGCGACTGAAGGATTGAGAATTTTACGTGGAGCACAGGAAAAAAAATTCCTTGTTTTTGAATATTTTTAATATTCTCCACTTGCCCACTGTGTATTTTCATGCATATTTGGTACCTGAATATAGGGCCTGGGTTTGGGTCCAAACGGTTTCAGACAGTGGTACTGTTACGAACCACCGGATGGCGTACGCTGCTATCCGCAGCGTACTATGCTGCTTTCATCCGATTTGGCTGATTAATAGGGTCAGGACCCTGGTCAATCCTTCAGTTGCTTTCGAACATGCAACTCGAAGCCCGACTGATGACGGCTTAAGGCCAGAAACCGGTCTCGGGAGATGCTTGTTGGCGTTTGATGGCGACTAAAAGATTGAGAATTTTACGTGGAGCACAGGAAAAAAAATCCCTTATTTTTGAATATTTTTAGATATGTATGTTGTTAATTTTAGAAAAAAATGGAAACATTTGCTAAACTATTATAAAAACTATAATAACTTTCATTTCTTTTAGCTTGGGTTATTTTGTTTCAAATTAAGCTATATATTTACTTCAACGTCGTCACACACTTCTTTTGATCGAGATTTAATTTAACCATATTGAGAGCGTTCAACAGCGATTTGCTAAGTACCCGGGCTTTAAATCTAATGGAGTTTATCTTCCGTTTGGTTTTCCTAACGATATATTATTTGCCTGAATTAACATGCGTGTGTTAGCTAAGCGACACTACACATTTCAATACCCATCCACTTTAATCTCATTAATAATACAACTTTAATTAATGTATATTTGTGGAACCCCTAAAAAGTATGCCTTTTATAATACAGGCTCTTAGTTTCTTCTATACAGTAAAGATTTTATAAATGGTTTAAGTTTGTAGAAAGCAAATCACATCAAAAAAATGAAATATTGAAAACTATGTATCTTTCAAATTTAAGCTGATCTGTAAATTAAATACATAGAGTTGAAATGCGATGGAGCTGTAAATTTTTTGCTCAAAATCGATTCCGAATTTATGATTTGAATAAGATTTTAGTCAAATGGCCACCACGGCCCTTTTTGTAGACACGGATCCGCTCGCGCCAATTTTCGATGACCCGGGCGCACATTTCGGGTTGTATGGCGACTATAGTTTGATAAATATTAGTTTTCAAGTCGCCAATAGTCGTGAGTTTATTGCTGTAAACCTGTGTTTGCACATGTCCCTAGAGAAAATAATTTAAAGGAATTAAATCGTGAAATTAATGAGTTGCCGAACTTGCCTCGCAATAAGCCCATGTTACTCGGGAAATCTACATCGATCCCATCAAATTCCGGGGAAAAAACATCTTGCAACATTGCCTTATATTGCTCTGTATTAATGGTAGCTCCTTCCTCATTTTTAAAGAAATAAGGACCAATGATTCCTCCATGCCAAAATCCACACCAAACTGTGGTCTTTTGCAGATGCAAAGAACTCTCATGTATCCCGTGTGGATGAGATTTGCACCAATACCGACAATTCAGTTCTTATGCCAGTACCATCTTATATGGATGTAAGCCTAAGTCAAATCTTAAAATTCGCTAGGCCTAAGTTTTGCGAGCGGCGAGCAACAAAGACGTTGTCATTTTCAGTTACACTTGCTTGAACGGTGGCAATATTCTTAACACTTCTGTTTTTTTTGTCGTACAGGCACCACACAATCGTGGAGAGTAAACTCACTTTGAAATTTTCTAATAACAGAATCAATAGCCTGGTCAGAAGGACCATCACGACGAATAACACGATGGGTCTGAATTGCTCGTTGAGTAGCACGAGAGGACCGCTAATTTGCATAATAAAACTGGACAATTTCTAAACGTTCTTCTAACGTGAAACGAACCATGATTTATTTGCAAATTTTCGGAAAACAATGGTAGACGTTTTATATACTTTCATATATGTAAACTTTGACAAGTTAACAATCTCATAAACATGTATTCAAAGGTGTTAGCAAACACTCACAACTTCTTTGAAAGCAGCCACTCTTCATCAGGTACTGTTGGATTTAATCCAAATACATCGTCCCAACTGATTAATTACAAAGCTATGCCAAACTGTGACACTAGATAACATTTCTGCTGGGGTAGCTTTAAAACGACTACGTATGGCGCTCAGTTTTAGCAAATTGATTTGGGCAATATAGGCCAAACCTAATAATGGTTGATTGCTTCCAAGTCTCAGATAATGCAATTTTCGTCAAACTATGTCTTGACTATACTGTTAAACTGATGCTATCCCGTTCTGAAGTAAACTCACTGTAATTTCAATAAACGGTTCAGATTAGATATATATGTATGCAGATTATTGTTTATGTTTAGAGAGAGAAAATTGCTTAAGCAATCGATCAGTTTGTAAATAGGGCATCTAGAACCGAATAGAATAATTTAGTATTAATACTAAATAGAATTAATAGTAAATACAATATTTAGTATTAGTAGAACCGAACAGTAATTTAGTAACAAAATAAAAAGTTCATGAGAGGATATAAAGTTCATTTCATATTGCAAGAAAATGAGATTTTAAAAATGTTTGTTTTACTCTTCCTAGTGAACAGCTGCTTCTTATACCTTCCTTATTTGTTGATTTGTTTCTTCATAGAAGTGTTTGCTACTGATATATTCGTGTCTAAGCTTTCAAATGCACTTAAATATCTTAATATGTGATTTTAAAATTAATTTGTTTATTTTGGTATGCAATAATGGAATTGCATACATTTAGGTTGTTATCTGATTTTTTATAAGTTTAAATAAATAATTGTTTTTCAACGCACTGAGAAGGTGAATAACAGTTACTAAAATTTGTCATTTAGGTCATACAAGATTACACTATGTAATTATTTTTTATGTTTGTCAATTTTTGAATTTCAATATACATACGTCCAAAATAATATATGTACAGATCTTTAAAATAATCTTTTATTGTAATCTAATATACTGTAATGTAAATGAACTTTTCTGTATATCTTATATTTTATATACTTTTTTGTATAATTTAATCATTTGCCGATAAGAAATACTCGTAAAAATAAGGAAATTAGAAAAATCATGAATTCTTTTTTGTTTATTTCCGCTATCAGATTAATAACTCGTGGTTTTATGATAAGGTACGATCGATCACCTCGGTTATTTATGACTGCCCTGCACCTTTAGTGCATACGCAATATTAAATTATCAATCATGTTCTATAGAGTTGAAATTGGATCTGGTGATTGTGCTGTTCGTAGTAAAACCTCAGCTTCGTAATCTCTCGAGATATGCATGTACCACGCTAGCTATATGAGGACGCGCATTGTCATGCACCAAGCGGATCGAAATTGGGGATCGGCTCGTTATCTAAATCATCTAAAAGCATCTAAATCATTTACATTTAAAAATTGTAACGTCAACCATCCTGTGATACCATCCTGAACCACTACACTCCCACCATGCTGTCTGCAAACTTCTTGAACTGTTGCAAAGCATTCTGATCGTCCCTATTCTTTTGTTCTACGTGTATCTACAGCCGATCCAAATTGAAGCTCATCAGAGAATATACCAATCCAGTTCTACTCCCAGCCCAGTTCTACTGCGAGTTCTTCAGCCAACTGAAGCTAATTGATGCGATTTCCTCTGGATAACAAAGACATTCTCACAGGTCTTCGAGTATGAAGTATGCCCTCTTGGAGTCTATTCCTAATGGTTTGGCTTGGTTTCGTAGAGTTGTTGAGTCTATTCCTGATGGTTTGGTTAGTATATACTATTTAATGTGTGGTACGCAGCCGATTTACTAATTGCGATGCTGTAATATTGCAGTCCTGTAAAGCCTCTAGTTGAAGAAAACGGTCTTGGAACTCATTAGTGCTTCTTGTACGGCCTGTATATAGTTCGGTTACATCATCTATTTCGTGAAACCCAAGCCAGAAAGGATTTATTACACTTCTATAGTTTTCATGGACTTTAGAAACTACACTTGTCTCATAGCGCCTTGAATCATTCTCTCTGCACCTAATTGAATGTTACGATCTAAGTGATGTGTTTATATTATAAATATTCAAACCTAAGGATTTTTTCCGTGCTCCACATAATAATTGTTCATTTCTTCGGCTGCCCCTCAAACGTCAGTAAGCGTTTCCCGAGCCCGATTTCTGGTTTTAAGTCGTTATCAGCCGGACTCGAGCTGAATATTCGGAAAGAAGGTTAAGAAATGACCAAAGGTACAATCGTGTACCTTTTTTTTCAAATTTTTCAAATGAAATTTGCAATAGTATACAGCTCAGGCCATCCTGTCACGCCATTTCTATTATTTACAAATGTTAGATCTAACAAAAACCCATGCAAATACCGAGCATCAGTATCATTTTCAGGCTTCTAATAAAAAATGCCTTTATATAATAATTTCTTAAATTATTTTGGCTTATGTATGCTTATCTCCAACAAATTTTTGTGGAACAAGATGTATGGTAATAATGTAATAATTAAGTGTTTATTAGCAGGAAACCAACAGAATGGAGTATCATCTTCATCTTCTATCAATTTCATCTGCATCTTGTCCTCCCTCCATTACCGTTCCTCCTAATATATCTTTCCGTTTAATATTTTGCTTTCTTATTCTTTATTTTCCCACTCGTGTTTTTATTTCATCCCCTGGTCGTTGACTGTTTTCCAATCTTACTTTCCTCTTCCGTTAGTTTTTTGACATTTGTGTTGTGGCGTTGCTTTCCTGGCGTTCTAGTTGATCTTTCCTCCCATTTCATTTTTATATTGTTCCGTTAGTCTCTATTTTCTGATAGCGTAACTTTACTTTGGTATCCGTATTTCTCTCCGTTCTTGCTGTATCTCTTATACATTTTTTAATTGTTCTTTTCGTGGAGGTGAACTGTGAATCGATGAATATCGTTTTTCCTTTTAATTTCCTATTTCCTTTCAGTATCATATTTTTTCACCCCAGTTGCTCAATTCTACCTTATCTACCATACCATACCAATCTATTGTTCCCTATTTTTTGTGTGTTTCTTGCTGAGATGTTTACACCTAGTTCTTTTTCGATTCTATTTTCTAGAATTCCTTTCATGTTTGTTTCATCCTAAGCTTCTATTTCTAATCCCGTTATCACTATAGTGCTTCTTATTTTGTCCATTTCCAGCTTTTCTACCATTTCCTTGGCCTGAAGGAATTCCTCTTTCTCCCATTTCGTCTGCATTTTAATCATTTCCTCTCTTAATTTTTTGTTTTATCAGTTTGCATTTTGTTTTCTTTCCTAGTATATTTGGCAAACATATTCTCTGTAATATTACCTCCAAAATATGTCGATAGGCTGAAAAATAGCATTTGATTCAGATGATTATAAAAATATCAGTTTTCATGAAAAGATTTTGTGCATAAAACCACAACAATCGACATCTATATGAAGTAATGAAAATATTCAAAATAAATACCTGTAAAAAAATATAAAATTTATATACATAGTTTGAAATATAATATTTGGAAATTCAAACAACATATAAACAAATAAATTACATCAGATGCATAAAATACAACAATTAATGTATATATGCAGCTATTTTAAAATTGTTTTAATGTTCTAATTATTTGCTTTCAAATATAAAAAATCCCATTGGAACACACAAATACGGCATTGATCAATTAAGTTTTCAAGTACCATAACTTCAAAATTTAATTTATAACATTCGTCGTTAATTAACATGCACAATGAAAACTCAATTTGGAATCGATTTAAGAGTATCAAACCAAGTGGTTAGAGAATGCCATGAACATTTTCTCTTAAACACCCACCGTTTACCTGAATTTGATGAATTGCCCATCTGGATTGGACATCAATATCTTTCTTTATATTTCAAACACGAGTAGCCTGAGGCTAGTTAGTTATACGATATGCGAAATAATGTTTTCAACATTGGATTTATTCAATGTAGTAAGATGTTAATTGAAATGAAACATGCTATGTTTGATCTGTCAATGGAGGAAGTTTTTAATTTCAATATACTTGTTAGCTGTCGAAATATAAGAGTAAATATATAGGTTACTCATATATTTATAAACATAAGTGAAGGTTTTATTTAAAATATAAATTTTATTACTTCGTTTAATCGTTTTTAAATTATGTCAATTTTTCGAAAATGTAGTTTCACTTTCAACACCATGTATCTTAAATAAAAAACCAAGATTAATATCTAAATTTCCACACTTAGTGGAAATTTAGATATCAATCTTGGTTTTATATTTAAAATGAATTTCCATCAAGTATCGGCTACGTCAGTTAAATGTACCATGTATCTTTTTAATGACTAACATTTGACAACACATTTATTGACTAAATTCTCTTATTTTAATCTCCACTATCACCAGTTGCTCTATGGCGGATAAGTTATGGGACACCCTGAATACATCCAATTAAATTCTTCCAATAGTTAGATCATATATACTGACTTCAAAGACGCTCTTTCAATGATCTCTAATCCATATTTTTCTCATACAGTTACTGTTCTCATTACCGAACTTATAGAAGATGTTATTTCTTGAGGTTTTACCCTACGAATTGTTGTGTCCTAACCACAAAAACATTAAAGGTTACGAGAACCTGGCCAGTTAGCTAAAGACTCACTTTTACACGTCTGCCTTTTGTCCAGAAATCAAGGCTCTATGGCGAACTAGAATGTTAAAAATCTAGTTTTTCAACAAAAAGCCGTTTCATTTGACGAACGTTTTAGCAATAATATGCTTTAACAATATGCAATTCTCTCAATATACATTTACTTTTACATTTCATAAACTTGTGTAACTTTTATATTTTACATGTTATGCTTTATTTTATTTTGTGATTTCATCTAATATGGTATGCACCAAAAATTTTTTCTTAATCTGTCTTTTGATCTTGTTTATTTCGTCTTGCTGTTTATATTGGTTTCTCTATCTTTATTAGACTCCTAGTGCGCTAATGTATATGAGTAACTCATACGTGCATGTGTTAAAATTTGTTTGTCGGTAAATGGCCTTGATATCGGTGCGACTACAATAATACATTTTTTTTCTATATACTTTCTTTCTATAGACTTTCAGTTCGATAGTCGCAAAAATAACAAAACTTTTTTATTAAAAAAAAAACAATCAGTTATTCTGTCAGATTATATATTTTTATTCAAAATACATCCTTACCGCTTCAATACACCACTGGGTACGTTCAATCAATGCTAGTATAGACTTTTGTATGTCGTTTTCGGGAATCACCAGAACACCAGAATGGCCCTCAGCTCAGCTTCTTGGGCTTGTGTAATACTGTCATAAAACGTTTCTTCCATGGTCAGTTTGGCTTTCAGGAACAGGAAATAAGCACACGGAGACTAATGGGATGAATACGGAAGATGTTAAGCACACGGTCTTGTTTTTTAGCCAAAAATTCACGAACAGCGACGGTCCTGTGAGATGGTTCTCTTCTGCAGATGCCCACGCTTCTTCCATAGCCGAATTCGTCGGCGATCACTGCACGCACTTTTTCCATCAACTCATCGATTTTTCGATTTTTATTTTTTTTGCCAGTCTGGCTTTGGATGGTTTTCCAAAGCATCACGACCGTCATAGAATCGTTTATACCAGTCGAACAAACGTGTATGGGATAAGCAATAATCACCATAAACATTTTTCATCAATTCAAATGTTTCAATAGCTTGAAATAAAATTTGATATTAACTTTTTGTTCCATGCTATTTTTGTGACGAGGTGACAAAAGGTACTTTCACCTTAAGGGCTATAACTTAATAATCCGTTGATCGTTTCTAATGATGAAAGCGGCCTTATTAAATATAGAGGAGATATATAGATAATGCTAGTAGTTTTCTTTAAATATAAAAAATTCCGTTATTTTTCCGACATACTGTGTATATACCTATTTCAAACTAGAGTATTTCCTAGAGCAACCGTTATTTTTGTGACTTTTAGTGTATTTCTATAATTGATTGACTCCACATATTATCTAGAACTATTTGGATTATATGACATGTACAATATAATTGTCTTATTGATTTTTATTACATTCAATAAATTATTATCCACCTAGATTGTGATTTGGATATGCCATATAATATGAAATAAATACATTCTAAAAAATCTGAATAGTTGAATATATTTATTACATTTTAATTGTATTATTAATGCTATTTCTGTTTTGAATTTGCATGGTATACTGGCATACTAACAAATACTAAATATTTTTATTTAGTATTTTTTGTAGAACACAATTGAAATAGTATATTGTATCACAATAATGCTAAAAATAAAGTTTTTAAACGTTGTTCTCATTGGAATAATGAGTATCACTCAAGAATACGTTTACTCAATATCTTACTACCGTCAAGGATGTGGTATTTAATGATATTTGAAAGGATGTTAAATTTTTAAGTAAATGTTATTGAATATCTTTATGTATCACCAGTAAGTAAAAACATGGGGTTTGTGGAAACATGGGGTTTGGGGACTTTTTATATTTCCCCTACTAGAATTTTGTTGACATAAATTTGCGGGTATAATTTAAAATTATTCACTGAAATGTTTAGTGATGTTAACTACAAGATATACTTAGAACATAGCTAGATTAATTTAAATAATCTGCAATAACTTTAAACCTTTAACGATATTCGTATACTGAATTTTTAGGATATGTCTTGATATTTTTTTTGTTAAGTGGTATCAAGGAATCTGATCCCAGACTAAAAATGCCACGTAATTAGGGCACAGTCTCGACAAAACATTCCCTGTACTTGTAATGAGTTTTAACGATCGTTACATGCTCCTTCGTCGTGTATCCCTTCGTATCGACTAACCGCAATGTGTGTACTGCAAGATGTGACTTTGTAATGCGCTACCAATCCGATGAAAGGAAATATTACAAATTTAAAAATTTATCTGTTGAGATACCCTGAATAATTGTTACTATATTTACATTTTTCTATTTGAAACATTGAATATTTACCTTTTATTTATGTTGGGAAAATAATATCTAATAAATATCTGCCTTTTGCAGCTTTACAAGTGGTAATCTATTTGTCAAATTTGTTTGGTCAATTTTTTTTTAGATCATCCTCAAAAATGCCCAAATCAATTATTCCTCTGGATTATGAACCACTCCAGATAGTAACTTTTTAGGGGTTAATAGCAGTTCGATTGGTATTATTTAATATTATTTAGTACCACTGTTGAGACCGAGTTAAATATATAGTACATGCTCTTCCATACTCTATGACTCTATTTTTATAAATAGTTTTTATAATAGGTTTTATAAATAGATTTCCCATTAGGTTTCACGCAAATCAGCTGTCAAAAAATAGTTAATGAAAAGTCCCTATATTGACCTATTTGAGGTCTAATTGATATATGTAATATAGAACTGAACGTTTTTGGTAGTTAAAGCTATTATTTAGAATACCTACTATTAAACTTGAAGAGATTTACCACTAAACACCAAATCACTTTTTTGCTTCTCAACGCACGTTTCGCTAACCATGTTAGCATCATCAGGAGATGATTTAATCTCAGATTAAATCATCATTAAATCAAGTTTAGTGTTTCACACCAACGGTTCCAATAGAATAATTGCAATACCTACTATTGTTTAAAAAATTTTGCTGCAACTAAAAACTACAACATTAAGAAAACGATAATCAATTGAATGTTACTCTCATCAAAACAGAAAATATTTTTTTAAATATTTAAAATAAAAGAATAATTGCAGACAAGTTAAATGTATTAAAATTGTTCGAGAATTTCACTGGAAACATTGCAGAAAGATGAGCAATCCATATGGAAATTTCGGGTTTGATTATACATCTGGTGTCCCGAAATGTATAGACCACACTTTACCAGCGTATAGTTAAAAATAACTGTGCATGTGCAATAACTGTAACATGCAGAGACATACAAGAAAAATGCAGAGAACGAAATGAAAGACTATTCGTAGGTTTTTTAGACTACAAGTAGGGGAAATTGAGACTTTTGAGATTAAGACCGTTGTTAAATCTTGAAATCGTGTAAAAAATCGACCCTGAATATTGACCAGTCCATTAAACTGGGGAGAACCAACATCAAAATAGATTGGTTTTGCTGATGATCTAGCAATTTTAACCCAAGATATATTAACAGCACAAAAACTGATTGAAATCCTAAAAGAAACAGCAGAAAAGGTAGGACTCCAAATTTTCTTTGAAAAGACACAATACATGACCTGCAACAGACTTTTCTAAACACCATTTCTAAAAATAAAACATGGTAGCATCAGAATAGTCTCTCTCAATAATGGTAGATGTCAAAAAATGGAAACTGTATTGACTTTTACACAAAATATTTACAACAAAAATGCATATCTAAAAACACAAAACTGAGACATTACAACACAGTTATTAAGACAGAATGTCTATATGGTGCAGAAACCCTATTTTGAATAGAAAGACATCGTGGAATTGAAAAACCATGCATTGACCAAACCATGTGAGAAGAGAGAATGGTATCGACAGAATTGGTCATATGAATTATAAATCTTTCTATAAAAAATAACGCCTTCCGGAAATTAATTTTCATTGATTTAATTGAACATACAGGTTATAAGGGATAGTACTTTCATAAATTTAACAAGTAGTTCTCTTTAAAAAAAAAGTTAACAAAAAGCACGGGTTCTCGAGAAAAAAATGCAACGTTATGAGATCACCAATCGAATAGCTATGATAAGAATTACCATTTCAAACAAATATGTGAAAACGCACATTGGGTGTTATTTAACGAACAAACTAATGAACATTTTAAAGATTTTTTTGTATATTAAGAAGTAGGTACTACATCAGCCCTGAAGGGTAAGTCAACGTCGCAATATTTCCACCACAAATACTTTTATTTCAAAATTATAACCAACCAACGATTTATAACCAACAATATATTCTGTATGCGAATATCGGGATGTGCTTCTTATTTGCAGGGAACCTCTCCAAAATTCCGAAGGAGTTAGGCGTATTTACTGGAAACGATACCCCAAACTACCGTTTAGAGCAATGCAAACGTTAACCCAAGTTGCTCAAAAAATTTTGGATAGGGCTAGCGTGGTTCCAACATTTCAAAAATGGACAACAGCCCGAAATTGGTCCTGAAGTGGAAGATTATATGTTTTTAAAGAGGGTTCTATGAGAAGTACTCGGAGTATTGCGCGACAAAAATAGATTTTCCCATTGGATTGTTTATAGAACATCAAAAGAGCATTTACTTTAGCCTTATTACGTACAAAAGGTATATGAACTCTTACCCACTGATTTTTTACACAGACAAAAATATTGTGAATCATTTATTAGCCAAAACCAAACAAATACAAATTTTTTGTTCAATATTTTATCAACGACTACTTTCGCCAGGAATTGAATGGTCGACAAAAATTCGAACAGTTAATTTAGTAAAATAATTAATCATGTTTTTCCTAATGCGACATGAATCATTAAAAGCGTGTCATAGTGTGAGAAATTAGTGCATTAAATGTCGATAATGTTCAGGTTTTCCTTTTTTTTGTAACTAAAAAAACCAAATTTATGCGGACACGTCTAGAATAAACGTCTATAAAAATATAATATTTTATTTTCGAATAATACCGTAAGCGGCCAATACAATAAGATCCGATAGATCGAAATAAAAAAGACGATGAAACGTTGCCATCGTTAAAAAAATTAAAATGAACGTTCTGGCCTGTTGTTCAGTGGAAAGGGTTGTATTCTGGATACATGTTATAAGGAAACTTAAAAAAAAATGTAAAGAATTGTTGGTTAAATCTATGAGAGTAATTTCCCTTATAGTCTGCGTATCATGAAGTAAAAACAATGTAACACGTTTATAAAAAAATGACAAGCTGTTCAAACTATTTCTGTAAAATTATTCGAATTAAATTCTTCCAAGATAATTTAATGGTTACCAATACATTATATCCTAATAAAAGACGAATTTTATTTTGCATGCATTGTTTAAGTTGGGTACTTTATTTAACTCCAAGAAAAATTCTGTCCTTTCAAATTTGGCGAAGCGTATTCCGGAAGTAAAGCGAAAAGCTATATTATCAATTACCAAAATATATATTAAATATAGTAAATTTAATACTAATTTAGGTACAGTTATTTGCACAACTCTTTATATTAAGTGAAATATTAACCTAAATCCATTTAATCCCTTCATTGTTTTCGTTTCTTTTTTTTACATGATTTTTTTCAAGGTTCCTCTGGGATATTGGCATAAATTGAGCACGCATAATGAAATTATAAAGGTAAAAATAAAAACAACCATTTCCGCATCCGAAATACTACATTAATTGGACAAATGGGACTATTATTTATCGAAACATATCTGTTTTGGCAGCGTGAGTATTGGACTGATAAATTTTAAGGGTGAGCGTATGCAACTGGCGCTTTTATAAATATATAGATCCACAGATCTATATTTTATGCTTGTATTCATCATGGCATTCCTGCGTGTGACCACATTACGCGGGTGATGATGAAATTTCTAGGCTAAATAATAACAGAACGAATATTTCCAATACTCAAAGGTCATTGTTTATAGGGGAATTTTCAGAATTAATCTCAATATTGGATCTCAATAATTTCATAAGTTTTTAGATTATAAACTCTAGTTTGTATTGTAAAATCAGAGGATTTTTTTCAGTATCAAAATAATATAAAATATAAATTCAATAAAAAACAAAATACAAATATAAAAATAACGAAAAAATATACTAGGATTCTTTCGGGATTAGGCAGGCAAAGCGTACCCAAGGCCTCTTGATCCCCTGATAGCCCCATGCGATGATGACATAGCTGTTAATTCTTGGTGAAGATCATTGAAAAGAGTTATGTATTGTCAGCTGATTTCGGAAAGTGATTTGATCTCACCTGATTAAGAGAGGAAGCTCCAAAACCGGTAGCGAGAATTGGTTAATCTTTCTGAAGGATAATACAAAGGCATTAATTGTTTTGGAGTATACTTACTTGTACGGTACTCAGAATAATTTTAGTATATTTTTAAAATAATCCACTTTTTGACAGTGTTGAGAACTTTTATGATTATATATCCCAAGTAGAAGCAGTTTAAATTCTACTATATGTAATTCGTTTACGAAGCGACCTTCATAAATAGTTGACTCTGAGTATTACTAGCAAATAAAAATAATATTTACAAATAAAGTACCTTGCCATCGACGCAAAATTACGATTAAATAAACGAAGCTTGGCCTTAAATACAGGCTTACTGAAAGAAAAATTCTCAAACCAGTATGGTTTTATGAGATCTAGTTATGGGTGAATTCGTAACTTTAATTTTCACCTAGAGACTCGGATATTTCAAAACGTAAAGAAGAAATTAAAAGAATTGCGGACAAATATGACGCCAGATCACACATACACATTAATGCTGCTGGATAATCAGTAAAGTCCGACGATTAAGAAGAACCAGACCACTTGATGTTGTGTAGTCTGTATTGAATTAAAGCATAGAATAATGCGTAGCTAATGTATTTATAATGATTATAACAAACTGAATAACGTGAATGGATCGATTTTAGCTAGTCAGTATTTAGTTTTAACATATATTTGAGCAGGATTAATGCTTATTTTTTAGACTAGTTTTAGTGTCTCGATTCTTATGTAGGAACTTTTGGCATGAAATACTAAATTCAAAGGGATTTATCACAAAATATCAATTCAGAAGGCAACCAACAAGAACACATCACAATGGAATCAGCAACTGAATCTCCAACATACAACTTGGCAAAATAAATGTCATAGGAATTTGAAAATCTACCAAACCAACAATCTTTATGTGTTATGATTAATTCATAATTAAATTATAATTCACAAGACAAATCAAAAACGCACTTCTACAGAAGGATGAGATCTTAATATACTTTGCTGTATCATCTTTGTATCTCAATGTACCGATTTCACATATTACCATTCCACATATTGATATACCTTGAAGGGATATTTGAGATGTAGGTAGCAAAAATTTTCCTGCTTTAATAAAAAGTTTTATAAACAACAAGAAGGAACGACAATTGGCAATTTTCTTCCAGCGTTCTTAGCTACCTTGTTCATGAGCAAGTTTGAAACCGAACCTAAGGATTAATTCAGTTATTTTTTAGGGGTATGGTTGAGATAGGACATTTTTGCAATTTTAAATACAAAAAATTAAAATTTAAGAAAAATGTATTAAAAACTTAAATAGTAAATCCCAAACCATAATATTTACATATGAAGGGAAACAATGATACGAAAATAATGATAAATTGCCATTTTTAGATTTTTAGTAAGTATTTCTGTAGTAAGGAATAATAAAAATAGTTTTAGATTTTGATATATTTAGAAAAAAGCACCATTTCAAGATGTCTTCCTAAAAATTCAAATCATAGCTTACACAGTAAGATTTAGCTATTTAAACTTTATAGTAAACAGATTAATTAATTTCCCTCGAATTAAAAATATCAATAACTTATAACTAATAAATAAAATTGATCGATCTAGCCGAAGTGAGTGGTTATAATAGGAATATTGTAAAATTAATTAATTACAAAACAAAAGATAAGAAATTGATTGAAATAACCTTTTTTCGACTTTTTAAAAGAAACAGAGCAGAAACAAGATCGCTGTAATATCGTTTGAAGTTCAATTAATATGAGAATTAGACAAAATCTTGAAAAAAGTGGACACTAAGTTAATATGCAGACCTAGTTAAGTTAAAAAAATTGTGATTTTAGTTCTGTTGGTTAACTAAAATATCCATACTACATACACACATAGATGGTGAAGGGTCCTCATAGACGGCATCCAACTTCACTTTTATTTCTTCGCATGTTTTTTATCCAAAAATAAAAAATGAATTACGGATCGACATTGCTCTTTTTCCATTTTATCGAGAAATACAAAACATGAATGATACAACTGGCTGCCAAAAAAACTAACTTATGAATTTATCTGAAATTCAGCATTAGATCGTTTAATCAGCCTGCAGTACACGATAGTAATGTCAATTTCACTCGTCAACGCCATCTGTTATCAAACATGGGTACTTATTAGTCAACCCTCGTATAAAGAACATACTGCCAACATTAGATATGGGAGAAATGAGAAATCTGGTGTTACCCAGTATGTACTAGAGCACGAACATAATATAAAAATTAGAACCTTAAGTTGACTTGTTTAGTATGAACAATCATGTCTTTGAATGTGTATGAAAGTATTCAAATAGCAAAATGTATGAAAACCTAGTGAATGAGATAAATCTAGATCAAGAAATTTTTGAATTATTAATGTGACGCTTGGATAACAAACGTTATACTAATTGTAGAGTTAACAAGTCAAATAGGATCAAATTATCTCCTGATGATCCGCATGGTTAGCGAAACGCATTTTGAGAAATTAGAAGCAAGTGACTTCGTGTTTTGTCCTAAATCAACTACTATTACGAAATCCCAATTATCTTTGGATGGAGAAGTTTTAGAGTCTGAAATACAAAGAAAAGATTCTAGTTACATTTTCATCTATATATCTAACGAAGAGAGTTGTAAGATTTTTACAACATACGGGAAGCTAGTGCAACTATTTTTTAATTTTTTCTGGTATGTAGTTTATTATTTACGGTATAATTATCTATTTTTAACATAGCGTAGTAGTTTAGGTTTGGTTTGCTAAAGGGGCTTCAGTAAGTCAATGAAGCTTTGAGCTATGCCGTCTGGAGCATATGCTCCTGGAAGGGTTAGCCATGGCGGACATGTCAAGGCCGAGACCTCAGACTAACATAATCCAAAATCTGCCAACCCGCATTGGACCAGCGTGGCAGATTACGGTCCAACCCCTCAACATGGCTTTATAATTTCACACACGGCCCTCATTCCTTGTAGGCTAAGGGTCACTAGCTACAGCAGCGGGAAGACCTGCCCCAAGGCAGGTAATATTCGGTTAATATTCGGTCAGTGAAAACGGATGAAGGACTGCAAGAACTGTTGATCGAGCTCGACAACATACATGGGGACATCATAGGGCTATGTGAAACACGAAGAAATGGCGAATAGCTAATCAAACTGGAAACAACTGGTCACATGCTTTACATTCCGAGTACGGAGAATGGACGATGTGGTGGAATTGTATTCGTCATTAATCGAAAGTTGAAGGACAGTGTCGTAAAATTTGAAAGTATATCTGACCGACTAGTCCAATGCGCCATTCAACTGGATAGAAAGTTTAAGCGTCAAATCGTCCAAGGTTATGCACCAACTATAAGCTAGGGTGGTGAGGAAATTGAGATATTTTATAATAACGTTGCGCAGCTTCTAGACAACGAGAACTGCAGGTACAAAATTTTGATGGTTGACTTTAATGCTAGAATTAGAAAAACAAGAATAGGTGATAATACAACTGGCCTATATGGAAGTGGTGAGCGGGACAATCGAAGTGACAGATTGGTTGATTTTGCGGAAGAACAAGAACTGTATATTATGAACCCGTTTTATAAGAAAAAAAATCAGCAGATAATGGACATGGAAAAGTCCAACTGGTCTCATAAGTGAAATTAACTACATCATGTCTAACGATAAAACAATATTTTGTAATTGTACTGTCGTTAACCATATTAATCTCGGAAGTGACCATAGAATGGTACGGGCAAAGGTTAGGATAAACTCTCGAGGAGAACGTACAAGAATGGTAAGATCGAAGAAAGGCAAATTAGATTCTGGAAAGCTGCCGCAGAGGGGCAGCTATTTTGAGATTGTGAGTGTTGCAAGACCCAGAGCAGTTTGAAAAAATAATCGACGATGTGCTTGAAACGGCTTCTGCAACAGCACCAGCATAAAACAGATTCAAACAGTCAAAAATCTCCAATGAGACAATTAATTTAATGAAAAAACGGCGTACAATGAGGAACGCAAGGAGTCCTTTTGGCAGAGTCGAGTACGTTGAAATTTGCAAAACTATAAGAAAACGGTCGAAGCGATGAAGAATGGAAAGGTTCCAGGAAAAGACAGTGTAACAGTTGAGATGCGGAAAGCCGGCGGTCGAACTTTACATAAAATACTGGCAAAATTGTACTCAAAATGCCTTAGGAAACAAAAATACTCAACCTATGGAAAAGTGCTGAAGTGATTCTTCATCATAAAAAAGGAATACAGGAGGATTTGAAAAACTACCGCCCAATAAACCTCCTGTTAGTATTGTACAAGGTTTTCACCAAGATAATATCTAAAAAAATACTGTGAACACTGAATGACGCACAGCCAAAAGAACAGGCAGGATTTAGAAGTGGATTCAGTACAATGGATCATATTATCCAGGTTGTCCAACAGGCCATAGAAAGGCACTATGAATGCACCATGCCACTGTGCTTGGCTTTTATTGACTATGAAAAAGCATTTGACTCAATATCAAAACAAGCCATAATGGACGAACTGCTTAACCAAGGGTTAGACAGAGCCTATGTAAACCTACTGAAATTCATGTATGATGAAGCTACAGCGATAGTTCGCATGGATGATCTTGAAGTTAAAATCAATATAGAACGGGGTGCACGGCAAGGTGACTCAAGATCCTCTATTTTTGAACAGGATTGAATAAAAATAAATGGTGCATACTTAAGCCACCTTAGATTTGCAGAAGATATCGTTGTCTTGTCACAAAACCCAGATGAACTACAAAAACACATACGAGAACTGCAAAAGGAGGGAGAACCATTTGGCTTGAAAATAAACCTGAAAAAGAGTCAGGTTATGTTCAACAAATTTACTGAAAACAGAAGAATATCTATTTTAGGAAGCGACTTAGAGATGGTGGACCACTACATATATCTTGGACAAAGAATTTCAGTGGAGAGTGATACCACCCAGGAGCTGGAAGAGCGCGTTAAATGTGGCTGGCAGGTGTTTGGCAGGCTGAACATAGTGTTTAAAACCAAACTTGCACTTTGTTTGAAGAGAAAAGTTTTTGATCAGTGCGTGCTGCCTGTTCTGACATGCGGAAGTGAAACATGGACACTCACATCATAATCAATTCAACGGCTTCGGGTAGCACAGAGGGAAATGGATAGGTGTATGCTTGGCAGTAAAAAGCGGGACAGAAAGACCTACACATGGATTAGAGAACTGACGAAAGTATGTGACATCGTGGCAAAGGTAAAGGAATTGAAATGGAGGTAGGCGATGTGACGACATATTGACAAAAGCAATCCTGGGATGGATACGGCTTGATCATAAGCGTCCACGAAGAACACATAAAACACGATGGATCGATGACATCATCAAGTATATTGGACCCGAATTATATATATATATATATATATATATATATATATATATATATATATATATATATATATATATATATATATATCTATATATACATCTTCTTGTCAACCAGCCTACACTTCTCTATGTCTAAAAGTTAGGCCATATCATCATAAAATTCCCCAATTTCCTCACCTCTATGGCTTATAGTCGGTGCATAAGCTTGGACAATTTGAAGCTTAAACTTTTTATTCAGCTGAATGAGGCATTGGGATAATCTGTCGGATATACTTGCAAATTTGACTACACTGTCTTTCAGTTTTCGATTGATGAGGAATCCAATTCCACCACATCGTCCATTCTCCGTACCTCGAGAATAGAGTACGTGACCAGTTGGTTCTAATTTGATTAACTCTTCGCCCTTTCTTCGTATTTCACAGAGCACAATAATATCCCAATGTATGTTGTCAAGTTCGATTTACAGTTCTTGTAGTCGGTCTCCGTTTTCATTGTCCGTATATTAAACGTAGCAATGTTAAAAGTCTAATGGCAGCCTGATCTAACCCGGTGTTTCTCAGCACCCTCTGCTTTGGGGCAGATCTTCCCGCTGCCGTAGGTAGTTACCCCTTGGCCTCCGAGGAATGAGGGTGGTGTTTGAAGTTGAAGTTGGTAGTCAATATGACTACCTGTCATATTGAAGACTTGGACCGTAATCTGCCACGCTGGTCCAATGCGGGTTGGCAGATTTTGGATCATGTTAGTCTGAGGCCTCTGCCTCGTTCTGTACGCCAAGGGTGACCTTCCCATACATATATATATATATATATATATATATATATATATATATATATATATATATATATAGTTTTTTGATTTTTTTGGACCGGGTTCCACCCTTGTAGCGATGCGATGGGATGACAGATGGACCAAGGCGATCCTAAACTGGATACCGCTTGATCGCAAACGTCTACGAAAAACACCGAATACACAATAAACTAATGATATCATTAAGTACATTGGGCATAATTCTGGTGGTTATTTGTCATTTTGAATAATACCATCAAGTAAAATCAACAGTAATATCTATAATTTGTCTATCATTTGAGTGATAGTTTTTGTGACTTTTAAAATTACACTATATCTCAATTATCACACAGGAATTCCACGTTTAGCTTGAATATTACCTTATCAAATACAATGCAGAATATAGGCAATGTAATTTAACTTATTCATTAACGTCTACTATGGCCGGCAAACAAATATTGCCAAGTTGATTTCTTATAAGTAGTTTTCGTCTTCATTTTTTTTTTGTCAAGGAATCAAATTCATTAACATCAATAGTTAAATCAATAACTTGTCAATCAATTGACTGATGGACTTTGTGACTTGAAATTATACTATCAGTTATCACAGCAATGCTTTTGCCAGATTTCCACCTTTAGCCTTAAAATAATCCTACCAAATACAATGCGAAATATACACAATGTACTGTAATTTATTCTTAATGTCTACTACGGTCAACAAATAAATATTACCAAGTTGATCTATAATAGGTAACTTTCCCCTTCTTCTTTTTTTTTTCGTCAACTAATCCGATTTCAATTTGAAGATTGAGTTGTGCAAAAATGTTTTCTATTCGTTTGTAGTTTATTCTATTAATGTGGTGGCTACGTTACCGTCTTCATTCTCTTGGAATTCGAACGTCTTTACTCTTTCCATATGTCAGCCTGCCTGTCTTGGAGAGTTCTCTCTGTTTTTGATCTTAGTGTCCTCATTTTAGTTGTTCCTAGAACCTGTTTTATTTGCTGATAAATGTTTGCTATCACATTATAATTTCCACAAATGATATCGCCTAGATATCCTCAGAACAATGTTGTTTTATTTTCTTGAGTACATACTATCACTATATTACGATCGTTTAATGTATATACACCTAAATACTTGAACTTCATAATACGTTCTATGATTTTCTCATCTACGACCAATTTACATCGTAGAGGTTTAGTGATGTTTGGTTGATAAGTGATTTTGTGTTTGGTGTGACAATGTTCATATTGAATTGTTCTCAGGCATTATGTATGACTCGAGTAAAAGTATTTGTTAATTACGTCTATATTTTCCGCAGTGTAATACTTAACACACGATGCACAATGCCTCACTCAAACCATCTCATATTCAATATAACGGATATATTATTCGCATTAATACACTGCCCCTTTTATATTCAATTTTGAGCTTCACAGCATTCACAAACTCTATTGACCTAAAAGTATATATACTAATATAAAACTAATATAAAATGAAAAACTACCAAATCTTAGATTCCTCGAAAACCGATGAGAATTAGACTGCAAGAAGAATTTCTTGTTGGAAAATAAACGCAAATACAAATCACTAAAAAATATAACGAACACTATATATAAGTAGATATTCTTTCATAAAATTTTAACAATCTTTTCACAACATTAATATCAATAAGCACAGGAAATGAAAGATAGGAAAACACCAGCTATACTATCTAGGATGACAAGGATTCTAATGAATAACTAGAGAGCGAGGATTGCGGCAAATAATGTTGCCTCCAAAAATAAATAGATCATAAATATTTGCATAAGGCAAGGTCTAGCAGTCTGTCAACCACCATTTTTCATTTTGAAAACATAAGCATCAGGAACATTCTGCTTCCTAAACAAAGATGGAGGAAACGCGAGAACAAATGAAAAGAATATCTTGAAAAGAGTCCTTGGATTAAAAAAGGTACTAGATACATTCATACCATGTAATAAGGAATTTATTAAGAGGGGAAAATATCGTTAAATATATAAAAGCTAATAAATTTAAATGGTGTGTATACGGATGAGAAAATAGTTCGAACTTATTAGAAAAATATCGAATTGGAAGCTTATAGAAACCAGAGCCAGGGCCGAAAAGTAGGGGTTAAGATAAAATCATGAAAGATCTGTGGATGATGGGGGTTAGAAACTGATAGGAAAAGAAACATGTGGAGCTTAAAAACTCCGCACAACTACAACTAAGACAGCTAAATTATCAAAACAATTATGTTGTGACATATTCATGACTTGTATATCACCAATTCACCCAACAGTAGTGAACATAATATTTATTGATAACTAACACTTGAGACTTTCTATATTTTTCTAATTTTTTATCAATTAAAGAAATTTGTGTTGCTCAAAAGGTAAACGATGTAACACATAAAATATATGAAAAAGAGTATCCGAAGTTTAAAGTTGAAGGTTCACGGAGCAGCGCCATATCCTTACAGAAAAATGTGAAGTATCTGGTACCCTTAGTAGTAGTACTTAGGGTAAGCATTCGGCAATGTTCTATCCGCTTAAGCGACGTGTCGGAGCGAATACGACTAAAGCAGTACGAAAAAGCACAAACCGGAATTCTAAAGTTATAAGTAGGATGGATCAGTCATAGACTAGTTTATTCGAAAATAAGGAAAACATATCCGTGATCCATGAAAATATTGCCAATTCCTTCAGTGGTGGCTGAAGGAATTGTTCAATGAATTCTGACAAACAATTACGAGGACAACTTTTCAGTGCTCATCCTATTTATTGATTTCATACGCCTTTCCGTTCGACTAGAGTAAAAGCAGATTTATACAGGAATGACAGGTTTATTAGAGATTAATTCAAGATTATTAAAAATCACTAAAATTATGTGCTAGTGGTTAAAAGCCATGCAAATTTTTAAGTTAGAACGGTGGGGATATTTGTTTGCCAATATCAACAACATCAAGAACCTTAGTTTAGTTTTTTTTCGTTGATTTTCAGCCTTCTCGTTTTAGAAACAGCTTCAAATTTCTCGAAAACTCCCTCCTCCTCACTATGGATGTTGTTGCTTATGATCAATGTTAGCTTTTTGTCTATGTATGCCGCTGACTCTTTAAACGCTTGTTGATATTGACGAACAAACATCCCTACCCTTCCAACTTAAAAAAAAAACCAAACCAAACTGAAAAATTTCGTTGACTTTGGTCCACTTACACTTAATTTACCTTCTGTTTCTATCGTTATTTTAGTGATTCTTATTAATAGTGAATTAATGTCTAATCTTAAGGGTTAGGTTAAGGAATTCTCCCTCACGTTAGATTTTGCTCAGTTTGACTACCACCTATTTTGAGCATCACCTCGCCACTAAGCACTTTTAAAGAGATCTAGAGAATCCCAAGGAATGGATCTATTCAAAACCACAACTTCGTTTTACGAGGCTATTCATCAATTGCCAAATAGATAATGCCATTAAAAATAATTGAGAATATTTTTAATATTAATTGGAAATTTGTTCACTTATTTCTCTTGGCTTCAAACGTTTCTCTAAGAATAAAGAGCCTATTTACATATAATTATAATTTTGCATGTATGGATGTATTATAAGTTTTTAGGGTGTTCTTATATATTCCTGTTGACCGAAATAAAATACGTTATACAATGCCATCGGTCGGTTGTCGGTTTCCCATCTAGTCATTCACGCCGCAACTTATAAATTAAAATGATAAATTATATTATAATTTATTTTTTGTCCTCGTTTTTGTGACATTGTGTCAACGCTGATAACGGTTTGTCTACCAAAACATTTATCTCTTCTCCCCCATCTGCCTTGTGGATATCGCCACATTTTTCCTTTTATAAACTCATCTCAATGCCGAGACTGCCATTCCAAATATTATTTTCCTATTATATCATAATTACGTCAAAATAAGGGCATTAAGGTGTTACAAAACACAATGAATATTGTAAAAGACCTGTTCTTCAAAATATTTTACTTGATTTAACCACACTAACCACACGTTCTGATTTGTCTACAATTTTTTCAAATCTCACTGTAAGTTCCAAACCAATTTTAAAGCTTGTATGTACTGAGATTCTAACATCAACTATTGCCATCAAAAACACAGATCAAAAAATTTAAACTTTTTTGACATAACATTGATGAAAATAGGTGTATATGAAATATTTTGTAGTCCTAAATCCAAAAATGATAAGCTAATTAATGTAACACGTACAGTTTTTTTGTTAAAGGGGGGCTAGGGTGGGGAAAAAGGAGACATATTTTGACAATTTAATATTTATTTAATATAAACAGGTACAACGTGTTGAATCTATACAAAAACATTACTGAGGATTATGTGAATAAAAACATATTACATGAGAGTCATATAGAGACAAAAACTTTCACTTTTTCTTCTTGTGTTCTGTAGCATAATGTCTTTTTAAAATCCAGCAGTTGTCGCCTAATATGTATGAGTTTCAGGGTCCCTGCTATCCTGCTTTCATCATCGTGATGTCTTGGTGGAACCTCTCTCCTTGTTCATCGCTTACTGCATCCAAATTGTCCGACAAAAATCCAAATGGTAGTGTAAAAAATGTCCATTTTTCTACCATACCATACTATTCATATTTAATACGATTTAGTATGGTTGCTAAGTTCTGATAGGTTTATTTTAATGAATGGGCTAAAGGAATAGATGGGTTTTTGTTTCCATTATAAGACTGCTTTTAGGCTGTGTTGCGTCGAATCTATGAAAATACACCACTAGAAAAGTACTAAAAGTACCATATTAAGCTTATTCATTAAACCATCAATATCACAACAGGTACATAGCAATTCTTCCATTTTCCAACACTTGAAAATGTTACATTCCATTTTCGGTAAAGTGAAAAACTTGCATTTTTATATAACAGAAATTGTTGAAGTCTGCAACTAAGAAGTTGCGATTTTTGTTTGGACAATCCTAGGTCACGTACCAAATAATTTAATTTATTCTGAGTTATTAAGTGAGGTTCACTGGTAGTTGTTAAAAATGTTGGGTCACAACTGGTGTTCTCAAGAAGCTGTGGATCAGATCCTGATGAAGAATTAGAACCACACTGGGAAACATGTCCATGTTTAATGGCGTAATTGGTATCGGTAATTCCTGACTATGAGGAACTGGCCTAAGTGTAGAAGGCAAATTTGGATACTGAATTTTGTCCCTTTTCTTTTTTTTTAAATCCCTTCTGTTTTAGTGACACAAAAGCAGCAATCACTTACATGGTCAGTAGGTTTTCCCCACACCATAGGAACAGCAAACGGTATAGAATTTTTTTGCTATACATCCACTGCATAAAAACATGAGGAGCCCAATTTTTTTCCTTGATCTCCAATTTGGAACTTAAAATATAAAAGCCTAAGCTTTTTTGACTTCCTGGGTTATAGATCTAGCTTGTGGTAATTCAAACATTGTCCAGTCTCCTCAACTTGAACTTTTGAAATTTGATGTATCTTGAAAATATGAAAAATATCAGCTTAAATTTTATTAGAAGGGAGAACATTAATTTCAAGAAACCATGCGATATAACAGAATTAAACTCAAGAATAATCCATCCTGTATACAAAATGGATGAGTACCTAATATTTCATTTCTAATGGCTGCATTCGATTGCAATATCAAAATTAATGTCAAAAAATGATTTAGCTTATATTCATTCTAAGAGAAACAGAGAAGAACATTATTAAAAAACTACGACTGTGATCTATGACTGATTTAAAATAACATTTTCATCGTTTAAATTCTATTGTAACTTCATAGAAAATTAGCGTGTCTATTTTAACTACACCGGGAATCATTTGACGTCTATTTGAAACTCCTCTGACCCAATTAATAAATTTATTAGAGATTTGATGCGTTGCCAACCCATCCCAAGATACATTACACAAATTATAGGACTAGGAGGTCATTTAGATTTCACCCAAGTTTGGAATGACCCTTAAGTCCACTGGTATATAACTCTCTCCCCAATTTGCTTTTCCGAGGGAAATTTCATGTTAAACATTGTGATACTTATTAAATAGCAGTTTCCTTTACGTTATTGAAGGCATTTAAATTGAATTTCATGGTGCACTATTTGAAAATAGTAAAAATATTCGGCTTTAAAAATTAGATCGATATTTTGTTCTTGCTTTCAGTATTATATCCTGGGTTTCTTTTGATCTCTGGTAAGGAAAAAAATTATTTTTAAACTCGAGGTCAATTTTAAAGCATATTTAGTGAAAATTCAAGATGAATGGAAGATGCAAGAAGTATGACCAAGAAATGGCAGGACGAAGTTCAGAAAAAGAAAATATCTGAGGCACTGAGGTTAGTGAATGATTCGGAAGAAGGAAAAATACTATATAGGGAACAAAGAAGAAAACGTTGGAAGTGAGGAGGGAGACGAAAATATATCAAATTAATTCTGTATATTTCGGAAATTAAAATGCAGAATTGGTAGAGGAAAATGATAGGAAATTAAAACTGTGCAAGGAATATTTCGATAAAGTGCTAAATTGACATGAAGGAGGAAATAATGTGGCATATGGTATGGTGAATGATAGACATAAAGAACAGGTCGGACCTTCTGCACTAGCTGGTATCAGACGGGTGACTGGAATTCTGAATAATAAGAGTCTAGGAAATGATGAGATAGCCACAGAAATGTTGGAGTGTGAAGGTGAAAGGGTAGGTCCTTTGGATTCAAGAAAGCTTACCGAAGACATTGAATAAAGCAGTACTGCATACGCTCTGTAATAAATGGGATAAAAATGAATGTAGTAGTTATAGGGCTATAGTACTATTGATTCTAGCATATCGGATTGCGATGTATATCAAGGACAAACTGATAGGGAATTGGCCCTATCAGCTTGTCCTTCGTATATATCTATTGGGAAGGCATAGTAGAGAAAGACAAGGCGGTTTCAGGAAATGAAGTTTGGTCATATACCAGATAAGGACTTTCAGAAAAATCTAAACTGAAAGTTGTGAATATAGTAAGGACACGAGCAGCATTTATAGACTTAAAACGAGTAAGAATACTTCAGTTCTATAAAGCTTTACCTAAAACAGTTAAATGTCAAAGAAAAAATAATTTACATAATAACGCTTACCCTGGAGAGAACAGGAAATTGTGCTCGAAAAGAAGGAAACCTATCAGAAAAGTGGAATATTTCAGTTTTATGAAGTGTGGGTCAGTAGAGAATATCCAAAAGCTAGGAAAACTCATCCGCTCACGTACAAATTCATTGCTCCACGTAAAAATTGTCCATTCATTCAGTCGCCATCAAACCGTCAACTGACTCCCGAAAAGTTTCTGGTCTTAAGAAAAATGTATGGTCGTACCTTTGATCATTCTTTTCGATGCTTTCGAACGTTCAGTTTCAGCTCGACTGATGACGGCTTAAGACCAGAAACTGGTCTCAGAAGAAACCTGCTGACTTTATGGTCATGGTTGTTTGGAGCGACGGAGGGGAAGATAATATTGGGAGTATCGGAGAAAAAGGTTCTTAGAAAAATATTTCAAAGTAAAAAAGTTGGAGACAGATAGGGGAGAACAACTTAGAAGCCGAAGCTCATCACAAAAATTTATCAAAATCGCAAAGAACTAGTCTCAATCATAGCAACCATAGTGCGAACACAAAAAGACTTGCAAGGAATTTTCAAAGAATTGGAATCCAAAGTTGGAAGTACAGGCTGAAATTTTATAGTTAACAGCGATATAAACAAAAGGTATGTTCCAGAACACATACATATTTGCGTACCTTGGAATGTATTGTAAATCAAAATAAAGACATCCAGAAATTTAGGAAATTAATATTGATTATTTTGACATTTGAAGAAACTTGATATTTATATAAGTATATTAATACTATTGCATTGGAGTGTAGGTAGTAACAACCAGCACAAATAATATCGAAAAGTGATTTTTTTTTTTAATTTGGTAGGATAATAGGGGAATTGAGATTTGAAGTATCCAGAATTGAAAAACTGATAGAGATATTTCGTTTTTAATGGCATTCCACGCTCGCATTTTGTACTTTTAGACCACTTACCTATCACTCAGATGGTCCTGATATTGCACAATCACAATTTGAAATGTGTTGATCATTGCAAACCTTAATGACAGGTTAACCTTTTAGTTGTGACAGCATAGGATCACACTTGGAACATTGTTATTATTGTACAAATGACCAGAAGTTTGCAAAAATTAAATAATAAAATGCTCTGAAATATAGCAGACGATTCTGAATAAAATTTTTGGGATAAAAAATATTCCATACTCTTACAAACAATTTTAAGTTAGCCAACTGCTCTTATCGAATGACTGCTATCAAGACAATGATATGGTTTTAATTTTTTTTCATAGCTCAACTCACCTAAATGGTTTTCATTTTAAATATCCGAACAATCTTATAGACACAACGCTTTCACACTCTCAACAGGTAATTTCATTCTGTTTATCTTGCCCTAAAGAGATTAAATAATTAATTAGATCTACGATTTATTCAATGCCTTTTCAACAGCCTTCGGGTTTCCGTCCCCCACAGGACTACAATAAATAAGTGGTAAACATAGCGAACTGGTTGTGTGTTAGATGTTCGGTGGTGAAGATATGATGTTATGCCAGTGACTTATTGCTACTTCTCTTCACCGTATATATATATATATATATATATATATATATATATATATATATATATATATATATATATATATATATATATATATATATATATACCAGGTGTCCCATTAAGGATGGATCGCGGCCGTATCTTGAAAACTATTTATCCCACAGATTTCGGGAAAAAAAAATTGATCATGAGAAATTCACCAAAAATATTATTTTTAAGCTTCTAAAACGACCGCAAGAGGGCGTGACGAGCGAAATCGATTTCGGGTTTTCACTGGACGATTCCTCTTTAAATTACCTTTCTTGCCATGTAGTACCTGAACTGCACTTCTGAACAAAACTTCAAAAAAACTATTGTTGAATGTAACGCCACCTCGCGGTTTCATTTATAAACTAAATAATTTATCTCCCAGATTATCTGATTGTCCCAGCAATTGCCTTTAACTACCACCCCCCCCCCCCCCCCTACTTGTTTATTCGCGAAGTTACGACAAAACGTCATAAAACAAAGTTGTAGGAGGCCGTTTGCTAATTATAACTGAGAATTTTTCTTACTCGGTTAACACTTGAAAATACACACAAAAAAATGATTTTTAAAAATGTTTAGCTCGTCATGTCCTCTTGCGGTCGTTTTAGAAGCATTAGAAAAAATATTTTTGGTGAATTTCTCATGATCATTTTTAGTACAATTTTTTTTCCCCAAAGCTGTGGGATAAATAGTTTTCAAGATACGGCCGCGATCCAT
>JARFXV010000802.1:122500-343466 GCA_031761425.1 Cosmopolites sordidus
GTCGTTCGCTCACGGACAAATTCAAAGAAGGTCGTCCAAAATCGGTTGTTGTGCGAGAAAACATTGATACTGTGCGTGAACTGATAAAACAAGATCGTCATGTGACATAACATGAGATTGAATCATCCCTGGGCATTAGTATGGCAAGCATATACAAACTTTTGCATGAACATTTAGCCATGAAAAAGATTTGTGCGCGTTGGATTCCGCATAATTTGATCAACCGTTCGAAAAAAGGTTCGTGTTGATTCATGCAAAGAAATACTCAAACAAAATACAATCGTGATGCGATAAAACCTATGTATAACATCTGCACAGTTGACGAATCTTGGATCTATGCGTATGAGCCCGAAAGTATGTCGACAGCCCAGTCGACTGTATGGGTTTTTCAAAATGAACCAAACCAAACAAAAGTTGTTCGCGCAAGAAGCACTTTGAAACAAATGATTGCCTGTTTTATTAGGAAAATGGGCATGTGGCTACAATGCAACTACTGCTACAATGCAAATAGTACACAATTATTTGTTTACCAGAGATCTTTGAAGCAATAAGAAAAGAAAACAATCAGTGATGCAGGGTCAGTCTTCACCATGACAACTGGAGCTCCCACACATCGGACCGAACAACTCAATATTCGACAGTGAAAATATCGAATTGGCGGATCATCGGCCGTACAGTCCTGATTTGGCACTCAATAATTTAATTTGTTCCCGTCCGCGAATAATAAACTACGAGGTCAACGATTCTCAACGCCTGAAGAAGCGGTTAATGGGTTCAAAATGCATGTTTTGGAGATACCTCAATTGGGATGGAAAAAGTGCTATGAAAATTGGTTGAAACGTATGTAAAAGTGTATCGATTATCGCGAAGAATATTTTGAAAAACTATGCAACTGTTTTCAATGATAAATATTTGTTTTTATTTATTATTCCGGATACATAAATAGCAACCCTCGCATCTTAAACTGAAATATTTATCGATTTTCTGTTTGGTTAAAAAAATGTGGTAAAGTAAATGGTTTAAAAAATATTGAATTGATCATGCTGTGCGATATTTTTCGTATGCTAGTAAACTAAACAACAGTAGTAAACAGTAGTCCTGTGGTTCTGTCGAAAGCTTTAAAATGGCAAGAGTTTGTGAACTACGTCGTTTCAGGAAATTAGCCGAATTTGAAAAGCAACGAGCTGTTGGTATGAAAGAAGCAGGTTTAAGTTTTTGTGAAATAGCGAGATGTGGTACTCGTGCCGTATCCGTCAAGTAATGCTTTTATTGCAACTAGTGGTAGGAATGTTTCGAGACTAATGCATGCTTATCTGTCTTGTTGGGTGCTTCCTCTGATGTCGTACCAAATAACGCATCCCCTAAAATGGTGCTGAGCTAGAATTGAATTTAATCTGGAATGAAACTCTGTTTAATTTACCAATGCGTATAGATTTTGTTTGGGTGATCACGAAGGACGTAGAAGGGCCAGACGTTTGATGTTGTTCAAGTTGAAAGATGAAATTTAACATTCGCACTAGAACAACATACGAATTAAGAGTCCAGTAATCATCGTTTTGAAGGGCTATGTGCTTGGGAAGCAGGTCACCCCCATTACCCATATTTAAACTTGTTCAAATTCCATGTTTCAGCAAGATAATGCCAGATCGCATCTAGTTCGTCAAACAATACAGTTTAGAGTCGGTAATGATACTCGATTGGCTAACGAATTTCCTAGATTTATTGTCAATAAAACATGGATCGTACAGCATGAGTAGAAGCAATTGCTTCAGTCACTAACGACTATAAACTAATTTGATGCAAATTTATAATGCGTCTGGAATACCTTACCACTAGAAGACAAATATTATCTAATTAATTACTTTTTTGTATCAAATACAAGCGGAATTGCATGATTTTTTATCATTGCATACTATATATCGTTGTGTATGCAAAAACTAGAACATTATTTCATTAATATATATTTTTTATATAGTTGCGTTTTTTGTTCTCTGATATAGTACAATTTATATAAGAGAACAAATCTCATTTTAACGGAAAACTTGCTTTATGATAATAATGATTTACAAAGTATCATAGTGCTTGAAAATCCCTCTATATTCGCCGGATATGGCACCATTCTACTTGAAGCAATACCTACACAATGAAGAAACACGTAATTTCGGATACCTAGCACACTACGACCGCGACTTGATTGATTCACAAAAACGCTATATTGAATAAAAAATAATAAGTATAAGTCAATAATATGTTGTCTTTTATTTCGTATCAACTATATTTACTACTTAACTTTCTCTGTATTCTGGATTAACAGATAAGTTCATCGGGCAGGTTCATACCGATTCTCCCTTGTTTTCCTAGATACTATTGCGCAACTCAATTGTGCATATGAAAGACCAGGTTTCATATAAAACTTCCATTGTGTATATTTGACTAATATCAGTTACACGTGATTTGCGCAGCTGTGAAAATAAAAGGGTATAACGTGCACTACCGTCATATTTCGCTGTATTATTTCAAGAAAGGCAAACGTTCTGTGAAAGCTCGTGAACATATGTATGTACTATGTCTATGGGATGATACTTTAAGACGTATATTTTATACCTTAGCATCGAAAACCGTTACAGTCTGCTACGATCCGTTTTGAGCTCATGTTTGACCGCGGCGAAATTTCTCGAAAACAACCTTGGTTACTATAAGGTTTAACATAATTCGTCTACTAATACAGGGTGCCCGACAAAATGTATACACACTTTGAGTGGTTCTAAAATCAGTATTTATTTTCATAGAGTTTACTTTAGGGTTTCAAAAAAAAGCTAAAGGAGCAGCCTTTATTTTGACTGTTTTCTAACTGCCCATTGTCGTGGTCCAGGCATTGCTGATAACGAGAAACAATGGAATCGCAAACTTCGAGAACCATTTTCATTGGTATTTGTCCGCATTTTCCTTCAATCGCTGCTTTTAAATCATTGACTGTTACCGGTTTTGTCTTATAAACCTTCAAACCTTTATGAATCCCCATAAAAATATGTTGAGCGGCGTATTTAACCCAACCTCTTCGTCCCATCCATCTATTCGGTAAAGTCTTGTCAAAATAAGCCCTTACGTCATGATGATAATGGGGAGGTGCACCATCTTGTTGAAAATAAAAGTTCTCACCCCGAAAGCGTGGAATCACTGCTTTCTGTAGCAAATTAAGGTAAACAGCACTAGTTACAGTACTGTCAAAAAATAACGGTACAATTAATCCTTTTGCAGATAAGTCACACCATACTATGACTCCTGGCAAATTAACATGATATTCTTCAGTAACGTGTGGATTCTTAGGTGACCAGTAAGTGCAGTTGTGGCGGTTGATTGAACTTAAAACTCTGAAATTCTCGCCTAAACTGTCTTTGGACTTTTAGCGTATTTTTGCATTTCCAGTAACACTTCAGGCTAAACTTCCAATGCTCAAAGGTAATGAGGGTAACAGCCATTTTTTAAATTAGATCAATCTGAAAAAGTGTGTATACAGAAAATAAAGTGTGTATACATTTTTGGGACACCCTGTACATACAGCTTGCTCACTTTAGGAAAATGACTGATAGGATCTCCGTGTATCCGGCTGCACCATCATTGTATGAACAAAAGTATTTTGTAATCATAAATTTAAGCATTTCATTAAACATTTCAAGACCATACCTTTGAGCATCGATGAAAATAGTATCAATTGAGTAGAAGTACCACAAAGGCTTTCGACATTATTTTGATCATCATAGTACCTGTTTATGGTAGGAAATATGTATGGTAGTAATAAAGATGACCCACATTCAGGTCCATCATTAAAAGTTTGAAATGAAGGAAATGTCAAGAAAGTGGCTGGAGCTTTTTAAAATAATTCTTATGTATCTACTGGGTTCTTCGAGGAGCCCACTGGCATTTCTAAATGAGTAGGTAGGATTTTACCGGAAAATTTGCTAAACGACAATACGCCGGAGTACAGCAGTAATATTGTAAGTGGTTTTTGGCCAGAAAAAGTATCCTGGAGCTCAACCACAAGGCGTATTAACGGAATTTAGCTCCTCGCAATTTCTGCCCATTCCTAAAACAAAAACTGGCTATGAAACGAACGCATTTTCTTTGGACAGACTGTGTATTCTTTACTAAGAGACTTGTTTAGTTTAAGCACTTGTAAAATAAAAGGAAATAACGTACGTTATCTTCGTATTTTGTTTATAGCTCTAGTTAACACCTATCGGTAGGTATAGTATATGATACCCCATGTATATAGGGTCAATATAAAGGTTGTATGAAGGGAAACGAACGTCTTTGAAATGCATAGTAGTCATCAGACCAGAGAGGTAGAAATACGGAATATGGGTGTTCAATTTCGCAAAGTTTTTGTCTACTGTGCCGTGTTAGAAATCAGCTAGTCGTTTGGCAGTTTCAATATTGAGCGTAATGGGGTTCTTCCAAGTTATAACACAGTTTTGTAATGAGTTGCTTCATATCGAATACGAGGAAAATAGAAGAGAAAAGTAAGGAGATCACTAGGTTTTTACAAAAGTTTGTGTCCCACAGAGAACGTGTGTTATTTCGACTATTTTTCGACTTTTGTAATTTAGTCTGTTAGGATACATCAAATCAAGTGTATCAAGGTAGGGATACTCAAATATCTAAAAGCTACTAATCTAGCAAATAATTTAACAAGTTCTTGATTTGGGAGTGGTGGTGAATTTCCATTATCATGATGAACTTAATATGTTGAATAAATAAACGGTACGGCCTAATACAAGTCTTTTTACCTAACACACTTTGTTATATATTATATAACGGGTGATTTGTTTAGTGTGTCCGAATTTCCGATAGTGATCGCTCTTAGACGAATTGTGAGTTTGCGTGGTTTTAATGCCCAAATTATTCAACATAGTAGCAAATCATTATGAATCTTTTAACATCAGAGCAACGCTCGCAAATTTATTATCAAAATCAGTGTTCTGTGCGCCAAACTTACACAGCACTTTGTGAATTTTATGGTGCGCGTAATCGCCTAACGGAGCGATGTATTCGTCAATTTATCGTAAGTTCCGAACGAATGTCACGCTGCCCGATATTAAAACAAAAAACAGTTTGCAACAGTGTGTTGCGAAGAAAATGTCGCCGATGTTGCGGACAGTGTTGATGAAGATTCAAGTTTATCAATTCGTCGCCGTTCGCAGGAAGATGTGATTTATTGTTCGACTACTTAGAGCACCGTATGTTGCGGATTGTACGCCGGTGGCAATATTGAGCATTATTTCTTTAAAAATTAAGCTGGAAATCACATTGATCATTGATCATATTTAAGTATGTGGTTCCAACAAGACGGCTTCCCATGTCATACAACCAAAACAACAATGGATTTATTGAGGGAACAATTCGGTGAGAAAATGATTTCGAGGAACGGGTCTTTTAATTGGCCATCAAGGCCATGTGATTTAACGGCTTTAGATTATTTTCTTTGGGGTTATGTTAATTCGTTGCTCTATGCCGATAGACAACCAACTATTGACGCTTCGGAAGCCAACATAACTCGGGGAGTTGCGGACATAAGACCCCAATTACTTGAAAATGCAAAATGGTCGGAACTTGGATTGACAGAATGCACTTTGTGAGAAGTAGTCGCGGCGGACATTCGTACGAAATTGTTTTCACAAATTAATTCCACAGAATGTTACTTCGCATAAAACAAACAGTTTTAAGGCAATGGTTAGTTTCAAGGTTTTAAATTATAGTTTTAAGGTTCTAATTTGGTTGTTTTATTTGAATTGAAAGTTCGGGTGCACTAAAAAATGAGCCTATATTAGAATATTAGAAATAGAGATTATTATTAAACAGAGAATTGAGCTAAATATAACTCTGAAGATGAAAGAGCAGCTAAACTATGAAGTTGAAAAACTGTGGTTGACCTGCAGCAAGCTGCGTACAATAATACACTCAAACTGAAGGCTAAAATACCAGGATTGAACGACATCAAGGAAATTTGAGATCTGGTACACGAAAAAAGAAAAGCTCGGAAAAACTGGCAGCGAACTCGATCCCCGGATGACAAAAGACTGCTAAATAAACTATGTAACTATCTAAGTAAGTTAACAGATCACGAAAGCTCTGACTACTCGCTATGGAAAGCGACCAAATCTTTGAACAGACCAAAGAACTATGACCCGCCAATTCGCGAAAGCGATGGTAACTGGGCGCGACGAGATAAAGAAAGAGCAGAAATATTCGCAGAATATCCAGAGAATACTCTCCAGCCTCATCCACCGACTGGCTTGGAAGAAATCCCGCATATTAGCAATAGAAATGACATAACAATTAAACCAATCACCACAGCAGAGATTGACATAACCATTGACAAACATCTCAATCCAAAGAAAGCCTCAAGTTATGACCTAATAACACTGCAAGTGCTCAGGGAGTTACCATGTAAAGCTATTATGAAACTGGCCCATTTTTCAAAGCTGAGTTACGGATCAGGCACGTGTCAGTGCAATGGAAATTTGCTGAAGTTATAATGATCCAGAAACCTGGCAAACCACCTGAAGACAAAACATCATACCGCCCAGTCCTTGTTGCCGATTATATCCAAGTTGTTTGAAATGCTGCTCCTACAACGCCTATATTCCATTATAGAGGAGAAGCATCTTATTCCAACGCATGCGTTTGAATTCCGCAATAAGCTCTCGACAATAGATCAAGTACATTGAATCACTGATGTAATCGAGAGAGCACTAGAAGAGAAAAAATATCTGTGCAACGATATTCTTCGATGTGGCTCAAACATTCGACCGAGTGTGGCACCAGGGCCTCGAACACAATGAGCCAAATTCTTCAGTCACATATCACTGACCGTCACTTTAGAGTCAAGCATGGTGAAGAATATTCAGATCTTAAAAATATATGTGCTGGAACTCGCTACTGGAAATGAAATTAATTCAGCTACAAGCAAACTCCAAACAGCTGTCAACAATGTCATCAACTGGACAAAGAAATGGCGCATTAAATTAAATGAGGAGAAGTCGCCCCATGTCAATTTCACCAACAGGAAATTCAACTATTTACCAGTAATAGTCAACCAGAAAAGAATCCCACATGCCAACGAAGCAAAGTATCTGGGCATGACTCTGGATGCCAAGCTAAGATGGAAAACGCATGTGAAGAAGAAATGTGAGCAACTGGGTCTCAAATTTAGAAAAATGTGTTGGCTACTAGGGCGCCATTCTGTGTTATCAATACATAATAAACTGCTTTTTTATAAGCAAATTCTGCAGCCTATATGGACTTATGGCATCCAACTTTGGTGATCACGCAAGAAATCTAATATAAAAGTCATTCAGACATTCCAAAATAAAGTATTTCGCAACATTGTCATTGTCCCGTGGTACATCCGAAATGAAGACATCCATCGAGACCTGAAAGTGCCTATGGTCGAAGATGAGATCAAGAGGTTTGCAAGTAAACACCAGAAGAGGCTGGAAAGCCATGAAAATGTCGAAGTGATCTCGTTACTCGATAACAACGGACTTATTCAGCGGCTGAAGAGACTGAAACCGTTCGAATTAGTGTAGTGACAATGAAGGGTGCCCGGAATTTATTCTGTGCGTGTGTTAATCACATGAAAAGAGAGACTAGTGTATTGTGAAGCACGTCTCTGGACATGTATCTACCAAACAGACTAAGATAAAGATAAGTTTTTAGATAATAGAAAAATATTGTTAGTTAGATAGATTTAATCTAGTCACAATTTATAATGTCTATATGACAGAATTAGAGAATAAAAAAAATATGAGAAATATTAGAATTTTGGAATATCTTAAAGTTCTTTATATGGCCATCTTCCAATCCAAGTTGATTTTATATTTAGTATTTGAAACTTGAGAGTAAACGGAAATAAAAATAAACGGGAAGGTAAAATTATATAGGAATCTACTGCAACAAACAGAAATAGATTTTTATTTATATCAAGCTTCAGCTTTCTAAAGCTCTAATGGCGGACCTTACTAACTTACAGGCATGGTCCAGTTGAGCCTAATCGATTGGTCACTATAATTGGCCAGTACCGAGATAGCTCAATGAAGCGTGAGTAAATTGGTTCAACCTTTGCTTTTTTACTTTGAAATTTCAAGGTGGATATAACGTTATGTTCTGTTCTATATTCGTGAGAGAGATCAAAAATCAACCCCAAATTTAGATATATTTTCTGTTTTTCAATTAATTGGATTTCATGAAAATGAAAATGGTTTGAAATATGGCTAGTTAACTAAATGTTTATAATTAAGATTTTTTAAAATTAACTCATTTAGTTTAGTCGAATTAAAAGATAATATATTTTATTTCAAATTGACAGAAGTGGTTCTGACAGGGATTTAACGTTATTATTATCATTGCTGATAATGGAAGGCACAATAAAATTATAAATATGTATATATATATATATATATATATATATATATATATATATATATATATATATATAATATATATATATATATATATATATATATATATATATATATATATATATATATATATATAGTGAGTGTCGGTCGATAGTGTCTTACCGACTAAAAAGAACCCTCCTGTTCTTCACAACGCATCCAACACTGGCATCCGCTTCCGCATTGCTTCAGTGTGAGAGCTGTCTACACACTTTGTCACACACATATTTTATCACTAAAATTTGCCGACTCGCTTTGGACCAGCGTGGCATATTACCATCCATGCTTTCAACATCGTATTTCAATATGACAGTACAACCCCAAACACGGCCCTCATTCCCCGGAAAACCTGCTTAGGGCCGGTTCTACAATGGAAGTATATACCTGGTGTTAGCTATACTTGGAATAAAGTTTGAAACGCCCCTTCTACAATCGCCGAACAAAGCTATTCTCGGTAGAAATCGACAGATTATAGTTATCCCCTTGAATTTGGGCGGATATACTCCGAATATAGTTAGTCTTGCTTTCTATTGGCCAGCTTCAGTTGTCAGTATTAATAAACATAACCTGTCCTTTTTTTATATTCGACAGTTTTATGAATTTTTAATTATAACAGTGAAATAAATAATTGATATGGATCCCATAAATGTAAACAATTCGACGGCCAAAAGTATTTAAACATCGGTATGAAAAAACATAAATATATTATATAGTTATACGTAAAATGCATTTTTTAGGCCCAATTTTTTCGTGGAGCTTGACGACCTGGAGTTTTTTAAACGTTTTCGCTTACAAAAACCAACTTGTGCAATGTTGCTGAGTTTTATTGAAGATGAAATTAAATCTCCAACAGAGCGTAGTCGTGCGATAAAATCAGCAACAAAATTGTTTTTGATACTTGCACCTGGAGATTTCGCAGGAGTAAGCAAAACATCTGCAAGTATTATGTGGAAGGTACATCAAGTTCCCAGAAACAGAAGCAGATCGCCACAAGCTAACAGAAGAGTTCTGTGTTATTGCAAGGTTTCCTCATGTTATCGGTACTATCGACTGCACTCATGTTCGTATCATTTCACCAGGTGGAAATGAAGCAGAAAGGTACCATAACACGAAGGGTTATTTTTCATGGAATGTTCAAACAGTATGTGATGCACGCCTACGTATAATGGATATTGTTGCACGGTAGCCTGGATCAACTCATGATCAAACCATTTACAGCAACAGCAGAATTAAAGGGAGACTGGAGAACAATGAATTCCACACATCAATAATCTTAGGTGATAATGGATACAGCAATACTAACGTCCTAATAGTACCTTTACAACACCCAAGTACTCCAGCGAAAATCCTTTTTAATGAATCCCATATCCAAACAAGAAACAATGTATAAAGATGTTATGTAGTTTGGAAACGCAGGTTTCCTATTCTGGCTAATGGTATGCGTGTGTCATTGGCACATTCCAAGGCGATAATAGTTGCACACTGCTATTCTGGACAATCTTGCAATAGATGAACATGAAGAAGAGCCACCGGTCGAACACGACTTACATGAGGTGCAAATTGAGCCTCCTATTGTTCAAAATCATGATGTCCGTGAAAACAACAGAATGCGAACATCACTGATTCAAAACCATTTTTCAAATCTGATATAATTTAATATGAGTTAATTATGTTCTGTGCTGAAAACAAAGTATTGTTTGTTTTACTTTGTGTTTATTTGTATTTTATTTTGTTCGCTTAGAACAAATATATACTTATCTATAAGGATTGTAAATTGGAAAATTTCTGAAATAAATTTATTTACCTAATTATGTTGTTGATAAACGTCAAAATAAAAGAAAAAAAGGAAGTACATTTTTTAATGTTTTATTTCAAGCCTCGTGATAATACATCAATTTCTAAAATAAATAAAACCCCTTAATGCTAACTATTTATTCGTTATCTATGATGCTACCTAATTATGTAATATTCACATCTATTAATAAATGATAATTATAAACATAGAATGCCTGTGTGGTTGGCCATACACTGTGATTGGCAAATAAAATTAATTAAGATGGCTGTTACTTTCTTCTCTTTTGAGATAAGCATTAAATATTTTCATTTCCAAGTGATGTTTTTTCTTCCAAGCATTTTTCTTTCCATTTTGATTCCTCCAGAACTGCCATTTGGAAATCAATGAACTCAATCTTTTTCTGACCAACTCTTCATACACTGCAACTTGGAAGAAACTGATTTTCTTTGATCTATGTAGGTGTTGCAGTGTATATATATATATATATATATATATATATATATATATATATATATATATATATATATATATATATATATATATATGTGTGTGTGTGTGTGTGTGTGTGTGTGTGTGTGTGTGTGTGTGTGTGTGTGTGTGTGTGTGTGTGTGTGTGTGTGTATGATATATAACTGATGTGGATTCCATGAACTCCAGTTACAATTTGCCTATAATTATTAATTACTTTTATTTTATTACAAATCTTTTTCATGTGAGTATACATACAAATTCTACATTGGCACTAGAAGATTCATCTGTAGTACCTCCAACTGCCTTATATTTATTCTACAAAAGCCTCAATGATGGGGCTTGCAGTGTCTTTTGCAACTAGCAAATCTGTATTTACTATAAAATATATCCACAAGACAAAATAACAGATTGAATAAAAACATATAAAATAACCCATACCAACATCAGAATAATACAATGCCGTTGCCTCAACAAAAATCAAAGCCATCACCCTATTTCCAATACCATCTAACTTTATTTCTCTCGTTGGGCCCCCACCTGTTTTGTACATATATTGTTTCTGTTCTGCATATTCCTTCTTTATTGATTTTTTTTTAATGAATCCCATTTGCTATACAACATTTTGGCAGTTCTTCCTGTACCACAAACTGCATTGAACCTTCCTTCAACCAGTCTCCATTCTATATCTTTGGTATTATTGGAAAGGGTGTCTGTTTTCTTGCACTCTGGAATAGAATAATGCGAGGATCACCGGCACTGTTACTATGTAAGACAACTTTATACGTACCGACAATTTCTTTACTTGCCTCAATCAAATCGACTAACAGAACAATTTTGTCAATCGTGAAATTATTGCAGCGCTTTTCCTCCATTTTAATAAGATGAAATAATATTTTTATAAATCAAATAAAACAATTTTATACTTTGCTATCTATCACTTTTATTTTTAAATTATGTGAGTATAGTTTCGTAAAACGATGTTACATTCTCAAACACGACTTTAAAACTAAGATATTACAGCTGTTTATCCTATGTACCTCATTTTATACTTCTATTGGGGTTAATTTATTTACAATATTTTAAATAGTAGGGAATTCCGGGGATCTGGCTGATTATTTAATAGCTGTCTAGACGGGTCTTTATTATATTTACAAAGTTCAATTTCTTCTAAATTGTTTAATTTTTTGCTTTTTGGCGCTGTACTGTAAATCGTACTACGAAACTATAGTCACACAAATTTAAAAATAAAAGTGATAGATCAAAGCATAAAATTGTTTTATTCTATTTAAAAAATGAACAATCACAAAGTAACGGACAAATCAAGCAATAATATGTTTATAATTTCCAAACCGTTCACGTTAGGTTAGACTTATAAAATGTTATAATTTCCCACGCCTTCAACTGTCAAAGATGGCGCAATCCTACCGACTATTTTAACATATTAGAACTACCTCGGCGTTGTTTTAGGTATAATTAAAGCCGTTGTAGGCAACTGGCCAACACCAGATATACTGAGAATACTACCTGGTATAACTTATTCCAAGTATAACTGTTCGCCGTTTATACTTGGTTTATACTTGCATTCTAGAACCGGTCCTTAAAGGCAGAGGGTGCTAAGAATCACTGGGTTAAATCAGGTTGCTGTTGTACTATTGATATGCCGACTCTTAATATACGGGCAATGAAAACAGATGCCCGACTGCAAAAACTGTCGATCAAACTTCATAACATACATTGGGATATTATTGGGCTAGGGGAAAAACGAAAAAGGGACGAAGATCTAATCCAGCTGGATTCAATTGGTCACGTCATGGACGATGTGGTAGGACTGAATTCCTCATCAATCGAAAGCTTAAGGACAGTGTAGACAAATTTGAAAATATGTCTGACCGACTAGCCGAGTGCTTCAACTGAATAAAAAGTTTAAGCTTCAAATCGCTTCAATCGCGCTTCAATCGCGCAAGATTATTCACCAACTGTAAAGTGATGAGGAAATTGGGCAATTTTATAATGAAGTGGCCCAAGTTCTAGATAAGGAGAGTTTTAGGTACAAAATCTTGGCCAGAATTGGAAGAGAAGAAATGGTCGAAATTCAACTGGCCCACATGGAACTGGTCAGCGGAACAATAGAGGTGACAGTTTGGTTGATTTTGCTGAAGTACAAAAATTTTATATTACGAATTCGTTCGATAAAAAAATATCATACAGGAAATGGACATGGAAAAGTCCATCTGGATTCACAAGTGAAATTGATTACATCATGACCAACGATAAAACAATATTTTGTAACTGTATTGCCTGACAATACAGTTACAAACTTATACAAAAAAATATTAAACAAGTTTAATATTGAAAGTGACTACCGAATGGTACGAGCAAAACTTAGGACTCAACTGTTGAAGAGAAAGTGGCAGCGATTTTTAGATTGTTTTGTCGAACCGTTGTGTTGCAAAACCCGGATGAGATCGAAATAACAGTTCAATATGTAGAAATCACCATCAATGTTTTTTCTGGTGCTACTTCAATAGCACCAGAAAGTTTCAAACGGATAAAAATCTCCAGTGAGACTAGTGATTTGATTAAGAAAACGTATTGGAGAGGAGACGCGTATAGGGCGTCCCTGGGAAGAAAAAACCCTGGAAAGAAACAGAGGAATTAACAAGGCTAAACAGGAACTGAGAAAAAAAGGATATAAATATATGCCTTAATGCGTGAGGATCATACAGTGTGCAGGGCGCGGCCAGAAATGTTAGACATTGTCAGAAAATGTTATTCACAGTGATATCAAGATCAGAACCAGTCAAAGACAACAATTCGCACGGTAGAACAAGTGCCAGATATCCTAATGCAGGAAGTGACGAAGGCTATAAAATCGATAAAATACGGCAAGGCTCCAAGAGAGGACAACGTAACTGTTGAAATGCTAAAAGCTGGTGGTCGGACTTTACATGAAAAATTGGCAAAATTATATTCAAAATGCCTCAAGAAACAAAAAGTACCCAAATTATGGAAAACGAAATTAGTCTTTTATATACAGAAATTATTCTTTTGCATAAAAAAGGAGCACAGGAAGATTTAAAGAACTATCAACCAATAAGCCTCCTACCAGTAATGTATACAGTTTTCACCAAAATAAGATCTAAGAGAATATTAAGAAAACTGAATGACACATAACTATGAGAGTAAGCAGGATTTAGAAGTGGATTGAGTACAATGGATCATATCCAGGTTATATAGCAGGGTATAGAAAGGCATAACGAATACACCATGCCACTGTGCTTGAAGTTTATTGGCTACAAAAAAGCATTTGAGTCAGTTTTAAAGCAGGCCGTATTGGATGTATTGCTTAGTCTGCGGGTAGACCAAGCGTATGTAAACTTATTAGGATCGATATATGATGAAGCTACAGTGACAATTCCCCTTGATGATCTGGAAGTTGGAATTAATACAGAGAGGGGTGTACGGCAGGGTGACGCAATATCGCCTATTCTTTTCTCAGTCTGACTTGAAGTATCCCGTAATCTAGATTGGGAACAGGATGGGATAAATATCAATAGTGCATACTAAAACCATCTTATATTTGCAGCTACAAAGATGCATATGAGTATTGCAATAGGCGGGCGAACTTTTTGTTTTAAAAATAATCCTGAAAAAGGGCCAGGTTAATGTTAATGAATTTGCTGACAGAAGAATTTCAGTTTTAGGAAGAAATTCGGAGATTGTGGACCACTTTATATATCTTGGGCAGAGGATTTCAGTGGAGGGGGATACCGTCAAACAGTTAAAATAAATTCCCTGATGTAGATCGATCTAAAACAGTTCGCAGAACTCAGCGGGCTATTGTAATTGAGATTTAAGATGAAGAGTTTTATCGTCTTGGAACAACTGCAGGAATTATTGCACAGTTATTTAGTAGGACCCAATTTTCCATTTGGGTATCTTCCCCAAATACATACCCCTTTTCGGATGTTCCTGCCAAGGAAATAATTGTACGAGAAGTAGTGCGAGAAATGTCTGGCAGAGAAATGTCTTTCAGGGTGACTGTACTCGAAAATGTTCCACCAAGAGATGTTCATGCAGGTCATCGGGCAAACTATCCAATTCAAAATGTCATGGAAGTTTATCATGTACTAACAAATAAGCTTTTCTCAATTTACTTAAATCGTATGTAGAATATAATACATAGGGTGTTAAATAAAAAGTATACTTTCGTAGTTTTTAGCACTAATATAACCGTCAACTAGAACCTTTGTACAAATATAAACTTGCTATTACCAATATGAACTGGAAAGTCCTAAGATGGATCAAGCTGACATGGTAAAAGTCCGAAATTATATGAATGGTGGAATTTTTTCGTAGTTTTACCACATCTAATTAGTAAATTAGTGGTTTAAGGCATCAATCCTGGGATTAATCAATTTTCGAGGTCCTACTGTAAAATATATATGTTAAGAGATTAGGAAATATTCTCAAAACATTGTAATGTAACCTTTTTGTTGTTGGTTACTTAATTTAGAGCTACGGCAGCTATTCACTGGAGAGAGTTGGGTCATGGGTCACGGATGGATCTCATTGGCACTTCGATAAAGGCGCCACCCGGAATCAAAAAAAAACTCTTAAACAGCGAAAAAGGTTTACCTACTTTAAAAAGGCTCAGTTAGCAGTAAAAAATATTTAATAAGACAAACAGATAAGTATAAGAGCTCTTATGTAGCGTTCTTGAAACTCAAAATGATAGTAGACAAATAGTGATTGAATAATAAATGGAATCAAGCCTATCTATCTACATAAAACCCTGTTTTTTCGGCTCGTGCCTGGGGACCGCCGTCATTACTTCAGGACACAGAACAGATTGTCAGTCCATACTTATCTTAGCGTCTTCTCACATCCTCTATTTTTGTGCTTATTTTTCTTTCCTCCATGCCCAGTATGTTGTCCACTGACTTTTTCCCTCCACGAGCAGACCGTCGATATTGCGTTGCGTCACTCCTACATACCATTCGGCAGCATTAGCCATTCGAAGCGGTTCCCATCTCAATTGCATGTATAAGGTGTTCCTTTGTTGTGATAGCGCCCGTGCCTCTAATATGTATTACGATTCCTTTATATTTTATGTCATCCTTTCGTTTGTTTTTAATTTGTGTTTTCTTTTAAGATCTCATCTTTCCTTGCAATTCTATATAATATTTTCCTGGTTATTCTGCTATCATCGCGTACGTATTTCTTTATCTGGTTTTTGGTTTGTCCGGGTCATTTGTGGCTTGAGCCTACTTGGTTGCAAATATTTTCATCTTAGTATTAGAGCCATGAAATACATTCTGTCTTTTTTCCTTAATCTTGAAACATGTTTCTTCGGACTTTTTTAGTTTGTTGGATAAGTTAATTTTTTTTTATTTTTAATTATTTTCCGTTTATTTAAAAATTAGAATTACTAGGTTCTCGGGTTTTCTTGAACCGAGTTTTAGATTTGTAAAATCTCGACGTTTCGGATTCCACTTTGAAGCCATTATCAAGAGAATCTAGTTGATTTACTCCGAGGCCACAATCTGTCTACTCCCCAGAAACACACTTTCACAACTAGAAAGGGGATATGATAAGATACGGAAAGATATACGATCCATTTGAAATCAGCATTCATTCCTTCAATTAGGCAGAACATCTTCGAGACATTCGGAAAAAAATGTCATTTCAAAAATAGTGCTCCATTTAATCGTGGTGGAAAAATGTGAGGCCAAGAAAGAATCCCGTTAGTCACACCGCACCACATATTAACACCGACCTGTTCTTGAAAAGCCACAGAGCAGATTCTGTGAGGATTCTCATGAGTCCAGGATCTTAAATTTTGAAAGTTTACCGATCCACTACAGGAAAATGTAGCTACGTCGTTCCAAATGCTTCTATTTGTGAAATTAGGTTCTTCCTCCACAACATTTAAAAACCAGTTACAAAAATTCACTCGCCTTTCAATTTCACCGGGTTGAAGATTTTGGATTGACTGTATACTAAAAGGCTCCTGTAGTCCTTTAAAATTCGAAAAACTTTTATTACTAGAAACTTGAATAGCTTGACGGCGCAGCAGTTGATGATTGTTGTTGAATTCAGCCAAAATTTGGTTTCTAAATCCATTATTCCCCTTACTTCGATGATCCCTTTTAAGTCCAAAGTTTCTAAAGTTTTGGTGAATTCGAATAAAACTCGTTTGAAGGTAGTCTTCTATTGAGAAATCGTCTGTGATATTGGAGCATAGCGGTCTTTGCATTTCCATTACAATATCCATAGATAAAATTAATTCAACATTACTAAACATAAACATTTTTTTTTTATTTTAACACCTTGCAAATTAAGAACATCCAAAAAAGAAACTAAGAGAAAAAGTTTTATTGTTTGAAATAATGCAAATGTGGCACACTTATTATTACTATGCTATAAACATTAACTTTATTGTGTTGGCCATGAAAAGTTTAAGAGCTATTTACTCGAAAATAGTGCATTCTATAGAGGCGAATTAAGAGTACCTCTTTAAAGTAAAAAAGTCAGAGTTTTCATAATAATTAAAATAAATTTAAAAAACGGCTACAAAATATATGGGACCAAACCAATGGATACAAATAAATGGGATGTTTACCTTGGAACCTAAACCTAAACCTAAAAAACCGTTTACCTAAACGGCTAATCGGGAAATATTTGGGAAAGTCCGTCTTCATGAGCTAGAGTTTGCCATGGCTTTGCAGAGAACTGAAGGATTCAGTTTATACTAGCTTGGAGGAGTCATGAGATGAAAACATTCTAATAGGAGTTCCATGAATAATTAAAAGCTCAGCAGAGAAGACTGAAAGCTAGAGGGGACTTACAATCTGACGGAAAAATGAATAGAATATATAGCAGGACCCACTTCATTTTGGAGTCGTCATTTAAGTGACTTGGTAGGAAGGAAAGGCCATTGATCTTAAGGGGATTGAATAACATTTTCTTGATAGAATATATATGTATAAAGCGAATGCTGTTGGTCTTAGAAGAAATTTGAATCTTCTTTTTATTTCAAGGTTTCAATAGAGGTTAGATATTGGAGACTCTTAATGTCCCCAAGTTCCTCTGTTCCCTCTGTTTCCGCATGACAGTCATTTTATAATATTGAGATCTAGAAGGTTCCTGGATTTGAGGTACTTTATATGGGTGTTCCAGAAAAGCAGGCAACCCCAAAATAAAACAACCCCAAACAAAGGTAATCCCAAAAATCTTGATGAAAAGTTTTGTTGTTGAAACGTTACAGAAACGCTTCCTGCAAAACTGGACCATTGCTGATTTGTTAGGAGATATATTAAATCTAGGAGCATAGTATTCTATAATAAATGATTATATGATAATCAAATGATAATAACAACTTAGGAACCAACTATAAAATTAATATGGATTGATTGAAAATTAAAAGGTTCCTGTGATCCTTTAAAGCTCGAAAAACTTTATGCTTAGAAACTTGAATATCTTGACCGCGTAGCTATTGATCATTGTTCTTGAATTCAGCCAAAATTTGGTTTCTAAATCGAGTGATGGATTACCTCATTTTTCTTCATTTTCACTTCTTACTTCTTACTTCATTTTGCTGATTCCTTTTAAGTCCAAAGTTTCTAAAGTTCTGGTGAGTTCGAATAAAACTCATTTTGAAGGTAGCCTTCTATTGGGAAATCGTCTGTGATATTGGCGCATTGCGGCCTTTTTTAATTAGGCCGCACTTTTTCCAAGACGAAGTAAAAAATTACCGTCAACCGGTTACCGTCAAAGAAGTTTATCAAAACGATAATAATTTATAAACCAGCAAGAGATGAAGTAATATATTCAAAAGATATTATTATCAAAAGATAAATTGCAACTACTTTAATGTCGAATTAAATAGAAAAAAAAATATGAACATATTTTTTAATTCGACATTAAAAAAAATATTCCTGTTGAAGGACCCTATTCTTTCAGCTTGCATAAACAGATTGTTTTAGTACAATCTTTCTTACATTTATATAATTTGAATTTCGAAAACTCTATCATAAACACAGAAAAATTATCGGACAATCTTCAAAAAGTCACCCTTTGGTGTAGTTTCTAGCCCTGAGGATCACTGTTTAAAGAATTCTAAAAGGAAGATAATCATTTGTTAAACAATAAGGCGGATATATATGAGATATATATATATATATATATATATATATATATATATATATATATATATATATATATATATATATCCGATTTATGGATGATATGAATCCGCGGATTCATATAAGATTATTTTCAAAACATAACAACTACTCAGCTATCAAGTTAAATGAAAAAAATTGGTGAACGTATTGTTTCAGGAAAGATAATTTTATAAATAAGATGCTTAATGCTAATTCCTTTTGTATATTGTGTAAACCTCTCTTCAGGTACAAAACAAATGAAAAAAACTTAAAAAAAGCAGATTCAGTAGATCACTCTCATGATAATCTATTATTGAGTGACTTCTAAATACGACAGGTTTCCTGTTCCATAATAAATCGTATTATGTCTATTAAACAGACCATTCCAGGTAAATTTACAGATCGTTGATCTAACAATACAGCCAATGCAATGAATTTTAAACATTTCCACGACCATTCTACATGTTTAAAAATGAATATAACGCTTAATTTTCGTTTCTCTGCTTTTGGCCTTTTTCGGCCCCAAATCGACCTTAACGTAAAATGCCTGAAACAGGAAATAAGTCTGTTTTAGGGTAATATATTAAGGTTAATTATTATAGGATAATACGTTTTGAAAAGAAAATAGAAATAATATAAAAGCCAGTATTTAAGTGCTGAATTTTATTTTATATGGTACCTTGTTTTCTTGTCCCCTATTATTTTCAACTTAAAATTTATAAATATAAATAATATAGGACATTGTTTGATCATTTTTACGAGGCGTCGTTAATCGCACTTTTAACTGCAATGGCATGTAGTGCCCTGATGCGGTCTTCAATTTAAATTTCCTGTCGAGTTGTACCTTAGTTACAAGAAAGATGACTTAAAAAACTTACCTAGAAAAATATAATAAAGAAACATAATATTAAAATTGAAAACATGATTGAGCATTGTCGAACAATTTTCAATCTATATGGTAACCAGGCCTGATGAAGCCGGATGCTTTCGGTGGTGATCGAACGGAATAATCTTTTGAACCACCATTTTTGTGATGGTTGACCTTTCTGGCGTTATTAAGAGTACCGTTTTCTAAGGGCATAATGGTGACGAAGTTATGGCGTAAGTCAGACTAATCTTTGTCACACATAATGAGCTGGTAAATTGCCAGTAACGGGCAGAAGCCAACTAGGGGGAAAATCCTTCTTGTAACATAACCAACCAATAACCTCAAAACGATAGGTTGGTTATTTTCCTTTATAAACTAGTCAGCAAACTAGGCTCCTATTCAGCAACTAAACTGAATCATGCCTAACATAGACTCCGAACCATCATCATCAGCCATTGGTTAACCCCGGTCAGCAGCCATCTCAGACTATCAACACAACAACTGATTTGTCAAAACGCTTTCGACTGGCTAGTGATCAACCTAAAAGACTTCTCCGAAAGCATCCTACCTTAGTCTCGAATTGATATTACCAGGGTTGCTATTTATGTAGTCGGAATAATAAATAAAAACAAATATTTATCACTAAAAATGGTTTTATTGTGTTTCAAAAGATTTTCCGCAATGACTTTTGCATAGGTTTGAACCAATTTTCATACCACTTTTTCCATTCCGATTAAGATATTTCCAATATATGCATTTTTGGCGTCGAAAATCTTCTTTTGGCGCTTCTTTTGGCGTCGAAAATCGTAGTTTATTCTTCACGAGCAAAAGAAATCATTGGGTGCCAAATCAGGGCTGTACGGCGGATGAGCCATCAATTTGATGTTTTGACCGATCAAATATTGAGTTGTTCGGTTCGATGTATGAGAGCGTTGTCGCGCTGACAATTTTTGTAGGGTTTTGCCCATTTTGAAAGACCCATACCGTCGACAGCTGTTTACTTTCGGGCTCATATGCATAAACCCAAGATTCGTCACCTGTGTAGATGTTATACACGACTTTTAACGCACCACGGTTGGATTTTTTGAGCATTTCTTTGCAGCAACCGGCACGAGCCTTGTTTTGAGCGATTGTCAAATTATGCGGAATTCCACGCTCACAAATCGTTTTCATTGCTAATTGGTCATATAAAACTTCTGTATGTTTGTCTAGGGATGCCTCAGTCTCACGGTATGTCTCATGACGATCTTGCTTTCGCTGTTCCCGCACAGTATCGATGTTTTCTTGCAGAACAGCCGATTTTGGACGACCTTCATTAAATTCGTCCGTGAGTGAACGACGGCTACGATTGAATTCACTAAAAAGTGTATTAGTGGTTTTAGATGATGCTTCATCGTCAAAAGTTGAAGTGAGTTGACCGGTGCAGTCGTAGTAAATTCCATTTTTTGACTGAGATGAAATTTTCAACTCACTACACAACATAAATAGCGTCCATAAGACAAACCGTTCTGAGTACGTATACAGTCAACAATGTCAAATTTTAAGATGTATATGTCAGATGGCGCTTAGCAACACCATTGTTGCCAATTCCAGATACATAAGTATCAACCCTCGTACTGAGGGATGATCCGTTGATGAATACTACTTTTTTGCTTAAAAACATCTACCATGAGCTAACCTCAAAATGACCGAACTATTAAAATTGATCACAATCCAAAGGCGTGAGGACTTTTCGGAAATAGAATTGAGGCAGTGATACAGGCTAAACGGGGTTCTCCCTCAAAACATGATTTTTCAGACATGTTTAATGTTATAAATCTCTAAAAATCTCTAAAAAAAATATTTTCTTTAAATAAATTGTTCGTATTATTCGGATTTTGATGACGCATCTGGACGATCTATGTTTGTTTCAAAACATAAATTTATTTTGATATCATATCATTATTAATAATAATAATATAAGATGAACATAATAATAATAATAATAATGTCTGGTAATGTCTGGTCAGTCGGAGGCACTGCAGCCAACAGTGTCTCTTGCTGCTACCGTATGCGGAGACGGTACAACCAGCGACGCCAGCTGTCCGCTGTCCTTATCCCTTGCCTAAGGTTCGGATTTGAATTTCCTTTCTCACTCTATCCTATCTCCTAAAAGGTACCCAGCCATTTTATAATGGCCACGGGGTGTGGATCCGTGCCTTGGGGACATATGGGTGGTTGTTCCTTCTTCGATCTCCATCCATTACTGGTCTTACCAGAGAAGAAAACATGAGTAGACGACTTAGAAATAGACTCGTTGGCGACGGGTCCTCACAAGACCCCGCTGTTGGTTCTGACACTGGGCCTTCAGTGCCAAATATGCTACCCGTGTTAGTGGACAGTGGTGAACCTCCCTCAGGTCAACAGAGGAGGTGCGGCGCCACACCACTTATGGCTACCGCAAATGCTGAAATTCTTCCTACGCAAACTAGATGCGTTTTGGGGACCACCAATAGGCCCTCCGCCGTCTCTAGTCAATCTGACCAACGCGTGAGATGATCTAAAGAGATGAATGTCTCAATTATGCGCGCGTACTACAGAAGCACACAGGGAGGAGTTAATGTTGAGGGATTCCGGAAAAGAACGTACCTAGAATGGAAAAAGATGTTTCCCAATAACACTTTTACAGAACAACGAATCTGCGGTCAATATAATTCTATAATCCGCAGGGGAAATGTATTTTCTACCGCTGAATTGGATATCATCAAACACAAAGTAATTCAAGAATTACAAATCGATCCGAGCAACGTTGCAGCAAAATCTACACAACCAAATAGATATACAGTGATCCAACAACCAATAGAAAAAGATCCGAACGAGAACAATCCAACAAATTCTGCTCGCCAGATATCATCACAATCATTGTCTGTCTTGAGAGAGCTTTATATAAATTTCAGAATGAAATATGCAGGTGTCGATATAGAACAGAGACCCCGAGTCCCAAGAGTGAAAGGAAATGCTATATTCTATGATACCGTGAAGGCCATGGACAATCTGGTCGGAGAGGATCTAACGGAGGCCCCTTCATTGACCGAGGTCATTGAAATTGTTTATTGTGCCGCGTTGGCAGTCTGTTCGGCCCTTGGTATCGCAATTCAAACAAGATCTGAAAAGTTGAAAACACAAACAAATACTACTGTATCAAAACAGACATTCAGTCCAGCATGGAAACGACGAATAGAAAATGAAATTGCGAGAGATAGGTGAACTTTGTGAATTTTTTAAAAACGGTGAAAAGAGCTCTAAAAAGATCAAGAAGAGTATTAGAGCAATTGCTAAAAGGATCAAACTTCGTATGTCATCCAAAGACTTTGATAAGAAAATAAAGCAAGAAAATGAATGTCTCAGACAGAGAATAGCCGCATGGGGAGCTCGTATAAGGCGATATAATGAATCCTCGAAGCGAAAAAAACAAGGATTCGTATTCTCGACTAACCAGAAGAAGTTTTACCGTCAACTGGAACAACAAGAAAAAACAGAACAGCTACAAATACCAAACGAGAATGCAATGATCAAGTATTGGTCAAATATTTGGTCAGTTCCAAAAACCCACAATGAACAGGCTTATTGGATACATGAAGAAGAGGAAGCGAGACAAAACATAAAGGAAATGCCAGAAGTTATAATAACGAGAGGCGATGTAAAAAAGGCAGTCCAAAAAACGCTTAACTGGAAAGCACCAGGTATCGATGGCATCCAAAATGTGTGGTGGAAGTATCTTGTTAGCAGTCATGGGACGCTGGCAAACTTTTTTCAAGAGTTAAAAGAGCAACATAACATACCTGAATATATGACTATGGGAATGACATATATGTTATCAAAGGGACAGGACAGTTTGAATCCAAAAAATTATATACCAATAACTTGTCTACCAACTCTCTATAAGATCCTTACCTCTATTATTTCATCCAAAATAAATGAACATCTATTAGAAAATAGTCTTTTACCGCCTGAGCAAAACGGGTGCCGTAAAAGTACCCAAGGTAGTAAGGAGTTACTTGTAATTGATGAGGTAATAACAGAGCAAGTACGAAAAAAATCCCACAATGTATCAATGGCGTGGATTGATTATAAAAAAGCGTTCGACTCTGTGCCACACTCGTGGCTCCGGTATGTCCTTTCACTGAATGGAATTCATCCAACTCTAGTAAAATTTCTTTCCACTTGTATGAATAAATGGAAAACCCGCCTATATGTAAATAATAATAATACCTCGTACACCACTGGAGAGATGCGAATACGCAGGGGAATGTTTCAGGGGGACAGTTTAAGTCCTCTATGGTTCTGTATGGCTTTAACACCGTTAAGTAGTATGTTGAGAGAGTCCAGCATGGGCTATATGATGAAGAGAAATCCAAACATTCAGGTATCACATCAATTCTATATGGACGATCTAAAATTATATGCATCAAACTCTAATAATCTTCAAAGTGAAATAGAGCTTGTCAAAAGTTTTAGCGATACCATCTGCATGGAGTTTGGCCTTGCATGGAGTTGCAAGGGGCAGGTATTGGAACATACAGAAAACATGCAATTAAATGGAGATATTGTGATTCGTAGTCTCAATAGTGGAGAAAATTATAAGTATCTTGGTATGATGCAGTTGTTAGGAATATCTCATATAACAGCTAGGGAAATGATTATGAATAGAGTCATAACTAGAGTTGAAAGAATATGTAAATCCTTGTTCAGCGCCAGAAATAAAATATTGGCAATCAACACCTGGGCTTTGCCTGTGGCTGCTTATACGTTTGGTGTAATAAAGTGGTCTGACACCTCTCTGAAAGCATTTGATCAGAAAATAAGAACCAAATTATCAAAACATCGTATGCATCACCCAAGAAGTTCCATCGAGCGGCTGTATTTGTCTCGACATATGGGAGGAAGAGGCTTACAGAACGTAGAAGTAATGTGCCGTCAACAGGAGGATCGGCTAAGATCCTATTTTCTCAGCCAAAATAGTAATCTTCATAGAGCTGCCTGTACACTGGATAGTAATTATAGTCCCCTCCGTCTAGCACAAGCAACTAATGAGGCAAGCCATATAACTTCCCAGGGACGTGTTTCAGTTTGGAAAGGAAAGGAGCTCCATGGTCGCTTTGCAGCTCTCCTCGATTCTGAACACATTAATAAAAAATACTCTACAGAATGGCTCCGAACATCGGGACTTTATGGAGAGACGGAAGGTTTCCTATGTGCTATCCAAGATCAGGTCATAAGTACCAGGGCATATGAAAAACATATATTAGGACAAAATATCGATCCAAAATGTCGCTTATGTAAACAAGATTTAGAATCAATACAGCATATAAGCGGTGGGTGTCCTGCGTTGGCTCAAACAGACTATATGCAGAGGCATAACAACATTGCTAAGGTGATACATCAAGCATTATTAAAAAAATATGGTTTGTTGGACGTAGAGATACCTTATTATAAGTGGAAACCAGAACAGGTGTATATAAGTGAAACTGTAAAGATTTTGTGGGATACGGCAATGATTACTGATCGGACGGTGGAGGCTAATCGGCCCGATATTATTATAATCGACACAAAGGCTCACAAAGGACTTATTATCGATATGGCGGTACCTTTGGACCACAATTTGACCAAGACCAGTGCCGAGAAAAAATGAAAATATCAACCGTTAGCTGTAGAACTAACAGACATGTACAAACTCAGAGATGTCGACATTATACCAGTAGTAATATCTACAAATGGGCTGATAACAAACGACTGGAAAATCGCCAAAGACAAGCTTGAATTACATGATAGACATATGGCAGTCTTGCAAAAGGCTGCTTTACTGGGTGCAGCAAATATAGTCAGAAAATTCTTAAGCTTGCATTGAGCCTCGGCTGAACCCTCTTGTTGAGTGCAAACATTGTAATCTTGGGTTAAAAACTCCGGCTACCGTGGATATGAATAAAATATAAGATGAACATAATAATAATAATAATAATAATAATAATAATAATAATAATAATAATTAGAAAATTATCGCTATTAGAAAATGCACCTCCTCCATATTATAAGTACTCGCCTTCTCCTGTACTTGAATCATCCGATACCATTCTTTACTGGGACAGACCAATCACTACTGATCGAACGGTTGATTATAACAGGCCGGATATTGTTCTAATCAACAAAAAGGACAAGAGGGCTTTTATAATTGACATCGCAGTGCCACTATCTCACAACATTAGAAAAACTGAGATAGAAAAATCCATAAAGTATGAAAATCTGGCATACGACTTGAAGAACCAGTGGAAACTGAGTAAGGTAGATGTAGTGCCCTTCGTTATATCCGCCGAAGTCCTGATAAGTAAGAGATTTTCAAAGAACCTCGAGAGCCTCGGGATCTCGAGATCGATTGCCATAGTGGGACAGCGTGCCGTGCTCTTGCAGACGTGTCACATTGTTCGTAAGATATTATGCTAGGGTGAGAGGAGCTGAATTGCTTTTTCATCTTGGCATTGGAATACCGGCCAGCATGAGCTGAGATTCTACAGTAAGGATGAGCAGAATAATAATAATAATAATTGGGTTATAATGAAATTTATTCCCAGGCTCCGAGCCGAACTCCAATATCGCGAGGGAGGAATCGGTTTATGGTTTCCAGCTCTTTGAGCTGAGAGAGTGACACCAATATATATATATATATATATATATATATATATATATATATATATATATATATATATATATATATATATGAATATATATATATATATATATATATATATATATATATATATATATATATATGAATATATATATATATATATATATATATATATATATATATATATATATATATATATATATATATATATATATGATATATATATATATATATATATATATATATATATATATATATATATATATATATATATATATATATATATATATATATATATATCATCATCATCATCATCATCAGCCCGTATCGATCCACTGCAGGATGAAGGCCTCTTCAGCATGCTTCCAACCTTCACGGTCCTGGGCTTTCCGCTGCCACTCGGGTCCAATATACTTAACGATGTCATCAGTCCATCGTGCTTTCGGTCTTCTTCGCGGACGTTTGCGATCAAGCGGTGTCCACTCCAGGATTGCCTTGGTCCATCTGTCGTCCCATCGCCTCGCTATATGGCCTGCCCATCTCCATTTCAACTGTTTTACTCTTCCAATGATGTCACAGACTTTTGTTTGTTCCCTGATCCATGCGCAGGACTTTCTGTCTCGTCTTGTAATGCCAAGCATACATCTTTCCATTCCCCTCTGTGCCACCCGAAGTTTTTGAATTGATTGCGATGTGAGTGTCCAGGTTTCACTTCCGTATGTTAAAACGGGTAGAACGCACTGATCGAATACTTTTCTTTTCAGGCAAAGTGGGAGTCTGCTCTTAAACACTATGTTGAGCCTACCAAATGCCTGCCAGCCACATTTAACACGCCGTTCCACCTCCCGGGCGGTATTCCCCTCCATGGAAATCCTCTGCCCAAGATATACAAAGCTGTCCACAATCTCTAAATCCCTTCCTAAAACTGAAATTCTTCTGTCCTGAGCGAAGTTATTGAACATAACCTGACTCTTTTTCAGGTTTATTTTCAAGCCAAATGGTTCGCCAGCCCTTTGCAGTTCTTGTATGCGTCTTTGCAGCTCCTCTGGGTCTTGTGAAATGAGAATAATATCATCTGCAAATCTAAGATGGTTTAAGTTTGCACCATTGATCTTTACCCCATCCTGTTCCCAATCCAGTTTACGGAATACTTCTTCAAGGCCAGCCGAGAAAAGAATAGGCTATATTGCGTCACCCTGCCGTACACCTCGTTCTATATTAATTCCCACTTCAAGATCATCAAGGTGAATTGTGGCTGTAGCTCCATCATATATCGATTCCAATAGGTTTACATAGGCTCTCTCCACACCTTGGCTAAGCAGTGCATCCATTATCGCATGCTTTGAGATGGAATCAAATGCTTTTTCGTAGTCGATAAAAGCCAAGCACAGTGGCATGGTGTATTCGTTGTGCCTTTCTATGACCTGCTGTACAACCTGGATGTGATCCATTGTACTGAATCCACTTCTGAATCCTGCTTGTTCTCTTGGTTGTGCGTCATTCAGTTTTTTAAATATTCTTTTAGAAATTATCTTAGTGAAAACTTTGTACATCACTGATAGGAGGCTTATTGGACGGTAGTTCTTTAAATCTTCCTGTGCTCCTTTTTTATGTAAAAGGATCACTTCTGCATTTTTCCATAAGTCAGGTACTTTTTGTTCTTTGAGGCATTTTGAGTATAATTTTGCCAGTGTTTTATGTAACGTCCGACCACCAGCTTTTAGCATTTCGACAGTTACACTATCCTTTCCTGGAGCCTTGCCGTTCTTCATCAATTTGATTAACAGTTTGATTAACTCTTCACCCTTCCTTCGTGTTTCACAGAGCCCAATAATATCCCAATGTATGTTGTCAAGTTCGATTAACAGTTCTTGCAATCGGGCCTCTGTTTTCATAGTCCGTATATTTAACGTTGCAATGTCAAAAGTCCAATGGCAGCCTGATCTAACCCGGTGATTCTTAGCACCCTCTGCCTTGGGGCAGGTCTTCCCGCTGCCGTAGGTAGTTGCCCCTTGGCCTCCGGGGAATGAGGGCCGTGTTTGAGGTTGTACTGTCATATTTCAACATACTGAAATACCATGTTGAAGGTATGGACCGTAATCTGCCACGCTGGTCCAATGCGGGTTGGCAGATTTTGGATCATGTTAGTCTGAGGCCTCCGCCTTGACCTGTCCGCCAGGGGTGACCCTCGCAGGAGCATGGACTCCAGACGGCATAGCTCAAAGCTTCATTGCCCTACTCAAACCCCTTTACCACGCCAAGGTCTGATCCACAAAGGGGATATATATATATATATATATATATATATATATATATATATATATATATATATATATATATATATATATATATATATATATATATATATATATATATATATATATATATATATATAAGCAACTAACCATTGCCAATTGCCAACCCATCCCTTACATTGGAGGGCACATATTTTGTCTGTTGGTGGTCATGGAGCTGAGAGAGTGACACCAATAATAATAATATTCGGAAATGCAATATCAATGATTTCCGGAAGAAAATTGACATTATCTCAGAGTATCTTTCTGGTAATCAGTCAAATAAAGTTGCGAGGAAAGCAAAAGTAATTGCCAATAAATCTGGCATTGACTTCGATGATCTTAACCTGGCAGAAAAATTGTTAGATCTAAAAGATCGGTTTAGGCAGAAAGCTAAATCGAAAGGGCCCCGGTTAGCAAGATATAATGAACTAGAAAAGCGAAAACATCAAAATTCAGTATTTACTAATAGCCAAAAGAAATTTTATAGAAAACTCGAAGCAGAAGGTAATAGCAAGTCAGAACTTAAGAACATGGATGTGTCTTCCTTTGCAGACTATTGGAGACCGGTTTGGAAAAAAATCAAATGGCTACGAAAAATCGGCTTCTTGGGTTAAAACCATTCAGATAAATTCTATGCCAGATATGGAGTGTAACGATTTTACAGAGCTTGACGTTTGCATTGTTGTTAGGAAAACTCACAACTGGAAGGCGCCTGGACGAGATGGATTGCATAAATTTTGGATTAAAAGCTTTACAGCCGCTTATCCTGTACTTGCAAATGCATTTAAGTTGGAAGGACGTTTTAATAAATCCAGACACTTTCCTCAACTTTCTAAAAAAGTACAAATGTACAAATGTACAAATGTACAAAAAAGGGGATGTTAGGCAACCCAACAACTACAGACCAATCACATATCTGTCAGTATTGTATAAAGTGTTCACAGCCCTACTCAATGAAAATATCTACCAACATTCTGATAAAAACAATATATTTGAAGAAGAACAGAAAGGATGTATAAGAGTAAGTATGGTGTGCAAAAAACAGTTCACGATTGAAGATGTAGTTCTTGAGCAAGGACGAAAAAAGAAAACGCAACCTAAATATCTGCTACATAGACTACAAGAAAGCATTTGATAGTGTCCCGCACGTTTGGTTGGTTGAAGTTCTGAATTTCTATAAGATTAGCCCCCAGATTATTAACTCATTAATGTGCCTAATGGGGAAGTGGAAAACAAATATTTTTGTCGATCAACAATGCATTGCTACTACAAATATTGAGAAAGGAACTTTTCAGGGAGATTCCCTATCTCCAATTTGGTTCGGTCTAGCCTTGAACCCTTTGTCCACACTACTCAACAACATCAATATTGGATATAAACTTGACATGAGGAATCCAAGAAAATTCTCTCATCTACTATATATGGATGACCTTAAACTATATGGAGAAACTAGAGAAAAATTAAACTTCTTAATAAAAATGGTCGAAACATTTAGTAGGGATATCAGAATGTCATTCGGACTAGATAAATGTTCCACCATTAGCATACAGAAGGGAAAGGTACAGAATCAAAATTCAACATTTTGTAATATACAACAACTGGTACCAGAAGAATCATACAAATATTTAGGAATACCTCAAAAGCAAAAACTTGATAACAACCAGTTTAAGAAGGACTTTTCCACTCTATACCAAAAGAGACTTACAAAGCTTTTAAACTCAAAACTGAACATGTGGAAACCCCATTAAAGCGATCAACGGTTGGGCAGTGCCAACTCTGACATAATCTTTTGGCATTGTTAAATGGTCAGAAACTGACCCTGATGAACTTGATAGGTTGACAGCCGAACATTAACAAAGCTCTGATGCCTGCATCCAAACTCATCGACGAAAAGACTATATATATCCCAAGGAAGTTGGGGTGTAGAGGCTTTGTGAATGAAAAAAACTCTGTCTCAATTAAGAAAATAGGATGAGAAAACACTTTATTGATTCAAATAGTACGCTAATGAAATTGGTTACAAATGAAGGCCGGGGTTTCACCCCACTCAACCTAAATAAACAAAACCGTATTGATGGCAGAACAACACTCACAGATTGCTTTCGAGAGTGGAAAGGACAAACATTACATGGAAGGTTTCCTAAGTCACTCGAAGATGACACCATTGACGAACAATTGTATCTAAAGTGGCTGACCGATAGACTATTGTACCCAGAAACAGAAGGTTTCGCGATATCTATTCAAGATAGGGTAACGAGAACAAGGAACTATGAAAGGCATATACTGCACTTGGACATAGTAGATAAGTGCAGGAAATGCGGTACACTTTGGGGGAAATAATTGAGCACCTTATTGGTGGGTGCCCGGTCCTTGCTCCTAATGCTTATTTAGGACGGCAAAATCAGCTGGCAAAAATCATACATCATTATTATAAGTACTCGCCTTGTCCTGTACTTGAATCATCCGATACTATTCTTTACTGGGACAGACCAATCACTACTGATCGAACGGTTGATTATAACAGGCCAGATATTGTTCTAATCAACAAAAAGGAGAAAAGAGCTTTTACAATTGACATCGCAGTGCCGCTCTCTCACAACATTAAAAAAACCGAGATGGAAAAATCCACAAATTATGTAAATCTGGCATACGACTTGAAGAACCAATGGAAACTGAGTAAGGTAGATGTAGTGTCCTTAGTTATATCCGCCGAAGGCTTGATAAGTAAGAGATTTTCAAAGAACCTCGAGAGCATGGGTATCTCGAGATCGATTACCATAGTGGGAGAACGTGCCGTGATCTTGCAGCGTGTCACATTGTTCGAAAAATACTATGTTAAGGTGAGAGGTCGTGAATTGCTTTTTCATCTTGGTATTGGAATATCGACCAGCATGAGCTGAGATTCTACAGCATGGATGAGCAGAATAATAATAATAGTAATTGAATCCTCGAAACAAGAGCATGCACATTGCCACACTCCTGTGCATACAAAGAATATATAACATTTAAACCTACATATAAGTATTGTATTCTTGATAAGGTATATAATTTAATAATTTAGTAATTAATAATTTAATAATTTAATAATTCAATAATTTAATAATTTAATAATTTAATAATTTAATAATTTAATAATTTAATAATTTAATAATTTAATAATTTAATAATTTAATAATTTAATAATTTAATAATTTAATAATTTAATAATTTAATAATTTAATAATTTAATAATTTAATAATTTAATAATTTAATAATTTAATAATTTAATAATTTAATAATTTAATAATTTAATAATTATAATTATTTAAAATATTTTTTAAATTTTAATTTTTTTTTTATTAATCAACATGCTTACTTTTTTATTATTTTTTATTCAATGAGAATCATTCACGAGAAAGAAATTTTTATTATTTGATCTAATTCTTATTTATGCTGTAATACCAAAAATTACTATCTACTGCGCATACATTTTGAAGTCGATTTCAATTGGCTAATTATTTCTTGCACATGTATTCTTGATATTAGCAGATCTTTAGCTAACTTTTGCTCTTTTACTTTTTTTTAACTTGCAGTACTTGCATACTTAAGTACTCGGCTAATTGAAAAGCTCGCAGAGCGGATATGATAAAATAAGTTTATAATTGAAAAAAATTCTTCCGTATATTCTCCCGTAAGCTCAATAAATTTTTTCCAGCGGTTCTCCAATTCATTTATTCCATCTCTGAAGTGATCTTCTGGAAGTCCTTCAAAATACTCATCTACGGCTGCTATAACTTCTTCATTTGATGAAAAACGTTTACCGCGTAATTTGTAAATTTTTTGAGGTTTGGGAACTAGAGGTTACAGGGAACCAGATCTGGTGAATATGGTGGATGCTCCAACAATTCGTAGTGTAACTCCTTCAATTTGGAAATTACTATAACACCTATGTAAGTCAGTGCATTGTCTTGATGAAAACTGATTTTTTTCTTCACTAAAGGTCTTTTCTCACGAATTTTTCTATTCAATTGATCCAAAAGGTTTGAGTAATACTATCCTGAGTAATACTATCCTGTTATTGTTTTACCGGTTTGAACGTAATCATATTTGCATCTCAAAAAATTGATTCTATAACCTTTTTGATCGATTTTGACTATTTTGGCTGCTGAACAACCGGGCTCAGTCCACTCTGTGGTTTGTTGTCGCAGTTCAGGATCGTAATGGTACATCCAAGTCTCATCCATAGTTACAAAACGGCGTTTAAAATCAATTTTATTATTTCGATAAAGACCCAAATGTTGGTTAGAAAGTTTAACTCGAAGTCGTTTTTTTATCAGAATTTAACAAATGCGGGGCCCATCTTGCACATAGATTTCTCAATCCCAATTCCTTTTTCAAAATATGAAACACTCATTCAGTTGAGATGTCCATGGTCTTAGCAATTTCACTCAAAGTCAATTGTCTGTCATCCATAACCATATGTATAATTAATTATTATTTGTTCAGTAGTTGCACTTATTGGACGTCCAGAACGAGGATCATCATCCAGGCTTGTACGACCACGTTGAAACTCACCTGCCTACTTACAAACCATTGTTTTTGTAGGAGCAGAATCCTGTAATAGATTTACCATTTCACTATGAATTTCCATTGGCTTTAAATCTTTTTTTACAAAGAATCTAATTAGTGCACAATTTTCAATATTTTCCGTTTTAAAAAATAACACTGATACATTTACTTTAATCTGCTGTTTTTGTACCAATGATTGACTTGAAACTTCACACATGTTTATATGAAGGATAAAATGTAGTAGATTATATAGTTCTTTTACTGCTTTATAGGTGTCGCTCCGCGAACTTTTCCATTCGCCTAGTATATGTTCAATTTTACTATCCAGGCGGTTCTGCTCGAACTTATTCATACAATGCCAGAGTTATATTAAGGTAAAAATCAAATTTTATGATGCCGATAGCAAACAAAGCATAGGGCTAGACCAAAATATAGAAAAAAGTGTAGTGAGAGAAGCAGTTTTATCATGTGCATTTTAACTACAAACTTACTAAGTTGTTCCAAGAGAAGTTAATTGCAAAGTCACAAATTGTCAGTCGTAAAATATTAACTCCAGCTGAGGGTATGAAAAATAAACGGCGGTGGCAAGATTTAAAATGGTGAAACTAGCGTTGTTGATAGTACTTATTAAAACGGTGCTCTTGTGAGCTGGGATGTTATTCTGGTGAAAAGAAAACGATTTGGCTCAATTTTCCACATCTGCTATTGCTTCCGGAATATGTGAATTGCTCACGATATTTGGTCATATGGTAATTAGTCAACAAAAACAATGAGTTCAATATCAAAGAAAATTATCGCTATAATTTGACTAGCAGAAAAGGTGGCCCAAAATTTTCATAAACACTGAGCCAATATGCCATCATTCAATTCTTGAATGACTCTATCATCTAATCTAATGTTACAAATCTCTCCAGAAACATTTCTAAAGCTGTGATAATTATCCCCAAATCCGCCTAAGTGGTTAATTACCTGTGGATTTTTTGTTATGAGGCAAAACATTGTAGACACTCGATGAGCAGAGATTATTTTAAGGCCCAATTCATGATGTAAATGCTTTTCAGCACTAGCTGCGACAATGTTACTTTCGGAAAAGAAGTTTCACGTGCGTTTTGTCATTGTCATCTGTAGAAGTTAAGATATTACCCAACGAGGGTTATTACAATAAATTAAATAAGTCAAAGTCTGATAGAATAGTGTAAGGATTGTGCGGTAGATGAATGAACAAATCCCAAACAAGTTTCAATAAATTCAGGGGAGTGACTAAAGGCAGATGATGTGGTCTATGTTCAGATGTTCAACTGTTCAATTTGGTCAGTTGTAGTCAGTACACATTACAATTTGTCTTTTCTTTTATTGGGAATTTCCACCAAAGGGATAACATGTTTTCCATTTTCGAATTTTTAAAACGATACGAAATTTTAATAACATTTAAGCAATATTTTAACATATTAGCTACTAAATTATATTCTACTTACTAATGGCATATTTTCTAATCTATCTCGGTTGATATTTCTAAAAAATGTATAATAATTCAATTCAATAATAATCTTTAAAAATTAAGTAGAACTCCGAAAATTGCATATATTTCAACACATCAGAACCGATGGTGTTAAATATGGACCAGAAGAAGATCTGAGAATTTCAATTATTACTTTCCATTTAAATATTCAAAGTGCCTCGTTCTGTCCGCTGTCTGCCAACAACTATTTGTGGTTATTTTACAGGCCGTATATCTGACAATACAGCTAATGCAATGAATTTAAAACGTTTCCTCGGCCATTCTATATGTTTAAAAGTTAATTTAACGCTTAATTTTCGTTTCTTTGCTCTTTGTCTTTCCCAACCCTACATTGACCGTAATGCGAAACCCCCAAAAACGGAAACAATTCGGTTTTGGGGTAATATATTAAGGTTAATTATCATAGGATAATACGTACGTTTTAAAAGAAAATGGAAATAAAATAAAAGCCGGTAAAACGTGAGATTATATTTGAGGGCGAAATTTTATTTTATACTGCTCTTTGTTTTCTGTTTCCTTTTAATTTTTAACTAAAATTTAATATAGGTCAAATTATACCTGGATTTTTTTTTTTATTGTTTTCACATATAAATAGATGTGTTAAAATAGATTTTCGTTAATTCTCCAAGTCTATACATGTGCTTGTTTTTTTGCATCAGGTCACGATTAAAAGGTTTTTTTTTTGTAAAATTACGAAGATGATGTAGGCTTTATACTAAAGTTTGTGGCACGATAAATTATTTTTTATAAGCTTAAGAAATGCACCGAAAAACTAATAAATAGTATGTATATATTTTATGGCATGTCAAAAGAATTTTGGGAGATTTGAGACAATAGGAGGTATGTCTTAAAATTAATTATCTGTTTTTTTATATGGTCCTAGTTCAACTTTCTCCGCTAGTGCCAGCAGTTTTTATAACAAGTTATTCAACATAAATTAAATTAATATAATTTACGTCGATACTAATAGATAATTAATTCTTGCATTCTTGCATTGGTTAGTTTAGTTGCTTGAGCGGGTTGTTCCAGATGAGATTGTGGAACCCAACGTTCGGAGGTGTATAATTCCTGACTACTATTGTCTCATTGGACGCAGTCCAAAGAAGTAAAAAACTCCATGTATAAGCTATCCAACGTGAAGTCGGCGAAAATATGGGTTGTTTGATTGTGGAGAAGGACTCCTTATTCTTGGCGAGAGAGCATATTCGGTACCCTGATGAGTCTAACCATCAACAGACGAAACATGTGCCCTCCAATGTAAGGGATGGGTGGAGCTTCCGCCCGATCAAGCAACTAACTAGTGCTCATTATGGCGGAGACGCAAGTTGTTTTGCGTTCCACATAAAAAAAATTCCCAGCGTATGGAAAAATGCTGAAGTGATTCTTCTTCATAGGAAGCACAGGAAGATCTAAAAAACTACGGCCCAATAAGCCTCCTATCAATAATGTACAAAGTTTTCACCAAAATAATATCTAAAAGAATATTAAGAACACTGAATGATGCACAACCAAGACCGCAGGCAGGATTCGGAAGTGGATTCAGTACAATGGATCATATCCAGGTTGTTCAACAGACCATAGAAAGGCACAATGTATACACCATGCCACTGTGCTTGGCTTTTATTGACTATGAAAAGGCATCTGATTCAATATCAACGCAAGCCTTAACCAGGGGATGGACAAAACCTATGTGATGTGCATCATCACATCCATGTGCACTGTACAGCTACAGTGCACATGGATGACCTTGAAGTTAAAATCAATGTGGAACGGGGTGTACGGCAGGGTGACTCAATATCGTCTGTTCTTTTCTCAGCCTGCCTTGAAGAAGTATTCCGTAATCTTGATTGGAAACAGGAGACAATAAAAAATCAATGGTGCATACCTAAGCCATCTTTGATTCGCAGATGTTTTCGTTTTCCTCTCACAAGACCCAGATGAGTCTATTGCCTTTCCTCATTTTTCTGTTAACATATGGATTCCACGCCGAAAGAACTTTTGATGCTTTAGCCAACCATTTATCAAGCCAAATTTTTACTTCTTTGCAAGAATATCAGTTTTGTCCTGGAAGTCCGTGTTGCATCGATCGAAATAAGTGGTAGTCCAAAGGGGCTAAGTCCGATGGATATGGTGGGTGGGATAGGACGTCCCATTTAACGTTTTTCAAATAGTTTTTTTGCACATTTTGGGCATATTCTGGTCGTTTATCCTTTAATTCTCGATTCAGTTTTATCAATTGTTGTCGGTATCGATCGCCAGAAATCGTTTTACCTGGTTTCAGCAATTTGTAATACACAGCACCCTACTATCCCACAAAATACACAGCAAAGTCTTCCTTCCATTTATATTGCGCACTGGTTGTAACGTTGAGGACTGGCCTGGGCCTACCCATATTTTTTTGTGCTTTGGGTTGTCAAAATAGATCCACTTTTCAATACCTGTCACAACTCGAGCCAAAAAACCTTTTTTGTTCTGTCTGGCAAGCAAAATTTCACAAGATATTTTTCGCCTTTTGATGTATCTTTCTTTCAATTCATATAGAACCCATTTGCCTTTCTTCTGGATCTTTTCCAATACGTGTATGTGTTCAACAATGGTGAATTGGGCAACATTTAATGCTTCTGCCAATTGTTTCAACGTTTGAGTTGAGCCTCAATGCTTGAAAATCTTCAAACTTTTTTGGCTGTCCTGGACGTTCATTGTCTTTTATATAAAAATCATCATTTTTAAAGCGTTTAAACCACCGTTCATCTTTCAGCAGCCGTTTTATTCAAGTGAAAGAAGGTTATTAAACTTCCCAGGAAAACGTCTTTTTTCTAGTACATAATTCGATATATTCAAAGCTATGAAAAAATATGTTTTTTGCACAATGGCAATTAATAAGGAACTGGCTTTTAATGGCATATGTTTACCATCCAAAACGCCATAGACGTCATTAGTCTATACCAACAATTGTATTTAGTAAGGCCATCTATTAGCAAAATCAACATTATTAACCGAAACACCTATTATATATATGCAAAAGAAAATATTTAAAAATACTTGATTAATAAAATATTTTTACCAGATAGTTTGTGTTCTTATTGTTTGAAGAAAATTATGTAGTGGTCTTACTATAAAGTACAATTATTTGGAATTAATATATTTTGTATTTCATTTTCCAAATTTTCAAACGGACAGTTTCTTTTTTAAATAAATTACTTACCATGAGCGTCTACAAAAAAGTAAAATCATGAGTTCGTTCGTATGTTTATGTTCCTTTAAAGTTATTTTTTTCAATATGTTTTAGATGCATATCAGTTCGGGTTTACTGTGTGCTTAATATTAATTGTCTGCGTTAAGATAAATTGAAACCCTCATTAAAATGCAATTAATATTAGATAACATCTTTGATATTACTAATAATTATAGATGTATAATTTGCGATAAGGCATATATATATTCAGCTGATATACAACTAAGAGTTATTAGTTATAGTTTGGGTAATTAAAATATAAAATTAAATAAACTTTGATACATAACTATTAATATATCAATCCTTGGGGCAAAGAGAAGGCGACATATATATGTAACTCGTCAAATTTTTGTGGATTTTAATTTATTGGGGTACTTTTCATGTATATATATATATATATATATATATATATATATATATATATATATATATATATATATATATATATATATATATATATCCAGGATCACATCCAGGTTGTACAGCAGGTCATAGAAAGGCACAACGAATACACCATGCCACTGTGCTTGGCTTTTATCGACTACGAAAAAGCATTTGATTCCATCTCAAAGCATGCGATAATGAATGCACTGCTTAGCGAAGGTGTAGAGAGAGCCTATGTAAACCTATTAGAATCGATATATGATGGAGCTACAGCCACAATTCACCTTGATGATCTTGAAGTGGGAATTAATATAGAACGAGGTGTACGGCAGGGTGACGCAATATCGCCTATTCTTTTCTCGGCTGGCCTTGAAGAAGTAGATTGAGAACTGGATTGGGAACAGGACGGTGTAAAGATCAATGGTGCAAACTTAAACCATCTTAGATTTGCAGATGATATTATTCTCATTTCACAAGACCCAGAGGAGCTGCAAAGACACATACAGGAACCGCAAAGGGCTGGCAAACCATTTGGCTTGAAAATAAACCCGAAAAAGAGTCAGGTTATGTTCAATTCGCTCAGGACAGAAGAATTTCAGTTTTAGGAAGGGATTTAGAGATGGACAGCTTTATATATCTTGGGCAGAGGATTTCAATGGAGGGGAATACCGCCCGGGAGGTGGAACGGCGTGTTAAATGTGGCTGGCAGGCATTTGGTAGGCTCAACATAGTGTTTAAGAGCAGACTCCCACTTTGCCTGAAAAGAAAAGTCTTCAATCAGTGCGTTCTACCCGTTATGACATACGGAAGTGAAACCTGAACACTCACATCGCAATCAATTCAAAAACTTTGGGTGGCACAGAGGGGAATGGAAAGATGTATGCTTGGCATTACAAGACGAGACAGAAAGTCCTGCGCATGGATCAGGGAACAAACAAAAGTCGGTGACATCATTGGAAGAGTAAAACAATTGAAATGGAGATGGGCAGGCCATATAGCGAGGCGATGGGACGACAGATGGACCAAGGCAGTTCTGGAGTGGATACCGCGTGATCGCAAACGTCCGCGAAGAAGACCGAAAGCACGATGGATTGATGACATCGTTAAGTGTGTTTGGCCCGAGTGGCGGAGGAGAGCCCAGGACCGTGAAGGTTGGAAGCATGCTAAGAGGCCTTCATTCTGCAGTGGATCGATACGGGCTGATGATGATGATATATATATATATATATATATATATATATATATATATATATATATATATATATAAATATATATATATATATATATATATATATATATATATATATATATATATATATATATATATATATATATATATATATATGGTTGATTTTTTTTTGTGCGTCCAAAATTTAAATTCGAATAAAACAACAACCAAATTAGATGCCTTGATCCTATTTATTTTATGTGAAATAACATTCAATGGCATTAATGTTAGTAAACAATTTCGAACAAATGTTCCACAATGCCTATCTTTTACAAAACGCATTCTGTCATCCCATTTCCGACAAATTTTTCAAGCAATTGGCGTCATCAGCTTTCTCAGTCGTCAATAGTTTGCTAGATTATCGGCATAGATCTAAAATTTAACCATAACCATGAAGAAAGTATTTTAAAACGTTAAATGGTGGCCAACCCGTTCCTCGAAATAATTTGTTCACGGAATTGTTCTCTAAATAAATTGTTGTTGAAGTGTTGAGTTGCTTGTTTAACATAATGAGCCATGCTGTTGGAACCACATCTCCTCCAGATCAATACCATTCCAATTCGGAATTAAATAATCTTTGATCATCGCTCTGTAACGATCTCCATTAACGAATTGTTAAATTGGGATGAACATCCACACTTCGAGAGGAGACGCGCCTGCAACAATAATTTCTTCGGAACAATATTTTATTCAAAGCAATATTTTCATCCATCAAAACATCACACAGTTTTTCGTCTTGGTTTTGTTTTAATATTGAGCAGCGTGAAATGCGCTCGGAATTTGTCGATAATTCGGCGAATACATTGCTCGGTTAGGCGATTATATGCAACATAAAAGACTCGATAAGTTTGGTGCTCAAAACACTGATTTTGATATTAAATTTCGACAATTTGCAAGCGTTGTTCCGATGTTAAACGTTCCATGATGACTTGCCAGACATTTGGTGTGCCATGATAATTTGACAGCGGCCCTTAAATTCGGACACACTAAACAAATCACCCTTTATACATAAAGGGTGACTGTTTTAGTGCGACGGAACAGTGTGTTAGATTAAGATAAACTGTAGAAGAGAACGTGATAGAATGGTAAATCCAGGAAAAACAAGGTGGATTCTAAGAAGCTGATAGGGATCGGCAGCGATTTTGATTTTTACTGTATTGCAAGACCCGGAAGAGATCGGAATAATAGCTCCATGTGAAGAAATTATCAATCCAAAGAAGTCAAAAATATGCAGAAATTATATAATCAACAATGTGTTTGAAACGGCTGCCTCAATAGCATCAGCAGAAAAATGTTTTAAACAGTCCAAAATCTCCAATGAGAACACTGGTGTAATGGAGAAACGGCGGATAATGGGGAACCCTGGGAACCTTTTAGGCAGGTGAAGTACATTGGACTTAGCCAGACAATGTGAAAACACATTCGAGAGGACATGAGCCGGTTCAACATATGTAGCTCAACATGCAAGCACTGGAATAAAATAGGGAAATAAACAAAGCTAAGCACAAGTCGAAAAATAAAAGAACAGACAAATTTGCCATAATGCCTGCGAATGGTACAGTGTGCAGGGCTCGTACGCTCGTCTTATAGGTTGTATCAAGATATTACTCACAGCACACTGGGGAACAAGTGAAGTTGAAGAGTGGATGAAGTGACAAAAGTTATAGAATCGATGAAAAATTATAAACCTCCAGGATAGAATAGTCTAACTCTTGAAATGCTAAAAGCTACTGGACAAAATTTACACAAAACACTGGCAAAATTATACTCAAAATGCCTCTAAGAACAAATAATTCTAATGCAAAAAATGCGAAAATGATTCTTTTACATAAAAAAGGAACACAGGAAGATTTAAAGAACTACAGCCCAATAAGCTTCCCATCAGTAATATAAAAAGTTTTCACCAAAATAAGAGCTAAAAGGATATTAAGAAACCTGAATTACGCACAACCAAAAGACCAAGCAGGATTCAGAAGTGGATTGCATCCAGGTTGTCCAGCAAGCCATAGGAAAGCATAACAAAGACACCATGCCATTGTGTTTGGTTTTTATCGATTATGAAAAACATCTGACTAAATCTCAAAGCAGGCCATAAGGAATACATTGCCATTGCTTAATCAAGGTGTAAAAAAAGCCTATGTAAACCTACTGGAATCGATATATGATGAAGCTACAGCGACAGTTCACCTTAATCTTAATCTTAAAGTTAAAATTAATATACAACGGGAGTACGGCAGAACAACGGGAGTACGGTGAACAAATTCACCGAAGACAGAAACATTCTATTTTAGGAGGGGAATACCGCATGGGAGGTGGAACGGTGTATTAAATGTGGCTGGTAGACATTTGACAGGCTCAACATAAAGACTAAAAACAAACTCCCCCTTTGTCTAAAGAGAAAAAATCAAAAGATTTTTTCTTGTGACGACCTTGTCAGTACATATTGCTCATTCTTATATACGGAAAATTTGTACCCACACGTTACATTCAGTTCAAAAACTTCCGGTAACATGGAAGGGAATGGAAATCTGTATGTTTGGAATTACAAGATGGAACAGAGATCTCTGAACATGGATCAGGGAATAAACGGAAGTATGTGACGTCGTTGGAAGAGTACAGGAATTGAAATATGAGGCCGTATAGCTAGGCGATGTGACGACAGGTCATATACCGAGCTTTCTTCTGCCATTCGGGTCCAATATACTTTATGATTTCATCAGTCCATCGTGTTTTCAGTCTTCTATGTGGAGGTTTGCGATCAAACCGTATCCAGTCCAGGATCGCCCTGGTCCATCCTTCGTCCCATCGCCTCGCTACATGGCCTGCCCTTATTCTGCCAATGATGTCATTCACTTTTGTTTGTTCTGTGATCCATGTGCAGGTCTTTCTATCCCGTCTAGTAATACCAAACATACATATTTCCATTCCCTCTGTGCTGTCCGAAGTTTTTGAATTAACTGCGATGTGAGTGTCCTGTCCAGGTTTCACTTCCATATGTCATACCTGGCAGGACACACTGATATACTATTGTATATCATAACTGTATTCTATAATATGTATTGTCATAACTGGCAGAACACAATTTGTATATACTACTACGTACATGAAAATTGTATACAAAAAATCGTACAGATTTATTTGATTATCTGGATACTTGTTTAAAAAAATTGGTCAATTTTGAAAAAGTTTGGGTAAACTAATTCTTTTATGATGTTCATATTAGAGAATTTGAACATTTACGACTCTAAAAAGTTAAATAATAATTCTCACAAATGGTAAATATAAAATATCATTTAATTTTTTTCCTTGCGTGATAAATGTGTACACGATGAGTAAAACCGTCAGGTATTTTGCTGTGTCGCTTTTTAAAATAATATAGTAATTAAACGATCGAGCAAATGACCGAATGCCAAGGGAAAATGACTCACATTTCACAAGTAAAATTGGATGTTGAGTTGCGCTATCCTAATTATTAATCTCATATAATATATCGCAACTCCTGACTAAATAATTAATTAAACATGGACGAAACACATCCAACAACAAATTAAGTTGACAGATAAATATGGAAAATATGGATTTAATATTTGTTTGGAATAAGTTCTCGCATTCCCCATTTGTATAACGGGAGACCTTCATATTTCAGTTGTTTTACTGGGGGACATATTTCTGTGTAAACATCTATCAAAAGGAGCATGAATTTCGAAACAGACAAATATCTCTGAGGAGAGACAAACGGGGGTGCTAAAAAGAACGTGATTTTTGCAGCTACGCTCGTATTTTATCCCTTCTCGGAAAAAAAATTCTTTTATAATTCCTATCCCTAAACATTGTGTGGTTGATATTTATATTGTAAATGTCATCGGATTTTCTTGGATTATACGAAAATTATTTTTTTGCATTGACAGACAATATTTATGGTTGGTTTTAAATGGGACTGTTGTGGGATTATGGTGATCAATTGTTTCGTGCACTTTGTTCATTAAAACTTCTATGTATCACCTACTGTACGAAAAAATTCTCCTGATATATGAAGTTTAGGATAATAATTTTTAATCAACTTTCGGTAGGTGTCAAGTCATCACATCATCTAAGCAGTTTAATTAAACATGCTAATTCTGTTCCCGTTAACGGTTAACGTTAACTCAGATTATATTGATTAGGATCAATATATAATTGATTAATTTTCCTATGATGATGAATTCACAATTGTTTAAAACCGTTAAAATGCTTTGATTTTTCATAATTTTTGGGTAGCAGGAGGTACCCTTTCACGATCCCGGTAAAGACAGACCTGAATTGGTGACCACGCCCTTACAAGCCCTTAATTCCCTAAATCCATCTTGAAGGAGCTCTGGCCTCCAACGCAAAGTCTACCTCTCTCTACTATCATCCTACTGCTCGTTTTATGCCGGTGATCCACAATATCTGGCCACGAAAAGAGGTTAGTGGAAGCTACATTGCAACCTCGAGGCAACTATCAGCAGTCGGGCTTGCCCGGTCTTCGCAGATCCTCTGCGCCATCGGATAACTATCCGTCTGCAATGCCACACCCAAGCGGAGTATCTACGTATCTACCTTGGCTTTGCTATCTACCTGCACCTACTGTATCTACCTGCACATTGCCTTCGTTGAGATGGCCGGCGGCTGATTGCGGCAAAGTTAGGCATTCTTCAGAAGCTCAGCAACACTTGTAAAACCTTTCTTGATAATAGCAGAACTGCAGTGTCGCACAGCAGTAAAATAACGGATCTTTTTGAAACCGCATCCGGTGTCAGATAGGGCTATCATCATCATTAGCCCGTATCAATCCAGTGCAGGATAAATGCCTCTTCAACATGCTTCTAACTCTCGAGGACGTGAGCTTTCCTATGTCATTCGGGTCCAATATATGTCATCAGTCCATCGTGTTTTCGGTTTTCTCCGTGGATGTTTGCGGTCAAACGGTATCCAGTCCAGGATTGCCTTGGTCCATCTTTCGTCTCATCATTTCACTACATGGCCTGCCCACCTCCATTTCAAATTCTTTATTCTTCCAATGATGTCATTCACTTTCGTTTATTCCCTGACCCATATGCAGGTCTTTCTATCCCGTCTAGTAACGCCAAGCATACATCTTTCTATTCCCCTCTGGGCTACCCGAAGTTTTTTAATCGACTGCGATGTATGTCCAGGTTTCACTTTCATAAGTCATAACTGGCAGGACATACTGGTCAAAGACTATTCTTTTCCAGCTATTCTTGGCCAAATGCCTCCCAGCCACATTTAACGCGTCGTTCCAATTCCCGGACGGTATCCCCTTCCATTGAAATCTTCTGCTCAATATTGTATATATATATATATATATATATATATATATATATATTATATATATATATATATATATATATATATATATATATATATATATATATATATATATATATATATATATATATATAGTGAGTGTCGGTCGATAGTGTCTTACCGACTAAAAAGAACCCTCCTGTTCTTCACAACGCATCCAACCCTGGCATCCGCTTCCGCATTGCTTCAGTGTGAGAGCTGTCTACACACTTTGTCACACACATATTTTATCACCAAAATTTGCCGACTCGCTTTGGACCAGCGTGGCATATTACCATCCATGCTTTCAACATCGTATTTCAATATGACAGTACAACCCCAAACACGGCCCTCATTCCCCGGAAAACCTGCTTAGGGCCGGTTCTACAATGGAAGTATATACCTGGTGTTAGCTATACTTGGAATAAAGTTTGAAACGCCCCTTCTACAATCGCCGAACAATTCTCGGTAGAAATCGACAGATTATAGTTATCCCCTTGAATTTGGGCGGATATACTCCGAATATAGTTAGTCTTGCTTTCTATTGGCCAGCTATATATATATATATATATATATATATATATATATATATATATATATATATATATATATATATATATATATATATATATCAGGACAAGACAGGACAGGCAGGACATACTAGTCAAAGACTATTCTTTTCCAGCTATTCTTGGCCAAATGCCTCCCAGCCACATTTAACGCGTCGTTCCAATTCCCGGACGGTATCCCCTTCCATTGAAATCTTCTGCTCAATATTGTACATATATATATATATATATATATATATATATATATATATATATATATATATATATATATATATATATATATATATATATATATTACTTATGAGGTCGATAAAGCGATAATTTTCTCATTTCGCTCTAGACCCTTTTTTGTGTAAAGGATATAAAATACTGAGATCGACCAATCTTCTGGCCACAATCTGGTACCCTACACTTTCTGGCAGAAGTTATGAAACCTGTTTATCTCTACTTCACCCATTGCTTTAATTACTTCTGCGGTGACTCCATCCAAACCTGGGGCTTTATCGTTTTTAAAATAGCGTATAACATTTTTAATTTTTAATTTTTAATTTGTGTTTTCAAAATATTAGGTTCACGTGTTTCCAAAGTAGGCATGCTGGGATTATCTCTATCATGCGTTCCCATTCGGTTAAAATATCGGTATCTATTATTTTTTCGCCTTGTGCATTCTGTATTACCCTTGTACTTGGTGTATATTTTCTTGTTATTTCTTCCACATATAGAGGTCTTTGGTGTTTAATGTGAATTAGCATATGACTATAGTTCTCAACATGTTTTTTTGATTTGATCATTTTTGTTTTTTCTGCAGGCTTTTTGGATTTCTCGATTTAGTGAGGAGTATTTAAGGCGATGTTCCTCTGGCCGTATACCCATTTTTCTGAGTGTGCGTCTTTTTACGATTAAGTCAAGAATTGTATCTGAATATGTTTCTGAATTCCTTGTATTTGTGTTGTATTTGTTTCATCTACCAACACAGTAATGATAGTTCCTGTCCTATGCCAAGACTCGGAAGAAGTTATATCATTAAACAGTGGAATGAGTTCCAGATTTTCGCGAATCTTTTTTGAAATTCATAAGGATGCGGAACTAGTAGCTTCTTGTGAATGGACTTTATGGGTGGTATTTTCAATTTTAAACGAAATCTAGAATACAGTAGTCGGTGGTACTTCGATATACAGCTCCAGGAAAGGTTTTAACAGTCTGTATTGAAAATCGCCATCGAGGCCTTATCATATTAGGCCTTATAATATAATCATTTTTATTTCTGTAGTTGCCATCTGCCACTGCCATGTGTAGAAATGACGAATATGGTGGTGAAATAAACTGTTTGCGATTACCAACTTTTCTTCTATGCTGAAATTTATAAGTCGTTGGCTAAGTATAATCATAATTTCTCAGCTTGGAATTTTTTGGATGGTTTCCTCAAGATGTCCATACAATCAATTTACTTCGTCTTTAGATGGTTGAATTTTTTTAACGTAAACCTGCATAAGGTTCAAGGTGAATTGCTTGCAAGTAGTTCGAAAATTCGTAAATAAAGCTTATAGTGAAAACGTAATATCATAGAACATTTTCTTAATTAAAATTTTGGCTTGTTTTTATAGAACTATAACGGCCTTTAAATATATTCCAATGTTGTGGAATAAAAAGTCTCTTCTCAAGCAGAAACCATTGTCACTATTTGCAGTTAGTTATGCGACGTTATAACACTTTAGTTTCCGAGAGTGTTTTTAAAGTTTTAAATGAAGAGAGAAAAAGTTATTTTTCTAATAAATCAGTCACATTCAAAAAATAAAGTAGCAAAATTAAGAACCCCTGTGAATTGATGGAATGAGACAGTCCCTATTATTATACTGATAAAAAAGCAATGATTATATATTTCAATCAATGATTATATAATTCGTTGTCTAATATTCACAATTGGCATTATTTTGGACCGCTGGTATATCAAAAAAAATTGGAGAACAGAAAGATGAATGACCAAATTTGCCATCTGGTTTGACGCCACAAGTTCATTGTCCGAATCATTGAAATCAATTCTCGACAAACAATCGCGTATCCTGTGATCTTGATTGATGATTTTCGACCCTGCGTAAAATGCTTGTACTAGTCATATGATACATCCCGGCGAAATATCTCCACAGTAATATTTCTCGAAACTTCATGAGTCATTACGATTATTGTTAAGGACATTCTGAACTTAGTTTTATTACAGCTGTTTTATATACCTTGTTGTCGTTGTACACAAAAGTTGATGATATATCACTGTTGAAATCTAGCCTTCATTTTCCTCTCAGAAGAATAACAACGCCTGCGCACGCTACACTATATAAATTTGTTATGTTTTTTCGACACCGATACAATATTGTTTTTTTCATTAGTTTTCGAACACACTTCGTACAATAACTTTCTCTGCTATTGCTGTTTATTAAACCTTTCTCAACCGATTATTTTATGTAACTTTTGACAATACAGTAAACAGAATTAATTAAATGTATATTATTCGAAATTGTACAAATAAAACAAAATTGTCTAATTTCCATTTATTTATTTATTTTTCACGCATAGGCCCTGGTGGACCACGCGAAGTACAATTAGAGGCGTTTGTTGTTGTTAACCTTCCTTTGCGCCCATACTAATTTCATTCTTTCGCTATGAGCTTTTTTCCTTTCGTCAGACCAAGTTGTTCCAGTCTTCCTACATTTTTCTCTCTGGCCAACCTTCCAAACGTTAACCTTGTGTCTGCCTCTATCCTGAATTTCACTTTGTGTAATATTTGCTGATCTTAGGTCCTCTTTAATTGCAGCAATCCATTTAATTATTTCTACTTTAGCTCTAATCCTATTTTTATAAAATTCGACTATTTGTCTAGTTAGCCTACTCGGATTCATCCGTTTTATGTGTCCGTAAAACTTAAGTCTTCTTTTTCTCGCTATGTATATCTGTGTACTGTTTGATTTCTTGGTTTTCTTGAAGTCGGTATGTTGTGCTATTTATTTGTTTGGGGCCTAGGATTTTTCTTTCTTTCTTTTCAATGTCCTCGATGTCCCGCTTTCTATCAAAATGAGCGTTTCTGCAGCATATAGACATTCTGGCTTAATAACTGTGTTATAATGTCTCAGTTTTGTGTTTTGAGATAGGCATTTCTTGTTGTAAATATTTTGTGTAAGTCTCAATGCCGTTTCCATTTTTTGACATCTACCCTTATTGGCCGCTTTTTCCAACCCATTTTCCATGATTATTTCACCCAAATATTTGAATTGAGAGACTCGTCTGATGTTACCATATTTTGTTTTTAGAAATGGCGTTCTTAGTCTGTTGCAGGTCATGTATTGTGTCTTTTCAAAGGAAATTTGGAGTCCTACATTTTCTGCTGTTTCTTTTAGAATTTCAATCTGTTTCTGTGCCGTTAATACATCTTGAGCTAAAATTGCTAGATCATCAGCAAATGCCAGACAATCAATTTTGGTGTTGGTTCTCCCCAGTTTAATGGGCTGGTCAATATTCAGGGCCGACTTTTTTTCACGCCACTCCTGTACTATTTTTTCTAGAACACAGTTAAATAAGAGTGGCGAGAGTCCATCCCCTTGTCTCGCTCCAGTTTTAATTTTGAAGGGCTCTGAGATGTCACCCATGAATTTAACTTTTGACCTTGTGTTAGTTTACATTGCTTTAATAATTGCCAGCGTTTTCAGATCTAGTCCTTGTTCTTTCAAGATTCGGAATAAAGATTCGCGGTCAATAGAATCATATGTTTTTTTGAAATCCACAAATGTACAGACGAGATTTTTATTGTACAATTTATGATGTCTTAGAATCAACTTCACATTCAGAATATGATCAGGGCAGGATCTGCCCGGTCGAAAACCTGCTTGATATTCACCAATGTTAGGTTCTAATTGTCCCTGTGCTCTGTCTAGTAGACATTGAGATAGAATCTTGTAACAAACTGGGAGAAGAGATATCCCTCTATAGTTGTTTACATCCGTTCTATACCTTTTCTTATGTAGTGGATGGATTAGAGCAGATTTCCAATCTTCCGGAATCCGTTCAGTTCGCCAAACTTCTTGAAGAATTTTGGTTACTTCCTTGATTGTACCTGGACCAGCGGATTTCAAAAGTTCAGCAGTGATTCCATCTTCACCAGAAGCTTTGTCATTTTTAAGCCGCTTGATTTGCCTAATTATTTCATCTTCATTCGGTGGTAATGAATCTGGGTTTGTTTGTTTAGGCTTTAGTGTTGCTAATTTGTTTAAGGGCTCAGGACAGTTTAGTATTTGTTCAAAATATTTTGCAAGTTCTTTGCAATTGTCTTGGTTATTTAGAGCTAATTGTCCGTTTTCCTTTTGGAAGCAAAGACTTTGCGGTTGATAGCCTGTTAATTTAGTTTTAAATGTTTTGTAAAAGTTTCGGGTGTTATTTTTTTGGAAATCTTTTTCTATTTCATTAAGTTGATTGTTTTCATATTTTGTTTTAGTTTGTCTAATTAGCTTCGACGTTTCTTTTCTTACTTCCAAAAATATGTTATAGTTTATTGCTGTTTTTTGACTGTTCCAATCTTTGAATGCTTTACTTCGGCTTAATACTGCTTGCTCGCAAACTTCATCCCACCACGGATTTTTTCTACGTTTTTGTAAAGGGACCAACTTCAAGGCTGTTTTAATAAATTTTTGTTTCAATTCTTGCTAGTTCTGTGCTGGTTGTTTATCAAGCTCTTCTCTTAGGGCTGGTTTTATTTTCGTTGGGTCAAACTTTGGTATTAGCAGCCTCTTTTGAATAACTTTTCGAGCTTTTAAGCTACGTTTGATTCTAGTCAAGTAGTGATCCGCGTTTATATTAGCTTCTTTCCATTTATATTTTTCTCTAAAACATAATACGTTTGGCTACACTGTTGCTTCTTCGGATAGTTGGATATCGGATCGGATAGACAAAGAATGAAATTGTATTATGACAAATAGTAGGTACTAAGTAATTAAGTTATTTTACATATTTTTTGTGGGAATTCTTAGAACTCTTAATCAGACTGTTTTTTGACATATTTAATAGCGGAGAATGGTTGAAGTTTATTTGGTCGTTAAGAAGGACATCTGTGTATTTGTAACATTCTAGTAAATTCAGTTTGGTGTTCAAAAAAACAGTCCGAGTAAGGATGCTGGGAATTCACAGAAAAAAGAACTTGTAAAATTTCTTAATTACTTAGTACCTACTATTTGTTACAATACAGTTTCATTCTTTGTCAGCCATACGAAGAAGCTACAGTGCAGCGAAACGCGTTATGTTTTATAGAAAAATATAAGTGGAAATTAGACAAATTTGTTTTATTTATACAATTTAGTATAAATTTCCATCAAGAAAATGCTGCAACCATCCTGAGTTTATATTATTCTACTACATGGCGAATATCTATTAATCAGCATAGGTTTCTTATTTTTTGACAATTGATTTAATAGGTACTTGGCATTCGACTTGACATTTGAGAAATCGAATTGCCGTCATATATTGCTACCATAATTAAATGAACTAGGCATTTTGTTTAATTCAAAATTTATACTCTTATTTATATTCCACACAAAGTTTAGTCAATTACGATTTATTTCAAACAATGTTATATGCAGACGGTTCTCTCTCCTTTTTTTTTATTAATTATATACATCAACTATGATTAATTACAGAATATATTAAAATTAAATTGCTATAAGATAAAATCGTTAATAATTGTTTAAATTATAGATAATTCACAATATTGGGGATGTATATTAAATTATGTAAATAAAACAGTTTTTGGCAATAATTCTAATGTGCAACTTGAAAGCAAATTATATTTCTATTAAATAAAGTAATATTATATATGCGAACTGCTCTAGATATGGGGCTAAGGGCTTATAACAGTAGTATGGTGGCGTTGGTTCAACTTCCTCTCATAGAGTGTTGGTCTGTACTTATTCTATTGGTACAATAAAAGGTGTTATTACTAGGAGTGATCCCAACAAGATTATCGGATCTTACGAAACAAGAGTATAAAATTCTATAAAGAATTACTCTAGTAAGCCAGCTGGGTAAAGTCAGATGCTTGCTGAAAACCTTCTACATCAGTCGATCAGTAGATTTCTTGAGAGGCTGTCAAGTTAAAATCAAACCAGGAGTTGATTGAACTGACGGTATGCTAGTCAGAATAATAACACGTTGAATTCAAGGGAAGGTTTCTGGGACTTCCCGGTCTAAGGTCCACATTTGAGGGATCCTCCCTCACTACCCTACATAAACACAGCGCCAGAATTAGATCAGTCTTACTAGAACATTTGTAAATCTTTTTCTCAATAAAGAAAAAACATGGCAAGAACAAGAAAAAGCACATATTGTAAACTCACCTCGTTCAAGAGGGGCACCGTCTGCCCCCTTCAGGGTCAGACGATGGAGAGGGATATGGTGGGACCCCCTGTTTCTTCGTCTTCTTCTTACGGTATGCTACATGGGGTTAATGGGGAGCCGAGGATAGTGCTATACCTATTATATATTTAACAAATTGCTTTAGATGCTGACTGTACAGTACTATGAAATATTTTATTATTATTTGTACTTACAAATATTCCCTTTTTTATGAATTAATTAATTACATTAATTAACAGCCAACGTTTGTTTACGAGACTTATTCTACCAAACAAATATTAAGCTTTTGGCCGACAAATGAGAAATTTATTTGTGGACTTGTCATTTAGTGACTCTATTGCACACAAAGAGAATTTTATTAATTTTAAGCTCTAGCTATATTTACATTTATTTAAAAATGGTATGGCATAAAGTATCTCTGCATTAAGGCAATAGCAATAATTAAAATTACAACGTAACAAAATATTGTCTCTAACATAGAAGGAAACGTGGGATTTTATTATATATAATTTTTAACATAATTTCTTAAAATGTTTTTATTCACGACAGCAATTAGATCTTCGTCGTCAGAAAAATTACATTCTTCAGATCAATGTTCAAAAATTTTGAAACCACTGTTGTAGAAAGTCGCTGATAAAATGCAACTTTTTTGTGCTCATAATTTTTTTTGGTGAAAATGATCTGATCTTAGGCTTTCGCTATAAGATCCCTAAAGTAGTGGCGTGTTATCATATGTCTACGTGATAAATCATTAACACAAATAAGTACCCCAACATTATTGCGGTTTTTTAGATCTGGATTAATGTGATGGAGTTTATCTCAAATCTTTTGTCATATGTCACGGGCCACAAGATCATTTAAATGATATTGTATTTCATGTGTAATGGCTAGGACCAGATTATCTATTGAAATAAATACCTCGACGGAAACTTACTTATATGTGATTTATTTAGATAGCAAATTCGTACCACAAGTTAGTTATTTTCATTAATTAAAAATAAAAAACAAATATATGCCTAAAAACCGTAGATTGGCAAACATTTTTATGAATGATATTAAAAAGTACTTTTTTTAATTTATAACATAAGAGATATTACGAATCGGTTAATTTTGCATGTTTTAGGTTTTATTTTTTTTCCTATACTAAAGCTAAAATAATTTTTCAGAACCGTGTGAAAAAACATACTGCGCTTGGGGTGCCCAGTGTGTGAACGCTCCTGACGGAAAGGCCCTTTGTCAATGCCTGACATCCTGCAGAGCTAAAATCGAACCTGTCTGCGGAACAGATAATGTAACGTACGAAAACCAATGCCAGCTGCGAGTTGCTTCATGTAAAGCACGACTCGACACAAGAGTTAAACATAACGGAGAATGCGGTGAGTTTTCACTTATTCGATGAACTTAACTATTAAACACAGACACGTCAAAACATAAAGGGTAAGCTGCCAGAAGAATACGTTTTCCAGGGGACTCAAAGGGCAAAACTTAGCTAAAAGGATTTTGTTACTTATTCGGATGAGTGCTCCCCAAATTGAAATTTATATAACTTGGTATATTTCTTGTTCAGAACTTTAAAAACAGCTTTAAAACTACTGGCAAGCTTAAAATTAGATAAAATACATACATTTACTGAACAATCTTTATAAAACAAGAATTGATAGGAATCTCATAATATTAGAAGGAAATACATGAGCAAATAAACACTATTTTTATATTAAACTATTAATATTTTTTTAAATCATTTAAAATAAATAGATTATGGTCTTACAAGCTTGATATAATTTGTTTTAAATGATACAAAAATGAAGATATAACCACAATAAAAGCAACAATTTTATAGAAAAAAAAAACATGCATTCTGAAATAGATGATTGTCTATAGATACTATGTCAGGGGAATAAGATGGGTGAGCTTTCCTTCATACGTAGATTTTCTCGTAAACTAAGTGTCTATATTTCAAAGGTTCGTTCTTTTTTAATGACGAGACTTCGCTCTTGTTATCGGAAATAATTTATAAAATCTGACGCCCTGAAAAATTCTCGAAGTTAGTTTAGGAAGAATTATTTCGAAGAATTATTTTTCCGGTCATGTATTCTAAAGAGGTTTTTGAACTAGAGCTTTTAAAGTCTTTAGAACTGATTAAATAATCATATAAGTTTGCCATGTATGCAATGAAGAAAAAACAAGATATATTATCGAATTACGATTACATCCATTAATGGATTTGAACAAAACAGTGACTATTTGTAAACCAATAACCGACATTTGATCAACATTATTTTCCATTTATGGAGACCCTTCATAATTTCAAATTACATAAAAAGAACGAAAATGAACATTTTGTTTAATAATTTAATAAAAAATCTATCTGTTGATTTGATACACAAACAAAAAATTATAGATAACATACAAAATACATTTAAATAGCCTTTTGTTACATATTAAGAAGATTTTTGCTGCTTCAATATGTGCAAGTTTGCATACAATTATTTTGTATAAAAACAGTGACATATTATGGCAAATTCTTTCTTTCTTCGGTTGAACAGATTTTTTCCATTTTTCAAGTTTTGTGTAGTGGGTTTACTTCAACTCTTCAAGCCCCATGGTATATGTGTTCAGCTGAAAGTAATGAGCAACAAGTGTGGTATATAGCTCAGTTGGTTTCCCTTTAGGTTATCTATATGACCCTGAAGTCATTCATTATTCGAAACTTGCAAGCTTCGTCGTATAGCCGGCCGTTCTCAGCTAAAATTACTGTTAGTTGGGAGTGGGCGCTTCGGGTAATGTCATAGTCAACAGAGATACCTGGAGTGAGAAATTCTATTTCTTCATGGTGCCAATGGCGATGGAAAATGTTCAGATGATAATTTTGATGACTAAGTTGCGGAAGAAGCTTAATATTGTCGGCTTACTACACGGCAGTGAATGTCAATAAAACCTGGCAAAGTTCATCAAAATGTTTTGTAGCGTATTGATATTACCCATAAACTACTGCCAATTCCGTGATTGGCAGTAGTTTATGGATAATATCAATATCGTGTATTTCCGATACCACCAAATATAGAACAATTCCTTATGACCGTGGACATTCTTTTTGTGGATGGTTTACCAAATAAACCTATGATTCTACTTAGGATTATGTTCACTTCTCATTACCGATCACAACACAAATATGAAAGGCTCTTCACAATCAGCTGTGCAAATTCCGACAAAGAAATTTGAAACTTTAGTAGGTAGCGAATAAATCCCTTTTAAAAAAATCAAAGTTATGTATTGAAATAGTTTCCACTAAATATATTATAATATTGAAATTGTTTAAAATTAAATATTATCGAAAGCGTGTTGACTATTCGATATTTTTTTAGAAAAACATGTTTGCAGTATTTGTATTTCAGTAACAATTTTGTAAACCATTTCGGCAATAATTAATATTTGTGCAGGTCTGTTTAACTAGAAATTAATAATTTTAACTTGTTTAAATAAATCTAAACTGAACAATATAAGCAATAACTAAAAATGAAGTCCAAGTTGATTAAAATATTTATATCAGGGTTGATAAAATGTATTAAAATACAATTTTGTTAAATATTTCGTACATATATAATATTACATGATATATTGCCTAACCAAGTTGTAGAGAAAGCCTATGTAAACCTACTAAGATCAATATATGATGAAGCTACAGCGACAATGCACCTTGACGATCTTTAGGTTGGAATAAATGTAGAGCGGGGCGTACGGCAGGGTGACGCAATATCGCCTCTTCTTTTCTCAGCCTGCTTAGAAGAAGTATTCCGTAATCCGCATTGGGAACAGGGTGGAATAAGGATACTTAAACCATCTTAGATTCGCAGATAATATCGGTCTTCTTTCACAAGACCCAGAGGAGCTACTAAGACACTTACAAGAGCTGCAAAGCGCTGGGGAACCATTTGGCTTGAAAATAAATTAGAAGAATTAGGTCATGTTCAATAAATTAGCCGAGGACAAAAGGATTACTATTTTAGGAACGGAAGAAAAATGGATCGCATATCTTTCCGTATCTTATCGTATCCCCTTTCTAGTTGTGAACTCTGAGGAGTAGGCAGATTGAGAACATCGAGATTTTACAAATCAAAAACGCGGTTCTACGCGAGAACCTAGTAATTCTAGTAATATATATATATATATATATATATATATATATATATATATATATATATATATATATATATATATATATATATATATAGCACCAACGCAGCACCAACGAGGAGCGCAGGTGAATTCGGGTATCTATTCCTTTCGTTCTTCGTATGAAGAGTCACAGAAGAACGAACGAATCGACACCCGCAATAATTTATGAACATTGTGTAAATTTAACCGACGATTTATTCTATTTATACGTCTGTTTTCGCCTTGTTTATATGGATCTATCGGAATTTAGTTTTTGTTGCGTTGGCGTATATTTTATAATCATTTATTCCATATGTTTCCGCAGAAATTTAGTTTGTTTTGTCACAAAAAAGGACTAACTTACACATTATTATCGTTTAATATGAAACTAATTTTTTTGTCTTAAGATTTCTATCACTAATTTTTCACTCTATAACACTTTTTAAACGGTTCACCTCACATTAAGAACCACGTGATTAATTGTTTGATTATATTATTCACGTATGGCCCCTGGTGGACTACGCGAAGTACAGTTAGAGGCGTTTGTTGTTAGCCTTCCTTTGCGCCCATACTAATTTCATTCTTTCGCTGTGAGCTTTTTTCCTTTCGTCAGACCAAGTTGTTCCAGTGTTCCTACATTCAACGGTCATTCCTACGGTCAATAGAATCATATGTTTTTCTGAAATCCACAAATGTACAGACGATATTTTTATTGTACAGTTTTTGATGTCTTAGGATCAACTTTAGATTCAGGATCTGTTCAGGGCAGGATCTGCTCGGTCGAAAACCTGCTTGATATTCACCAATTTTAGGTTCTAACTGTCCCTGTGTTCTGTCTGGTAGACATTGAGATATCCCAACAAACTGGGAGAAGAGATATCCCTCTGTAGTTCTTTACATCCATTCTATCTCCTTTCTTGTGTAGTGGATGGATTAGAGCATCTTTCCAATCTTCCGGAATCCGTTCGGTTCGTCAAACTTCTTCTAGAATTTTGGTTATTTCCTTGATTGTACCTGGACCAGCGGATTTCAAAACTTCAGCAGTGATTCCATCTTCACCAGAAGCTTTGTTATTTTTAAGTAGCTTGATTTGCCTAATTATTTCATGGGTTTGTTTATTAACTCTGGGTTTGTTTGTTTAGGGGTTAGTGTTGGTAATTTGTTTAAGGGCTCAGGACAGTTCAGTAGTTGTTCAAAATATTTCGCAAGTTCTTTGTAATTGTCGTGGTTATTTAAAGCTAATTGTCCGTTTTCCTTTTGGAAGCAAAGACTGGGGTTGATAGCCTATTAATTTAGTTTTAAATGTTTTGTAAAAGTTTCAGGTGTTATTTTTTTGGAAATCCTTTTCCATTTCATTAAGTTGATTGTTTTCATATTTTCTTTTAGTTTGTCAAATTAGCTTCGATATTTCTTTTCTTACTTCCAAAAATATGTTATAATTTATTGCTGTTTTTTGACTGTTCCAATCTTTGAATGCTTTACTTTGGCTTAATACTGCAGCTCGTAAACTTCATCCCACCATGGATGTTTTTCACGTTTTTGAAAAGGGACCAACTTTAAGACTATTTTAATAAATTTTTGTTTCCATTATTGCTAGTTCTGTGCTGGTTGTTTATCAAGCTCTTCTGTTAGGGTTGGTTTTATTTTCGTAGGGTCGAACTTTGGTATTAACAGTCTCTTTTGAATAAGTTTTCGAGGTTTTAAGCTAAGTTTGACTTTTGTCAAGTAGTGATCCGTGTCTATGTTAGCTCCTTTTCAGATCAGACCTCGAAGTCGTAAAGGGGTTTGAGTGATGCAATGAAGCTTTAAGTTTTGCCATCTGAAGCGTATACTCGTAGGAGTGGAATCAGACAGGTCAAGGCAGAGGCCTCAAATTAGCATGATCCAAAATCTGCTAACACACAATTGATCAATGTGTTCATTCCTTTAACATGGCATTACAAGCTCAAATAGGGCCCTTAATCTCCAGAGGCCAACGGACAACTACCTACGGCAGCGAAGGAAGATCTGCCCCAAGACAGAGAGTGCTAAGAATCGCCGGATTAAATCAAACTGCCCTTGGACTTACACTTAATATATGGAAAATGAAAACCGATGACCGACTGGAAAAACTATTGATGGGTCTACCTTTGGGCTATATGAAACATGAAGAAAGCGTGAAGAGCTACTCAAGCTGGACGCAACTGGTCACGTACTTTACATTCGGAGTACTGAGAATGGACGATGTGGTGGAATTGGATTCCTTGTCACTCGTAAGCTGAACGACAGTGTAGTGTAAAATTTGAAAGTATATCTGACTGACTAGCCCAATGCATCATTTAGATTCAAATTGTTCCATTGTCAAATTGTCCAAGCTTATATACACCAACTATAAGCTATAGGCATGCAATTTTATGATGGTGTGGCCCAGCTTCTAGATAAGAAGAAGGGTAGATAAAAAGCCTTTAATACCAGAATTGGAAAAGTCAGAAGTACTGAAAATGCAACTAGCCCATATGGAAGTGGTGAGAGGAAAAATAGAGGTGATAGATTGGTTGATTTTGCTGAAGGACTAGAACGTCATATAAAGAATGTGTTTTATAAGTAATAAATCAGAATAAAATGGACATAGAAGTGTCCATCTGGTCTCGCCACTGAAATTGATTACATCATATCAAACAAGAAAACAATATTTTGCAATTGTACTAACTTTAACTATTTTAATGTTGGAACTGACCACCGAATAGTACGAGTAAAGGTTAGGATAAACTGTCGAAGACGGCGTGAAAGAATGGTAAGGTCAAAGAAGGGCATAGTGGATTCTGGGAAGCTGCTGCAGAAAGGCAGCCATTTGAGATTACTTTGTCGAACTACTTTGATGTGTTGTTATCCCCGGAAAAGGGATAACAGATTGGTATAAAACAATCCTCAACAATGTGCTTGCAATACCTTTAATAGCACTAGAAGACAAATTATTCAGACAGTCAAAAAACTCCAACGATATCATTGATGAAAAAACTCCTTTTGACAGAGTCGAGTACGTTGAACTTTACAAAACTGTAAGAAAACATATTCGAGAGGAGACGCGCCGGTTGAACATACTAGTTGAAAAAATTCTGGGAAGAAGAAACGGGAATTAACAAAGCTAAACAGGATCTGAGAAAGAAAAGTATGCAAATTTTTGCCTTAATGCGCGGTGATGACAAAGTGTGCAGGGTGCGAATGGAAATGTTGGAGGTTGTCATTTTATTCAAAGTTATATGAAAATCAGAACCAGTCAAAGACAACAAATACTAGATGTCCTAGTGGCGGAAGTAACAAAGGCTATAGAATCGATGAAAAACGGTAAGGTAAAAGGAGAGTAAACTGTTAAAGAGCTAAGAGCTGGTGGTAGAACTTATATAAAACTTATAAGTTAATTTGGACTACAATAATAAAGGACCGCATCTTGTGCTACATTCAACTATTGCGCTTCGACGAAAATTATTACAGTGGTGTAGAGAAGAACAATCATCAACATTGTGATATGGTAAACTATTAATAAAATATTAATCTATTCGAGAGTATACAAAGTTTTAGGTCAAAAAGGTTTCATTGTATATCATAAATAGATTTTGCACAAGTTAACAAATTACTTATTTGTAGTCTATCGTTACGGGTTTCTCTAATAATGTTTAGTATCATTAGATGTTATCATCTTTGTCGTCTTAAGAATGTATTAGATTATTTAATATAAATTATATGTTCACTTAATATAAACTATTGATAATTTTTAATAATTTTACTTATATCTTCCAATCACACTACTGTTCCTTACTGAAACATATTTTTGAATGTTTGCTATTTTACTCGAAACAGTTTTACTGATTAATTTACTGATTAATTAATTTACTGTTAGAAGTGTTAAACTTTTTTAGGATGAAAGGCGAAATTTTGCTTTCGCATTAGTATGCACTAGAAAATAATTATAATAAATGTATACATGATGTAGATGTTCTACAGAAATAATTGCTATCTCATTCCTATTTCGATCTTCAAAATCATCTGAAAAATTTCTAAATGGATGTTCTTGCGATCACCCAGACCGACAACTATCAATACGATCATTTACATTTATTCTTCTTTAGAATGAAATTTAACACTTATTTGGAACTTTACTATATATTTTGTTACTAAGGAAGCCAAACCTTGTATTACATAATATCAAATGAAATTTAAAGTGTAATAGATGTAGTAATTGATTTTATATCTTAATTTCTGTTTAAAAGCAACTCAAAACTTTTCATTATATTACTTTCATATCCAAAATTGTACTATTTAGAATAATCGATTTATTTTTAAAATTTCTGTATTATATTAGGATCAATAACTTTGTGGTATAATTTTCCGTATTTCTCACAAAATCTCATTTAAAATCGCGTTATAACAATTAAACCATAAAACATGAAATATAAAAAGTAATTCATATTATAAATATTTTTACTTAGCTCCTTCACACTGGAAATAACTGTTTATATTTTTATAATGGAACATCTTCCAAGTAGGAGCGATGTTTTCGAAAACAAAGGATAGAATTTCTTTACTTTTGATTCAGCGGTAACGATGGGTAATTAAATGGTTCGGTGTTTACTTTAAATATAATCTACGCGTTGGAAAATGCCTTGCGGCTGTACGGATTTCTACAAGTGTAGAGATTCTAGGTTTCAAAAGTTAAATTACATTGTATTGAAGCAAATAATAACATATTAGTAACAATACCGGGATATCAGAAACAAAATATTTTAGGAAAAACACCACAAATTGAACATGAATATGAACAACAATATTAAAATATTGTTTAGTTGTTAATGATCTTTTTTAAGGTCCATAAAAAACGGAATATCAAGCAAAACGTTAAAATTTAAGTAACGAAAATACACAATTACCCATAACACATTTTAAATCTATTAAACACTGAAAAACTTGCTTGTTCTAGTTATACATAGGACCTCAAGCATTTTTTTCTTCTCTAATCATTGGTGGTCCAATTTTGAATATAAGAATGTTCTCAATTTTATTAGTGATTTCTGTTGTTTGCTTCCAGTTTAATTCATTTATTATCTCCTCGTTCTGTCTCCCCTTCATAGTCGCTGATCTTTAATAGTGATGTTCCATATCTCATCTCTCTGTCTCCCGTCATCCCCTGTGTCATGATTTTTATTTTATTCTTGATAGTTTTCGGTGAGATTCGAAACAAGTCTTTTGCGAGCAGTGAAAAAACGCGGACGTGTTCTTTCCCACCGTTATCAGTTTTACAGCGACAAAAAGAATGTGATAACATTCTATGATTAAAAATAGAAATGAACAGTGAAGGGGACAGTACTTACAATAACAAGTGCGGTATAAATTAACACTTTAATATTGCTTGCTCGTCGCATCAAGCAACCTGAACCGATCTTCAAAAACGGTTGCAGTAGGATTCTAAAATTATGTTACCACAAAATAGATAGTATTTACAACCGGAACTAAAACAATCAGATGATAGCAGCTACCAAAAAACTTCTTTTACTAAAATTAAAATACCGAAAATTCCGCCAGTTTTTCTGCACGGCCAGCACAATTACAAAGAAATTATAAGCGATGCAAAAAACAAATATCAGTGAATTTACTACAGTTTAAATAAGTCTCCATCCATTTTATATAAAATCTTAACAATCTGTCTCTGCTATGATGCAGGAGAGGGGCAATAAACAGAGAGAAAAGCATCGACACGATCCCGCAGACCTGCACCCCTAGACCTGCAACTTGGTTGCCAACCATGTTGCGAACTTGTTTGCCACAGACCATGCAACCTTACCAGCCACATTAGTTTAAAAACAGAATTTATCGTATAACCTGTTTTGTTGTGTGTATAATTGATATCCCAGTTATTTTACTATTGGTTTCAAAATGAGTCAAAAACATTTTTTGCTATCTTATTATTGGTGAGCTGTGTGATGACGAAATGGGGCAAATGGAAAATAATATGGCCAAAGGACTGGTATCCAAAACCGATCGAAATTTTCACATTTCAACTTGACGAAAGAAGTTCATCAAGCGATTTTAAAAACCTTTTTTGAATGGATGGCGAAGCATATGACGAATTGCTGGAAAAAATACAGCCATTAATTGAAAAAGAGGGCACCATAATTCGGGATATTTAGCAAGTGGGCAGATATTCGAAGATTTAAATGTTTTAACAGCGACATCACCACAAAGCCTAGGAATTGTAATAATGGAGAGTTGTTCTGCAATAACTAAAGTTTTAAAACTACTAAAATTTAAAGTACTACTAATATTTAAAAGGTAAAGATAATGGATAAAGTTATACATTCATAAAACATTTGTTGTTAATATTATTAACAACTATTAACAATTCATAATAAATGGTTGTTAGCTGCCAAAAACTGAACAAGACTGGAATGCAATTGCGGAGAAGCTTGAGAAAAAATGAAGCTTTCCCAACTGCATTGGAGCCATTGACGGGAAGCCTATAGAAATAAAAAAATCCGGAAGTACGGAATCGTATTATTTTAATTACAAAAAGACATTTGGTATAGTTTTACTGGCCCTAGTCAACGCTAACTATGAATCTATTATAGTAGAGGCAGGTGCAAATGGCCGTGTTTCTGTATTTGCGATCAGCGAGTTCTGTAATAAATTTACTGATAACTAGCTGAATATATCCAAATTCAGAGAACTACCCAACTTTTCAGAAGATATGCCTTTTGTTTTTGTCGCCCATGATGCTTTCCCATTGATAGAAAATTGTATGAAAACTTACGGCGGCGATAAACTATTAAACGATCAAATAGTATTTAACTGCAGATTATCAAGACCAACACGAATAGTCCTGCGAAAATGTATTTAGTATTCTTGCATCCACATTTCTAATGCTTATAAATAAAATAAATGTGGAACCCAAAAAGGGTTCTATAATTACCTGTCACACTACTGGCTACATATCAACTCCACAATTATTTAAAAAGAAAAAACTTGGCCGTGTACTTACCAGGAAGTGTAGATATGGAAAATACAAATGATGGCGAATTTCAATTTGGATCCTAGAGACAAGAACGTGAGCTTCAACCAATTACATCCAAAAATTCAAGTAATGCTGCAAAATAAGCAACATCTACAAACTATTTTAATGGAGTTGCAACCAACGTAGTAGTACCGGCTAACAATGGACTCATCACATACAGAATATTTAAAGGATGATCATGAAGCCAAACCCAACAAAATGTTCACGCCAGAAGCACTTCGAAGCAAATGGTTGCCTGTTTTTTTTTGGGATAAATAGCCTAATGTGGCTACAGTACTACAATTCAGTCAATTCTAAATGGTACACAACCATTTGTTTGCTTGAAGTCCCTGAAGAAATAAGAAAAAGAACCAGCTACGCAGACTCATTCTTCATCATGACAACGTGAGCTGTCATACATCGGACCGATGATTTCTTTTTGTTTCCGTCCGTAAAGAATAAACTACGTGGTTCACGATTCGACGCTAGATGAAGCGGCTGATAGGTTCATAATAAATGTTTTGGAGATACCTCAATTGAAATGGAAAAAGTGCTATGAAAGTTGGTTCAAACCTATGCAAAAGTGTATCGATCATCGCCGAGAATATTTTGAGAAAGAATAAAACCATTTTCAAAGATAAATATTTAAATATGTTTTTATTTATTATTCCGGATACATAAATAGCAACCCTCGTATGTATGTCGGAATATTTTTATTCAAAATTAAAAGACAAGCTTGTTGCGGCTCATTGCAACTCGACATTATCGGTATTTGAAATTTATGTTATTGCCCCACGTTCGACATTTTCAGCAGTAAATTTGACAATTGGGAAACTGTACCTAAATATGTTTTCCTCGTTTAGGAAAATAACCTGGAAACTTTATTAAACCTGAAAAGTTTAAATTTATTTTTATACTAGCTACGAGGGTCATTCAATAAGTCCTTAGAAAATCCAAGAGATGGCGCTCGTAGCATCGGAAATGGTTTGTTTTTAGTAAGAATCATTATTCACCAGATAGCTGTCGAAGTCTCAGTTATATTCTTCACATGGTTTCATTTTTATTGTCGATTGAAGCAAGAAACTTTTGTTTATTTAGAAAAATAGAAAAACGTGAGTTTCGAGTGGTGAGTAAACACTTATATTTTAAAGGCTTAACACCGAAAGAGATCAAAACTGAGTTGGATGAAATTCAATGAGTTTAAACGTGGTCGTACATCCACAAACGATGGATATCGTTCGGGACGTCCAATAGAAGTGACTATTCCCGAAATGATTAACAAAATCCACGACATGGTTTTAAGTAATCGACGAATCAAATTGCCCGAAATAATTGAGGTCGTAAACTTATCGCTAGGTACTGTGCTTTCAATTTTGCACGAAAAATTGGGTTTGAAAAAAGTTTCGGTGGTCGACGCTGAGGCTGTATTGGCGCTTTTTTCGTCGCAATCCTGATGAGTTTATGCATCGATACATAACTGTGGACGAAACATGGATACACTACTATACTCCAAGGACAAAAGAACAATCAAAACAGTGGGTTTTTGAAGGCGAACGAGCTTCGAAGAAGGCGAAGACGGTGAAATCGGCCTGCAAGGTTATTGCCATAGTTTTTTGGAGTGCACGCGGAATCATCTACACCGATTACTTGGAAAAAGGAAAAACAATAACTGGAGTATTATGCGTCCTTAATGCACCGGTTGAGCGAAGAAATCAAGAAAAATCGTCCTCATTTGAAAAATAAAAGATCCTCTTCCATCAAGACACTGCACGAGAGCATACCTGTACATTTTCAATGGCCAAAATCATGGAGTTAAGTTCGAATTATTACAACATCCACCGTATTCACCGGATTTGGCCGATAGAGACTTTTTATTTCCGAACTTAAAAAAATGGCTCAGAGGACAACGGTTCACATCGAAGGAGGAGGTCATCGCCCAAACAGATGCCTATTTTGAGGACGTTCCGAAATTTTACTTTTTAGATGACTTAAAAAAGTTGGAGAAACGCTTGGAAAAGTGTATAGAGCTAAAAGGAGGTTATGTTAATGTTGTGTTTATAATGTTTTAAAAGACAATCTTTCCTCTCTGCGACATATAAGAGAATCGATTTTTTTAGAATAGGTTAATTCGAGTATTCTCGGAATACTAATTTGGGAAGTCTTATTAATAATACTAGCAGTCAAATATTTTAACTTAATAAATCAGGAGCTTATTTAATTGGGTGTGGTTCTTGTCGAAAAGTCTATATTGATCAAATCGATAGATCTTTTTCTACTAGACTCAACGAACATAAAAAAAATTGTATAAAGAATACTGTAATTCTCATTATGCTTGAAAAACCCATATATTCCACGAAAATTAAAAAATTCTGTATAACATAAATAAATCTAAAAATATAGATATCTTTTTAGATTTTTTGTTAGCAATTAATAAATGGAAAAATTTAAGTATTTTCATAGTTTCAATTTTAGAAAATAAGTAACCGGATACCTTCTCTCTACGAAAATTTCGTATACAAATCTCCATCAATGGTACATAAAGCAGCAGAGTTAGGAATATCTATAGGAAAGTCTTCAGCGGAGGGTTACACATCATTTTGTATGATCCGATTTATAAACATTAGATCTATACACTAAGGTCACACGTATGTAAGATCACATTGATACCGCACTTAAGGAAACCCTTCGACTAATTCTTGTTCCAGTAAATTAAAATGTCAGTTAACACGACTCTTTATGAAAAGATATTTAAAGATTCCTTCCTCGTAAAAATAATACTGAACCAACGATGCAATACGAGAGTAATTCGAAAAGTTCTCGGTCTGATACTGGGATGGTGTAAGTATGACCAAATGGTTATAATATTTGTCAAATGATATTTGTTAGATGGCATGCTTCGAAGTTTCAGATGAGTTTTTTTAGTTGTTTGTATTAATCTAGTAAAGCAAACAAATTTTCTAAAAATAATAATTAAATTGGAGTTTGAACTGTTATAAAGTACTTTGTTTTAGGGGATTTAACCCCGACGGACATATAAACAGTGTTAGATCTCATACTAAAGGATTATTTCCTTTTATTTTAGACAGTAAAAATAATAGGCTGATGAACTTAGAGCTGATCGTACATCTAGTGCACATGACAAACGTTCGGAATGATCAAAAACTTGCTATTTGTCCACTTTTGAAAATTGAAATGTCTTATATGAGAATATGATTTCAAAATAAAATTGCAATTTTGCAAAATTGCAAAACTTTGCAATTCATGAGGTGCATACATCAAATTAAACCAAAGATATTTATTAGTTAGAATCGATTCCTGTAATTTCCAATTACTTCAATGAATTTATTTATAATCATTTAATTTAATCTAAATCCTGTTAACAAAATGAAGGTTCGATGTAATATATTTTATAGAAGCGAAGAAATAAGGAAAAAATAAGATGATAACAATTTTGCCAGTTTTGAACATATTTTCAGGAGATAATACCAAATGTGTCAGAGTTTCATTTCCCCCGAGACAAAACAGCTACTATTTCCCAAGCTGTATGGATCCTTAAATGGATAGTTACTGGCCAGTGTGTGACCCAGTAAAAATATTATCTTGTTATAAAGGTCCTCCGAGAAAACTCAATTGGTTTATATCAGTCGATTTCCTTAATATTGTATTTTATAGTTTAACAACATTTTATAAATTATTTTTTTTACTGAGTGCGTTCAATAAAGTAAATAACTGCAGTAATATTTTATTTCTAATTAATATTTATTTTTGATTGTTAGTTATTTCTACTAGTTTCGCCTTATTTTATTGTTAAAAAAATTTCTAGTATGGCACTGTTAATTGTAAACACTATTAGATTTTAAAAACTGCACCGTCTTAAGAAGAAACCTATTTTTCAAAACGAAAGACTACATTTTTTGTATGAATATGGGTATATAGGAAGATCATTTCGTCGAAAAATTTCCGACCTTACAAAGGCGCTATCAATTTTTTCAGAACTTTTTTTTTTAATTTTCAACATAGAAGCAAATTTTTTAAGTGTAAATGAGCAAATTTTTTCAGAACTTGTTTTTCATTTTTCAACGCAGTCAGTCTCCTACCTTTTGCCAGGTAATAAATGAGCAGCCCACCAGAAATTGTCGTTCAAATGCATCGTTGGACGCCTGGTAAAAAACTAGCCCAAAATCTCCTGTAAAATATAGTGTACATAGCCATTAAATTTGTTAATTGGGAAGGGAATATATACATATATATATATATATATATATATATATATATATATATATATATATATATATATATATATATATATATATATATATATATGGTGTAAAGATCAAAGGTGCAAACTACTTTAACCATCTTAAATTTGCAAATGATATGCTTCTCCCATCACAAGACCCAAAGGAACTGCAAAGACGCGTACAAGAGCTGCAAAGGGCTAACCATTTGGCTTGAAGGTAAACCTGAAGAAGAGTCAGGTTATGTTCAATAACTTCGCTCAGCACAGAAGAATTTCAGTTTTAGGAAGGGATTTGGAGATTGTGGACAGCTTTATATATCTTGGGCAGCGGATTTCAATGGAGGGGAATACCGCCCGAGAGGTGGAACGGCGTGTTAAATGAGGCTGGCAGGCTCAACATGGTGTTTAAGAGCAGACTCCCACTTTGCCTGAAAAGAATAGTTTTCGATCAGTCCGTTCTACCCGTTATGACATACCGAAGTGAAACCTGGACAGTTACATCGCAATCAATTCCAAAACTTTAGGTAGCACAGAGGGAAATGGAAAAATGTATGCTTGGCATTACAAGATGAGACAGAAAGTCCTGCGCATGAATCAGGGATCAAACGAAAGTCTATGACATCGTTAGAAGAGTAAAGCAATTGAAATGGAGATGGGTAGGCCATATAGCGAGTCGATGGGACGGCAGATGGACCAAGGCAATCCTGGAGTGGATACCGCTTGATCGTAAACATCCGCGAAGAAGACCGAAAGCACAATGGATTGATGGCATCGTTAAGTCTATGGAACCCGAGTGGGAGAGGAAAGCCCAGGACCGTGAAAGTTGGAATCATGCTGTGGAGGCCTTTATCCTGCAGTGGATCGACATGGGCTGATGATGATATATATATATATATATATATATATATATATATATATATATATATATATATATATATATATATATATATATATATATATATATATATACAGTAGACTGGGCCAAAAAAATCGACATTTTTTTTTTTTGAAAGGGATACCGAAAATATTATTTTTGATGCCAAAGAAAATGATTGTGAAAGTTAGAGCTCTTAATACTTATATTAAGAATTTTATCATCGCGACTTTCGGTTTTTTAGTAGCAATGACATCTTTCGTCCAAAAGTCCTAAACCATCAATTTGAAAATTTTGTGGTATACATATTCTTGAAGGCAATTGAATTCTCTACAAAAAAGGTCTCATTATAAATTTACGTCAAAGAAACGGTTTCCAATGTAATCGTGCCTTGAACATTGATCTGTTTTTAAAATTTTACTTTTCAAATTTGAAATTAGTAACTAATGAACGAATCAATATATGAAAAAATACAATACACATATATCGGAATATCGACCCATATCGGAAGTTCGGACACACTAAAAACATCCCCCTCATATTTTAGGATATTTAATGATATCCCTAATGATATTTTCATGATTTAAAACTTGAATTGTTTAATGTCGAATATCCAAATATTTAAATATCAATCTGTTTATCTAGCTTTCATTTAGGTACGCGTTTCCAAACGTTTTAAAAGGAAAAAAAACCGTCGAGATATAGATACATAATTCCTTAGATTTTATTTCTATCCTTACTATTTATACGTTTTAAAAATTAATATATTAATGTTTATTTTAAAATATTCAAATATTCTAGATATCCTTTATTTTCAGGAAGGAAATAATTTTGTTTGCGATTTCGATAGTATTTTTTTAGGTAATAAGACAACAATTTTCGAAAATACAATTATTATAAATTGATTTCAAATAGTGTTTTTATTTTTTTCTGGTTTCTTAAAAATTGGCGGATTATAATGGCTGACGAAAGATTCTAAGTTATGCATTTATTGGACTATCTGCTGGAAAATTCACTCGGTTTTTACTGATAGGAAAGTTAGTGATAAACGCAAAATATTAACAAAACCCTTAAAGAAAACATTTTCGACTACTTGTTTGTTTGATTAATACAGAAGCATATTAAGTTTATTTTTCCGACAGAATCATTTGAAATCCTTAAGAATACCGCTTCAATAGTCGATCTGGTTTCTGATTTTGATGGAACTGTTATCGACATTTTATGTATTTGAGAGCAAAGTCAAGACATATACATTTATCTGCTAGATTTCAAAGGTTGGTTATACCAGATGAAGACAAAGGAAACGGCACCAATTTTAGAAATGAATCCTATACGAGTTGAAATCCTGTCGTTAGCCATACTAACAGGGAACAATTGGTCTCGACTTGGGGCGTCACATTTAACGGTGATTCGAAAGATGTTTTTAATTTCTTAGAGCGAGTTTTAGGCTTGTTCCAGTCTCGTAATTTTTCCGAGTTTTTCCATGTTTAATTCAGCTGTAGAATTCTACGTTGGCCATGCTATTGTGTTGTTCCGCGGTATGAAGCCCGTTGTCTGTCCAGTATTGTAGTCTTCCTTTCCCTGATCATTTATTAAAATCGTGCCTGGTGACAGGGGTACTTATGCTGAAAACTTGACTGAGTTTTTTAGTCACATTTAACGGTGATTCGGAAGATGTTTTTAATTTCTTAGAGCGAATTTCAGGCTTGTTCCAGTCTCGTAATTTTTCCGAATTTTTCCTTGTTTAATTCAGCTGTAGAATTCTACGTTGGCCATGCTATTGTGTTGTTCCGCGGTATGAAGCCCGTTGTCTGTCCAGTATTGTAGTCTTCCTTTCCCTGATCATTTATTAAAATCGTGCCTGGTGACAGGGGTACTTATGCTGAAAACTTGACTGAGTTTCGTAAACTATTTGTAGAGGTACGTCGAAAGCTTCACTCCGCATACGAAAGGAATTCAAAGTCCTATAATCTTCGGAAACGGAATGTGTGTTAATGTGGGTGATAGAGATAACGTTCTAACAAAGGGTTATAGAGCACTTCGCATGAGTTTACGTAGACGCTTGGTCCCAAAAACGTACTTTCTATTGTTCTCAGAAAGTCATCTTCATTAGTTTACGAATTGGAAACCGTGGATGGATCACATGCAGGGCAATGGCACGTAAAGGTTTGTTGGATCTTCCCTCTGGAATGGAACCTCTTGTTGGATCTTCCGATGTTTCGGGGTATGACCGTAGTTTGATTCGATGTTTCGATTCCTTTTCCTTTCAGGCTATTTGCTTTTTTGTATACTTTTTGATCAGCTTTGGAAAAGCTTTTCCCAGTTTTTGGAAAACGTCATTTTCTCTTTCTTTTTGATACTTTAGAGGCAAGTCTGGGTGACGCTAACGTTTTAGCGTTAGTGTTGTGAGAAATGCGTTTTCCTCTGAAGAAGAAGTTTAGAAGTTAAGTTTATTTAGATTTACTTGAGAAGTAAATCTGGAGTTTATCTATGTAAAGTTCTGCTTGTCGTTTTTCTTTTGCCGACACTTGACAGTGCTGTCTTTGGTTTCGCTGTGCCCGAGTGACGATTGAACTTTATAACCTTAAGATCTGATAGCGTTTCTATTCGGTGTTGCTGGCTTTAGTCAGGTTACCTAGATTTACTTGGTAAGTAAATGATCACTTTACCTTTGCATGTTTTTCGTTAGTTTTGCTTTACGTTTCATGTCGGCTTGATTCGCCACAGCAACGTTTTGTTTTGTCGACACACGACAGACAGCAGTGCTGTCTGCCTGTGGTTCCGCTATGCCCGAGTGGGGATTGAACTCGTAACCTTATGATCTGATAGCGTTTCCGTTCGGTGACGCAGATTTTAGTCAGGTTAAATTTACTTGGGAAGTAAATTTGGACTTTATTTCTAGCAAGTTTCTCGCTGTAATTCTGCTTTACGTTTTGTGTTTGCATGATCCGCCAGAGCAATGTTTTCTTTTGTCGTCAGTTTATTTATTTATTTATTATATTTATTTTTTATATTATATTTATTATCAATGTTATTTGACTTTGATTCTGCCGGTCCCGAGTAACGATTGAACTTGTAACCTTAGGACCTGATACCGCTTCCGATCAATGTCACTAGCCTTAGCCGGGTTTGATTGTGAACATATTGGTACTACTTTTCGATTATTTCTCATAACCATGCCATTCTCATAACCAACAACTGTAACCTTCAGCGAGTAAATTTTTCGTTGTCTAGATTTCCAGACATTGTCTGGATCGTAGATGTACGATTAAATGCTACGATGGATATGTGTTTCAGTGACTCAACGACGAGCTCTTCTGTTTGATTTTTTGGTTTAGTAGTCCACCCCTACCAAATTATGACCTCTATCGAATTATGATCTCTACCGAATTTGGCCTACTTATTGTGACTTCCCCTATGGACGTATGATACGCACAAGTTATTAGTACTAAAACTCCTGACAACCACGCTTCTTGTATTTGAAGAGTGCTCGTTATTAGTCACACTACTAATCCTATTATCTTCCGTCCGATTTTCTAAACTCAACCGTGTTCGGTTTATATTTTTTTGCCTTAGTAAGTTCCATCTTAGTAAGTTCACTATCTTGCGCTAGTTGCATTTTTTAAGTTCAGTGTAGATCACTGAGTACTTTGCCACTTTTAAAGGGCCGTTTTAGGACAAGCACCAATTTGTTTCGGACACTGTCTTTAGACAATTCTTAGGGAAGAACACGCTTCGAGAGGTGATTATCTGGTTGCGACTTCGCCACGTAATTGTGTGTTACTACTGGGTAGTGTCTAAGCTCCTATTTTATGCGTTCTGGGAGATCAGTGACAGTGCTGTTTGTGGAGTACCCTATTGATTTCTTATTGGGTTCCTTTAGTTTGTTATTTCAGTCAGGTGGAAGCTATATTTAACTTCCTTATTGCAGTGCATATAGGGGTTATCATTGTATGTTCATCCATTATTTGGAGGCTTGTTTGTTCTCACGCCGTGTCCCTAAATTCATGAACAGCGTCCTGGGTGAATGAAACAGCTTCTGAAATTTAACCTGTTGTCGTCTTTGTTTTCCGGTTTGTTGTTTCCACAAACCTGTTGTGATTAAGATATCGTTTATTGTGTAGCTTAGAGTACCCACTTAATTTTCCGCGCTGGTATTATGGTTAGTTCTATTCAGCTTTAGTATACTATTGAGGCATTTCCTTTTTTTAATTCTCCTTTATATTGGTCACTTCTCATTTGTTGCATTCTATTAGTTTACATCTCACGGTGACGTTCGTTATAGAGCGGACAAAATTTTCTTTTTGGATGGAGGTAATGTAGCGATTAAAAACTATTGGCCTCTACGGGCAGTATTGTTCTGTGCATATCTTGCTTCAAAGTGCACCTATATATTCCGCGGTCAGTGCGGAGCGAGTCGAAAACTTCACCTCGTACTGAAAACTTGTGTCCATACTAAAAAGACGGACAGTGCCTAGTGGTTCTTTTTTTTATTTTTGTTTTGTTTGTCTCTGAATTTATGATCGTCATTATTAAATATATTACAGTTAATTGAGTCTTTTTGGAGGGACGTAAACCTACTTTCCAGTTTGAAGGTTTACATTTTTAATTCCGAAGAACTGGGTGATACCCTTAGCGCAGTGCCGAAGAGTCCCATCCGTGGCCCACGATCCAACTGGCTCCGGCGAATAACTGCCATTGTTAAGTTCAATTTAAGTAACCAATAAAAAATAGGTTACATTTTAATATACAGACCCTTTGTGGATCTGACCTTCCTTGAAGTGGTAAAGGGGTTTGAGTAGAGCAATAAAGCTTTGAGCTATGTCGTCTGGAGCATATGCTCCTGGGAGAGATACCCCTGGCGGACAGGTTAACGCAAAGGCTTCAGATAGCGGGAACACCTGCCCCAAAGTAGAGGTAGTTAAGAATGACCGGGTTACCTTAATATATTTGCAACGCTTAATATACGGACAATGAAAACCGATGCCCAACTGCTGAAGAACTGTTAATCGAACTTGACAACATACATTGGGGTATCATTGGCCTATATGAAACATAGGTTGGTGATTTTGCTGAAGGTCAACTTTATATTAAGAATTTGTTCTATAAAAAAAATCAGCAGAAAATGGAAATGGAAAAGTTCATCAGGACTTGAAATGTAATTGATTAAATCATATCTAACGATAAAACAATATTTTGTAATTATGCTGTTCTTTATCATTTTATGTTAGAAGTATAATACGAGAATGGTACGAGTAAAGGTTAGGATAAATAAAAGAATAGATAAAGGGCAAACTGGATTCTGAAAAACTGGCAGAGAGCGGCAGCGATTTTAAGATTGCTTTGTCGAACCGATTTGCTGTGTTACAAGACTCGAAGGAGAAGAAAACTTTCAGATCAATGTAAAGAAATTATCCACAATGTGCTTAAAATGGTTGCATCAATAGGATCCGAAGAAACTTATTTGAAACAGTCAAAAATCTTCAATGAGATCATTAATTAATAAAAAAGAAAACGATGGACAATGAGGAAGCCAAGGAGTCCTTTGGTAATTTTAGTTTCAAAATCTCCTGTCTCATTATTGTTATAGTAAATGACTAATTTGAAATATTTTACATTTAAGAGTAATTTTCGGATAACTCAGATCTATCAAGTTTTGATACATTGGTATGCTGATTAAAATATTACACAGTTTTTTTCTTATTGATTGCCTCACCATATACAGCAGATACAAAAACTATATTCTGTTCTTCGACTCCTGGCTCGCCTATAAACAAAATAAATTTGGAAAAAAATTACACTGTTCCATGTTCATCATATTCTGCTCTTGTATTATAGTATTGAAATTTAAGGACACGAATTTGTCTAATAACTAATATGAACTGTAGCCTAAATAACAAACTTGAAGACATATGGAGCATATTGTAGATGCACTTCTAGTTGCCTGTCCTTCTTTCTGCTATTCTACCTCTACCATAAATATAAAAATCAGCTATCTTCGGGTATTAAGTTCCTTCCTAACCTACGAAAATTAAACCAACCCTAACAGAAGAGCTTGATAAACAATCAGCACAGAACTGGCAGGAATTGAAACAAAATATTATTAAAACAGCCTTAAAGCTGACCCCTTTATAGAAACGTAGAAAACATCCGCGGTGGCATGAAATTTGCGAGCAAGCAGTACTAAGCCGAAGTAAAGCATTCAAAGATTGGAAAGAAAATATCAAAACAATCAACTTAATGAAATATAAAAAGTTTTCCAAAAGAATGGCACCCGAAATGTTTACAAAACATTTAAAACTAAATTAACAGGCCATCAAGCCCAAAGTATTTGCTTCCAAACGGACAATTAGCTCTAAATAACCAAGACAATTGCAAAGAACTTTCGAAATATTTTGAACAACTACTCAACTGTCCTGAGTCCTTAAACCGATTACCAACACTAAACCCTAAATAAACAAACCCAGATACATTACCACCGAATGAAGATGAAATAATTAGGCAAATCAAGCGACTTAAAAATAACAACGTTTCTGGTGAAGATGGAATCACTGCTGAACTTTTGAAATCCGCTGGTCCAGGTACAATCAAGGAAATAACCAAAATTCTACAAGAAGTTTGGCGAACCGAACGGATTCCGGAAGATTGGGAAGATGCTGTAATCCATCCACTAAATAAGAAAGGAGATAGAATGGATGTAAACAACTACAGAGGGATATATCTTCTTCCAGTTTGTTACAAAATACTATCTCAATGTCTACTAGACAGAGCACAGGGACAGTTAGAGCCTAAGATCCTGCCCTGAACAGATTCTGAATCTAAAGTTGATCCTAAGACACCAAAAACTATACAATGAAAATCTCGTCTGTACATTTGTGGATTTCGAAAAAGCATATGATTCTATTGACCGCGAATCGTTATTCCAAATCTTGAAAGAACAAGGACTAGATCTGAAAACGCTGGCAATTATTAAAGCAACAATAATTAATACAAGGTCAAAAGTTAAATTCGCGGGTGATATCTCGGAGCCTTTCGAAATTAAAACTGGAGTGAGACAAGGGGATGGACTCTCGCCACTCTTATTTAACTGTGTTCTAGAAAAAGTAATACAGGAGTGGCGTGAAAAAAAGTCGTTCCTGAATATTGACCAACCCATTAAACTGGGGAGAACCAACATCAAAATTGACTGTCTGGTGTTTGCTGATGATCTAGCAATTTTGGCTCAAGATATATTAACGGCACAATAACAGATTGAAATCCTAAAAGAAACAGCAGGAAATGTATGACTCCAAATTTCCTTTGAAAAGATACAGTACATGACCTGCAACAGACTAAGAACGCCATTTCTAAAAACAAAATATGGTAACATCATACGAGTCTCTCAATTCAAATATTTGGGTGAAATAATCCTGAAAAACGGATTGGAAAAAGCAACCAATAAGGGTAGATGTCAAAAAATGGAAACTGAGACATTACAACTCAGTTATTAAGCCAGAATGTCTATATGGGGCAGAAACGCTCATTTTTAATAGAAAGAGAGACATCGAGGAGATTGAAAAGAAGGAAAGAAAAATCATAAGAAAATTCTTAGGCACCAAACAAATAAATAGCATAACATACCGACTTTGAGAAAACCAAGAAATCAAACAATACACAGCGATGTGAGAAAAAGAAGGCTTAAGTTTTACGGATACATAAAACGGATGAATCCGAGTAGGATAACTAGACAAATAGTTGAATTTTATGAACATAGGAGTAGAGCTAAAGTAGAAATAATTAAATGGATTGCTGCAATTACAGAGAACCCAAGATCAGCAAATATTACATAAAGTGAAATTCAGGATAGAGGCTGATTCAGACACAAGATTAACGTTTGGGAGGTTGGCCAGAGAGAAAAATGTAGGAATACTGGAACAACTTGGTCTAACGAAAGGAAAAAAGTGCATAGCGAAAGAATGAAATCAGTATAGGCACAAAGGAAAGTTAACCACAACAAACGCCTCTAACTGTACTTCGCGGTACCCAGGGTCCTTACGTGAATAATAATAAAAAGGTATATTTGAAAATTGATTTGGTGTGCTTCCTGAGACTTGTGTATATATATGCATATATATATATATATATATATATATATATATATATATATATATATATATATATATATATATATATATATATATATATATATATATATATATATACATATCATCATCATCATCATCATCATCAGCCCGTATCGATCCACTGCAGGATGAAGGCCTCTTCAGCATGCTTCCAACCTTCACGGTCCTGGGCTTTCCTCTGCCACTCGGGTCCAATATCCTTAACGATGCCATCAATCCATCGTGCTTTTGGTCTTCTTCGCGGACGTTTGCGATCAAGCGGTATCCACTCCAGGATTGCCTTGGTCCATCTGTCGTCCCATCGCCTCGCTATATGGCCTGCCCATCTCCATTTCAATTGTTTTACTCTTCCAATAATGTTACAGACTTTTGTTTTTCCAATTTTGTTACATTTTCCATTAATGTTTTCCAATAATGTTACAGACTTTGTTACAGTATTTTGAAAATAAACCTGAAAAAGAGTCAGGTTATGTTCAATAACTTCGCTCAGGACAGAAGAATTTCAGTTTTAGGAAGGGATTTAGAGATTGTGGACAGCTTTGTATATCTTGGGCAGAGGATTTCAATGGAGGGGAATACCGCCCGGGAGGTGGAACGGCGTGTTAAATGTGGCTGGCAGGCATTTGGTAGGCTCAACATAGTGTTTAAGAGCAGACTCCCACTTTGCCTGAAAAGAAAAGTATTCGATCAGTGCGTTCTACCCGTTATGACATACGGAAGTGAAACCTGGACACTCACATCGCAATCAATTCAAAAACTTCGGGTGGCACAGAGGGGAATGGAAAGATGTATGCTTGGCATTACAAGACGAGACAGAAAGTCCTGCGCATGGATCAGGGAACAAACAAAAGTCTGTGACATCATTGGAAGAGTAAAACAGTTGAAATGGAGATGGGCAGGCCATATAGCGAGGCGATGGGACGACAGATGGACCAAGGCAATCCTGGAGTGGATACCGCTTGATCGCAAACGTCCGCGAAGAAGACCGAAAGCCCGATGGCATCGTTAAGTATATTGGACCCGAGTGGCAGAGGAAAGCCCAGGACCGTGAAGGTTGGAAGCATGCTGAAGAGGGCTTCATCCTGCAGTGGATCGATACGGGCTGATGATGATGATGATGATGATATATATATATATATATATATATATATATATATATATATATATATATATATATATATATATATATATATATATATATATATATATATATATATATATGTATGTTTGTATGTATGTATTGTTGGATTGTATGAAAGCTTAAAATTAACATTAGGCACTTTTTTAGCAAGAAGTGTCCATACAAATCGAAATAAAAGTGAGCATTCTTATACAAGAAGTATTTAGTTTTGACCAAAGGATTTTCAATTAAAGCGCTAATAGTGAAATTTTTAAAATGAAATAATCCGAAACTCGTTAATAATTCGTTTCTTGATAGTTTCAAAATAAAAATTTTCATTAAAAACAGATCGTCGAAAGACTCGCAAGCATTTCAGCGAAAGATCTGAAAAACGCAATCTCAAAGAAAATGTAAATGGGTTTTTTTTCTGCAGATTAAGGACGTCTTCAGTGATAACAAATTTTCTCTTTACGTTTCAATTCAAGTACCAAAGATGATATTTCTAGATATTAGAAGCTAAGTTAAAAGGTATTTTCCTACCTGTTTAAAAGTTTTAGAATGTCATTATTTGCTTTATTTTTTAGAAATTTAGCAATTAGTTTTAGGCAACACTGCTTCATTGGAGAGCAACAATCTTGGTGAAACAAAATGTAACGGTAAATTTTCTTGTAGTTTTTTTATATGCTTCTCGAGCTTTCGATACAAGTCTTCATAATATGGGCGTATATCCATTATATTAGTGTATATCTATGTGGTGTATACTCTGGTATATATCCATGTGCCATATACATATAAAATCCATAAACATTAAGTTACTACACACACCATGATTTTGCGAGTGGAAAAAGTAGTTCCAAATTTTTGTAAAGGGGATTCCGGTGAAGTCCTTATGCCGCCATTTTGTACTGTGTTCTTTTGATTGTAGATGAAGAACATAAACTTATGCTTCATCCACCATCATGAATAGTTTAATAAATTTTTCGGGATCTATGCTATCGCCTAATATAATAACAGGTCTTTCAGATTGAGCGTTTTTTTTTTAATTCTTGAATCAAACACAGGTGGCGTTCTGAATTTGCCTAGGTGTAGTTTTATTTCAGAAGTGCAATGTATGTAAAATTGTTGAATTGTGTTATGAAACTGTTTGTTTTTAAGTAAAATGTTTTTAGAAAATTTTGTGAAATTTACGGTTTGCACAATTGCCTATCTGAAAGCATTGTCAATCCAATTGTTCAAAAATTTCAAGAAGCTGGTTCGGTGGAGGATAAAAAAAAGAACAATATGTAGTCGTAGTGGTCGCTCATAAGAGAATATTGATTTTGTACATAAAAGTGTTGCTGAAGACCTAGAAATTTCCATTCGTCGACGTTTACAACATTTTGGACTGAATCCACAACATGGTATATTTTCATGAAAGGATTTAGCTCTGAAGGCATATAAGGTTCAAATAATACAGGAACTAAAACCACTGGATCATTCAAAACGTCGTGTATTTGTCAGTTGGATCAAGGAAAAGAAATAGTTTTTTTAGATTAAGCACATTTTGAAATTGGTGGTTAAATTGCACAACGCCGCATTTTGGAGTGAGGAAAATGCACGATTAACAAGTCACTGTTTTATGTGCATTATGGCCAGGAGGTGTAAATGGGCCGTATTTCTTTCAGAATGTCGCTGGTAAAGCTGGATTTTTGCTAAATGGATTTTTGTAGGCTGAATTGAATAATATTGATCTGGAGGATATGTGGTTCCAACAAGATGGCGCTACACCTCACTCTGCTAATGAAACAATTGATTTATTGAGAGAGACACTTCCTGGATGAGTTATTGCAAGAAACAGTGATGTTTTTTTTCCTTTATTTGGGTTTTTTGCCACTATCTAAAACTCAAAAAATATCAAAAATACCTGTTCTTATTTAAAGAAAGAATCACTGGGTAAAAACATAAAACCAAACGGAGACAAATTTCTCAGTGATTCTTTTTTGTAATAAATTTGCCTAACGAACAAAATTTTAAAGATATAAAAATGTTATAAAAAATTTTACAAACTTTTAACGTTAACGTTTCGGAGGGTTCTTTCTCCCCGTTTTCAAAACTAAACTAAAAAATAAATTATATGAATTTGTAATATATAAAGTAACGAGTACAAAAAATAACAAATAAACAAATAAAGTAAAAAAAATACAGTAACAAATAAAGGAAAAAAAAATATATGAACACGCCACAATCATTCAGACATTAAAGAGTGATGTTAATTGGCCACCAAGATCATGTGATTTGACACCGTTGCACTATTTTGTTTGAATCTTTATTTTCAAATCATAGGTGAGTTGCATTATAATATACGTTTTGTACTATGTTATATGTTTCTGATAGGCCTTATATTATCAAACATTTTTAACGCTGCTCAATAAAACACTACATGTTTCTGTTTTCATATAATCGTTCGATCACCCAATAGCGTGTCATGGAGTAAATCCCGAAACCGATTTGGTCAATGCATTGGTCATATCATTATGAATACAGACTGACTTTTACGATTAAAGTGGATGGATCAAAGGTTACATCTATTTGAAAACATGGTAATAATAAATTTGGTAGATTTTTTAATATTATGGTCCAAATTTATGTACTTGAGCGTCACATCATTTTTTCAATAGTTTTTACTAACTTTCAGTTGTCTTTGAATAGTCCAGATCATTCGTAAATTATTTTTTTGGATGGGCAATAATGTCTATATGTCTACTTTCTTAACTTTTACGTTTCAGTAAACATTTTCTTTGCTTTGAGCCAGTATAATGTTACTGTTTCCAGAATCACAAACATTACATTTCATGCTACAGGAAGAACTGTAACGAACAGTTTCATCTATGTACAATTTATACAGTGTAACCACCAACAGTATTGGTGGATGGAGATAATTTTGGAGATGGTTTGTTTGTCCCTGCAGTAATAGTGAAAAATTCAAATTGTTTAAAAAAAATATTAGTAGCATGTAAATGAAGTGAAAATTACATCTCAGCAAATTGCTAGATGGCTACAAATATATATTGTTACATTTACTTGTTTTTGGAGTGATCACTGTCAAGAAATTTGCAGAAGAGGCTCTGAACAATCAGGAGGACCATACAATTGGCGTTATGTCATGTCGTATTTCATATCGTAGTAATTTGACCGAACGTATTGTGACCTATTATTTTCTCTTTTGAAACAAAATAAAAATATATAGATCATAGCGACGGCAGCTGTTCGCCGGGAGCACCGGGAAGAAGGTCCAGGACAGAATGAAGCCACGACAAAAGTTAAGCGCCACCCGGTTACTTCATATATCGGAAAAGACCCTGAAACCGAGAAGGGGTCAATCTTAAATAAAACGTTTTACTAGAATTTTATACACATATATATATATATATATATATATATATATATATATATATATATATATATATATATATATATATATATATATATGCACACTCAAAAAAGAACGACACAAAGCACACAAAAAAAGGAATAACTAAAACTATCCAACAAAAGACACGGGAAGGTTTAGGGAAGGTGGTTCTCCAAACCTTACCTTGAAAGAAATCAAAAATCAAATAAACATCTCTGAATTACACCAGCTGGTCTCTATGTCCCTATACTTACAAATTAGAGGTTATTTCCTCTATTCTGACAATAGTAAAAAGATAAATATATAACGCTAGGGTAACCAAGAATGGTTAGACGGCAAATAGATACAAAATATAAGGTGATAACGTGACCATTATCAGTATAAGAAATTATGGTAAAAATGTATTTGTGAAAAATAAATGGTAACTGCAATCCTTAACGTTACATTAAAATATAATAAAAAAAAAGTGTTTATCTGGCCTTATTTCCTGATGTTGTCTATCCTTGCCTGTCAAGGTACTGGGTGTCCAAAAACACTGAGTACGACTGCGGGCAGTCCGGTATCCCTGTGCGGGGGTCCTGAAATAATCTCGATCTGACCAACCGGTTACTGTGCCATCTGGCCCCAAAAAGGTGTAAGGTTTCCACGATGGTCGGGCTCTGTAATAGGTGGTCGTTCAATGGCCTGGTGTATGTTGATCGGATTCTCTGCTGTCGGGTCGTAAAACCATCTATAAGAATATCAGAAAAATCAACCCAAGCGTGACTTGGCCAGCAAACCTACGTATCTCGGTCGGAAGGGTAAGGCGCGAAAACGTCCGCTCACCTGGAGATTTGGAGTTAGACTGTCTTGCCTTATCCAAACGATACCGGAGCTCTTTCAGTTAAGAATTGGTCCGAAATAAACCTACCAGTGGTGATCAACAATTTACGAATGCTACCTGTAGCGATCAAGAATTTGTGAACGCTACAGTATGCTTAAGTAGAACAAAAATGCAAGTCATTGCATCTCCCGACTTTCTATAATTTTGTGATATACTTCTTGGATAGACCGAGCTTAATCGACAGAACAATAATTTGAACGATGTCTAAATGGAGTGACAGTTTTTACTTCTACGAAAGAGGACTTTTAACGGCGTGTATTATTTTAAATATTAATAGTCATGAGTTGTTCCAAAATGTTTATTAAGCCTATATAGATAACCTACGTTAAATTGACGTAATCGATTTTGAAAAATCGAAAAAATATACCTACCGTACGTGAAAATATATACCTACCGTACCTCAAAGTGACGTACGGTTATTTTATGTTAGTTTTTTTTTGTAATCAGCTCATGTATTTATGCAACTTTTGTTAGGGAATTTGTTTATTTTAGAATGGTATTGTTTTATTTTTATAGGCTGTATTATTACAACGCAATGACGTCACAAGACTTCCGAAGGTGCTCAAATTACCCGATTATTGCAAGAATCTGATAATGAAGAGAACGGGAGATCGGACTGTCAAATTGAAAACAATCTATTAGAAAATGAAGTTCGAAATGATGTTGAAGATTGAGTTGTGAATCCATTATATGTGAAAAGCCCCTTGCGCTACGAAAATGTTTCTGAAACCCACAAAAAACGGAACTCACAAAAGCTATTCAGGGTAGTAATTGAAATGGGAGCTGCAACAACTGGTTTACGTCAGTTTCTTTAGTAAAAAATTTGCTTAGGCAGCTGTATAGTTTGACTGTAGTAGGAACTATCAGATCAAATAAACGGGAAATACCAGAAGAGTTGAAAAATATGCCTTCCAGACATATCGGAACTTATGATGGGCCCTTGACTTTAGTGTCGTACACACCCAAACCAAGCAAAATTTTCTTTGTTCTATCATCGTGTGAAAAAAGGCATTCAATCATATGGCATGAAACCCAAACATGATTCATTTTTATAACGAAACTAAAGGCAGAGTCGATAGGTTTGATCAAATGTGTTCCTCGATGTCGTGCAGCCCCAAAACAAACAGATGGCCTATGGCTATATTTTATGGTATATTAAATATGACATTTATAAACGCATACATTATTTATTGTGAAAGCATTATATCTAACCAAGAAAACCGCCAGGCCGTCGCGATTTCATGAAAAAACTCAGCAATAGTTTGATGACTCCCTGGATGTTCACAAAGCAGAAAATGCTTACTTTGCCGATAAACGTAAAGGACAAAATAATTGATATTTTACCAAAAAGACACGCTGAACCTCTTACATAACATAAAGATGTACCTGAGCTAAAAAAGGAAATATTGTGCCTTTTGTCCATTAAAAATTAGAAGGATGACAAAGTCAAGTCGAGTGCTTGCGCTAAGTGCATTGGAGGCTAAAATGGATAAAAAAGTTATTTTAAATGAATAAAAAAGTTAAAGTTATTTTTAGAGATTATATTTATAATAATAAATAAGTCTTAAGAAGAGATCTCAATAATGTTTAGTTTTGTAAAATAAGAAATAACTATTTTTTTTTTTTCTTTATATCTATATAACACAATAACATTTATAACTATACATTACCACTTACACAAACATATTATACCTTGTGTCCCAGCCAAATGGAATAAATTCGTTAATAAATAAATGGGGGCGTGTTCGAAAAAACGCTCGAACACGTCGATTGGTATTTTTAGAAGCGCATTTTTTTCAATAAATTTTTTTTATACAGGGTGTGTCATGTAACAGTGGCCAATACCAACTTTTTTATTTTAAATACAACACCCTGTATATTATTTAATTTTTAGATTCTTCAGGAAATTCTAGACATATTTCATGTAAAATATCCTAAACTTATCTTCAACTGTTTCGGAAATATTAAGTGTTTTCAGATTTATTGCAAAAATTAACTGATTTTTTTGATTTTTTTTTTTGAAAATTATTTGATTACATAAATTCGCTACAACACACAATAGAAAGATGGTATTGGCCTCTGTTACATGACACACCCTGTATAAAAGGTTTTCGTTGGAAGATATGCGCAACTATACTTTTTTTTAACACTGTAAACAAAATTGTGGAAATTTCAAGACTATTTAATTTTTGTATACATTTTTTATTTAAAACATTTAATGTAACAAATGCTCGAATTGTGAACCCTGGACGTCCTGGCAACACCCCAACCTCAAGTAAAACTGATTCCTGACATTATTTAATGTTTGTGGCATAATTGACCTAATGCTGTCGGTAATGCGTCCTCTTAAATCATTCAGATCTTGTAGCTTGGTTTTGTATCCGATGCTTTTGAGATATCCCCATAAAAAAAAATCCAACGGAGTGAGGTCCGGAGACCTTGCTGGCCATTCTAGTGGCCCTCTCCTCCCAATCCATCGATTTGGAAACACATTATCGAGGTACTGCCGCACATTAACTTGATAATGGGGGGGTGCTCCATCTTGTTGGAACCAAATTGTGTCGGCTAGCAATTGAGGATTTCTTCTATTAGGGTACAAATTTATAAGATTTGGAATGAGCTGATTTTGGAGATAGTCTAAGTAATGTACCCCATTTAAATTTTGATCGAAAAATATTGTACCAATTATTTGATCTCCTATAATACCTGCCCAGACATTAATCCTTTCAGATCTTTGTGTGTGAATTTCCCGCATCCAGTGAGGATTTTCTCTCGACCAATAACGACAGTTCTGGCGATTGACATGCTCATGAAGAGTAAAAGTAGATTCATCAGAAAATAAAACGTTTTCCACTCTCAGAAGGTTGTTGTCCATTCTGTGCATCATTTGTTCGCAAAACTCCATTCTCCTGTCGAAGTCGTCTTCACTAAGCTCTTGAGTAGGCTGTAGCTTATACGGATGCATTTTATTCTCTTTCAATATTCTGGCAACCGAAGAGCGACCAACATTGTTTTCCAAGGCAACTTGTCGAGTTGAGGTATGCGGATTGTCTTGGAAAGAAAGCATTACATCCAATTTTTTGTTATCGGTCAACGACACTGCTTCCTTCTTAATTTGTCTCACGTGTCCCAGTTCTCTAAATTGTTTTTCAACTTTACTTACTATACCTTGGGATATGGGTGGTAAGTCAGGATATTTTTCCCTAAAGAGACGAATAACTTCGGCTTGAGTTCGTGTCCTATCTCCATAACCTATCATCATTAAGATAGTTATTTTATGATTCTCTGATAAATACACCACGTTTAAATCAAATGAATCACACACGTCAAAGAAAACTAATTTAAAAGGCACGTTGTTTCTTTTGGCGTTTCATACAACAAATATCTACCTTTGAAAACCTGATTTTTTATCTTTGCCTATTTGCTGATAATGTTCGAAGAATTACTTAATATTTCCAAAACAGTTGAAGATAAGTCTAGGATATTTTACATGAAATATGTCTAGAATTTCCTGAAGAATCCAAAAATTAAATAATATACAGGGTGTTGTATTTAAAATAAGAAAGTTGGTATTGGCCACTGTTACATGACACACCCTGTATAAAAAAAATTGTTGGAAAAAATGCGCATCTAAAAATACCAATCGACGTGTTCGAGCGTTTTTTTGAACACGCCCCCGTTTATTTATTAACGAATTTATTCCATTTAGCTGGGACACACGGAATACACAAATCAATATAGAGAGGAGAATATTTTTATAGATTGGATGTTAACTGTATTAGTTTGGAAATTCATCTTCACCTCCCGAAAGCAAATAAGTAATCGTAGTATTGAATATAATTTTTTTTTCTTGGGCATAGAATGGGACGAATCGGGCGTCAAATATGAGATTGGTAGTTATTCGAGTTTGCTACATCGTGAAACAATACTATCATATCTTTGATGATATTAGAAGAACTTCCTCTTGTATTAATCTCCTAATATGTTCGAGGACTCAATAACATTATTCTATAAATATGACAATGTCCATTAACACGTTGAAGCGGTTATAGTCCAGTTCAAGATATTTCGTTGCCTTTCGGCAAAATGTTAATTGCCCCAATAAATTTCAATAAAAATATTCCTGGTAAAATATTCTTCAAAGGCGCCAGAGTTGGAGTGGTTAATTCTGAATAATTTTGGGAAAAAATAAAATATTGTTAAATTATTATGTTCGTTCTGAATTCAGCATCTCAGCCTAGGCTGATCGATATTACAATGCCAAAATGAGAAAGCAGTTCAGCTCCTCTCACTTAGCATAAGATTTTACGAACAATGTGGTATGTCTGCAAGAGTACTACACGTTGCCCTACTATAGCAATCGATTTTGAGATACCAAGGTTCTTCAAGTTTTTTGAAAAGGTCTTACTTATTAGGCCTTCGGCGGATATAACGAAGAGCACTATCACTACCTTATGCAGTTTCCAAATTTTTTGGTTTTTCAAATCGTATGCCAGGTTTTCATACTTAGTGGTCTTCTCCAACTCGGTCTTCCTGATATTATGAGAGAGCGGCACTGTGATGTCAATTATAAAAGCTCTTTTCTCTTTTTACTAATCAGAACAATGTCTGGTCTGTTCTAATCGACCGTTTAGTGTGTTGTAATTGGTCTATCCCAGTATAGAATTGAATCCAGTAGGGGAGAAGGTGAGTACTTATAATATGGAGCAAGTACGTTATCTAATAACGAATTATTATTATTATGTATTTCTAAGACATTGTTTATTGATTTGTGTATTTTGAATTTATTAGTACAACACATTTACTATATTTAATTTATTAGTACATCTCAAAGTCCTTCGAAATTAAAACTGGAGTGGGACAAGGGGATGGACTCTCGCCACTTTTATTTAACTGCGTTCTAGAAAAAGTAATACAGGAGTGGCGTGAAAAAAGTCGGCCCTGAATATTGACCAGCCTATTAAACTGGGGAAAACCAACATCAAAATTGATTGTCTGGTCATTGCTGATGATCTAGCAATTTTGACTCGAGATATATTAACGACATAAAAACAGATTGAAATCCTAAAAGAAACAGGACTCCAAATTTTCTTTGAAAAGACACAATACATGACCAGCAACAGACTAAGAAGACCATTTCTAAAAACAAAATATGGTAACATCAGAGGAGACTCCCAATTCAAATATTTGGGTGAAATAATCATGAAAAACGGGTTGGAAAAAGCGGCCAATAAGGCTAGATGTCAAAAATAGAAAATGCATTGAGACTTACACAAAATATTTACAATAAAAAATGCATATCTAAAAACACAAAACTTCATTTCACTCATTTTAAATAGAAAGATTGACATCGAGGAGATTGAAAATAAGAAAAGAAAAATTATAAGAAAAATTTTAGGCCTCAAACAAATAAATAGCACAACATACCGATTTCGAGAAAACCAAGAAATCAAACAATACAGATATACATAGCGATATGAGAAAAAAAAAGACTTACGTTTTACGGATACATAAAACGGATGAATCCGAGTAGGCTAACTAGACAAATGTCGAATTTTATGAAAATAGGAGTAGAGCTAAAGTAGACATAATTAAATGGATTGCTAGAATTAAAGAGGACCTAAGAGCATCAAATATTATACAAAGTGAAATTCAGGATTGAGACTGTTTCAGACACAAGGTTTAGATTTGGGAGATTGGCCAGAGAGAAAAATGTAGGAAGACTGGAACAACTTGGTCTGACGAAAGGAAAAAATCTCATAGTGAAAGAATAAAATCAGTATGGGCGCAAAAGAAGGCTAACAACAACAAACGCCTCTAACTGTACTTCGCGTGGTCCACTAGGCCCCATACGTGAATAATAATAAATAATAATAAAATTAATAAATAAGAAATGTATTTATTAGTATAATAAAAAATGTATTTATTAGTACAATAAAAATTATAACTTAAATATAAATATACATTTAATTCGGTTTCACTCTCACTGTCACTTTGATCTACATCAATAATAAGTGGTTCTATATTATTAGTAGATGATACATAGGAATCTTCTATATTAATAACATGGTTAATCGAATATATCCAACTTTCTTTGGGAATACTATCTACAACCTTCCTTATTAATGTTGCAGCACTTGCACTTAGAGTCGGAGGAATGTTTTCTGCTCTAACATTGGATTTTACCTGATGCCATATATGCTCAATTTGATTAAAAATACAGTAATACGGGGGAAGGCGTAAAACCGTATGTCCTATATCGGCAGCAATGCTATCTCATACATAGTCCTTTTTAATACTAAATGTCTTTAATATTTCTAGATCACATTTTTTATATGTATTTTAAATATCTTTTTTCACATATAGTTCTGAATTTCCAATTTAGTGTTATTTGCATTAGGAACTTTATTTTGTTGGCGGTTATGATAACTAGCATTGTCCATTACAATTACGCTTTTCTTAGGCATATTGGGCAAAAAGCTATTTATAAACCAATCTTCAAAAAGTTCTCCTGTGGTGTCGTCATGGTAGTCCAAAGATGAATGTTTAATCTTTTTGGAGGATAACCGTAATCAATTTGGAACCCATCCATCCTCGGAATCAGCATGTAAAATTATAATTCTTTTTCTCTTGTTTGCTGGGACTTTGCTTTGGCATTTTCTTGATGTATCTACCCATCCTTTTGCTGGCGTCTCATGTGTATCGAATCATCAAGGTAGATATTGGGAGGATTCTGTATTTTTTTTATAGAGTTTAAGTAGTCAAACCGCCGACAAATATTTGTCTTTTATTAATGGTCCGATATGCAAAACTCATGAGAGATAATATTCTCTGGAGCCTAGTTCTGCTGCAAAGAATGTTGGTTTCATCTTTCCTTAGTCGCTGTTGCAATTAATGTAATGCAGGCACAGTTTGTTTTTCATACATTGCATACATTTTGCTTCAAATTAAGTCTTTGTCGCTTTCATCAACACATTTGCTTTTACCAGAATCACTACGAACTTTTTTGGCTTTAATTGTCTTCGTCACAATATCTTTAGAACAATAACTGTAGACAACGGCGTTTCCGTTAATGAACAAGTTTCTGCTGCGGCTGCATTTACTTTAAGCCCCCTATTCAATAAAGGAACATACACATTGTTAACAATTTGCTTAGCATCGGACGATAAATGTTTTCTTTTAAAATTAGCACTACCGGAGGCACAATGATCATTATTTTGCCAAGAACGCCACATTTTTAGCCCATTTGAAATAATGCAAACATAACTAAAATATTTCGAAATTACTAAACCAGATATAAAATTAATTTTGTCTTTTTACCTATTATTTACCTATTATTAGGCCCGGCCCTGTTTACGTTTTTTTGCAACTTTGCCGGGTTTGGTTACGACCGGGGTTGTTAACAGTTTATTGTAGCCATCCGGTCAATGATATATATTGAACCGCACTATACATTACGATTCCTGATAGTGGTCAACCCTTGGCTTTTTAGAACTGGCTGATCAATCATCCACAGAAGATCCACTAGATCCATAGAAGAACTAGATCGTCGATCGTCTGACTAATATGAAGGTTAGACGATAGGTCGTCACTGAATTTTCTCCGTAGTTTTTAATGACGTCATGTATGTTGCTCACAATATCAAACGTATATCTACAAAATTTGGTTTAAAATATATTTTCAAGGTTAATCAGCTAGTTCTCTAACATGTAGGACATAATAAAATGAACATGTGAAAGCAATATACCGGAAATTATATAGAATCCTGTTCATATAGTTCTGAATAGTTAAAAATTTAGTGATTTTTATATTGAGAAACTCACCAATAGCAATTCATAACAATGTAAGCATGCATGCAGTATTTGATGGAATATATATACTTTTCTGGGCGATACATTTTTTCTGACAGTGTGTGTATAAATTTATAAATAAAAAAACATTGTTCCGAAGAAAGGATACGATGGTTAGAATATCTAATATTTGTTATTGATACACTTTTAACCCTTTTTAGAAAGCACTATATTTTTTTGGGGTCTAGACGTTGTAATTTTTTTATTATAGGACATTTTAATGGTCAATAACACATCTATTAGGAACGGTCTCTGTCTGAAAATATTGTTTTTGAGAATGAAAAGATATCATGTTTAATGTCAGGAAATTTATGCAGGCCCTTTTTATAGAAAATGGACGATACAATACAAAAACAGTAAAACCCAATATTGAAAGGTCTGTGTTATGAATCTTGATTTTAGCAGGCCATATCATGCCTTTATGCCTGTAAAAATAGTATTTTTAGTATGTTAATAAACTCAAACTGGAAATAATCTTCATATTAGATTTATTTTGTCTCCTTTAAAATCACTATTTTTAATGTAAAATGCCGATGACAACATTATTTTCCAATTATCGAATGACCACTCCATATCGGCGCGAGTATAGTCCCACCGTCATTCGTGACTACCTGAAACCGCGGGTAGCACCACGTATTCATATTTTCGGGTTTGATGTCGCAAAATTTAAACAAGGACATCAAAGGAAACTTTGTGATATATATTATTTACTTAAAATTATACATATCTAGCAATAAGTAATGACAAAAAAATATACTAATAAAAGCAGGATCATAAAATATCAATATCATAATTCTTGTTAGACAGCATCATCTCATATCAAAACAGCTCTGCGTTTTGAGCAATATATGTATTCATGTCAGATATGCAGATGTGCCGAGCCTCATCCATTGTTTTGCCGACTTTTCGAAAAACTTTTTATCTTTTCACTTTATTAAATGCATTTCGCAAAAGTTTTCAAACTTCTGTTTTTAAGCTTTATTATCTATTGTCTTAATATTTGGACAGTGGACAAATAGTCGATTTTTTCTGAAGAGGATTTAAGAAGATCACCACATTCCTTGTTGGTGAATACCTTATGCTGTTGGTCTATATAATTATTCAATTCTTCTTCTGCCATATCTATCTTTAAGTATTTACCAAACTTTGTTATTTACCGTTGTTAGCTCTGAGTTAATATTGCGGGGGCGTGCAGAATTACGAACAGCATTACTCCACAAATTCTCCCAGCTCTCATCGTTTCTAGTCTCAATTTGGACATTGAAAAGTCATGAATAACTTTCAGCGTTCTATAGCTTCAATATCACAGGAAACGTCCAGTACAGTGGATTTGAATAATGAGATCGTATTAGGTTGTAAGAGAACATTTTTTCGCCTTCTGAGACTAGCGACACAGGATATCCAGAAGCGTTAACTATTATCAATAAGACTTTGAATGCCAATCTTTCCCTTTCCAAATATCTTTTCACTTACAGAATAATGCATTTATAAAACCGTTCCATAAATAAAAAGATTGTAACTCCGATTTGATTGCTAAATAACATGCAGACATTTTTAGATTTTTAAGTACATCGATTCTGTGTTCAGTGAATAACTCCATCATATGACTACCATTTGTACAATACCAACGCTAGTCTCTACTTAAATGCTTTATAGTCTGGTGCTTGCCTCGCAATTTTACAAATGTAGGTCTTATGGGATATTGTTTTTCAAATACGACCAGTTTAATCACAATTATGTTTAGGGTGATAACGTTTGTTTGCAATAATTTGTTTAAATTCTTAAATGGAAGATACATTTTTATTATAACGTGCGTTTTAATTAACGCGTGTGTATTATAACAATGGTTGAAGTAGACTTTATTTTACTTCCATCATATAGATAATCTTTGATTTTTTATTAATACTGAACACTTTCTGTCTTCGTTTAGGCTTCAAAGCCGTTTTAAATTGTTTTACAATATATTTGCCTATATGCATTTGTTTGTGAATATATTTGTATTTCCCCAAAAGTTTTAAATGTAATAACATACAAGCTCTGGTTATTCTTATAATTCAAGTAGAGACAAGCAAAGGCGTTTGTACAAATCCACACGCCTGGTAGCTTAAAGGTCTTTTGAAAAGTTTTTACATCTACGTGTCTGCATGTTTCAACTGGCCCCTGACAGTTTTGCATGCTTGTACCGAACAGCAATAACCAAATCCGCAGATATGGAGTTAATTAAGAAAATTAAGCCAGATTTTTTCCTGGCATATCTTCATTTCAGATAAATATGGAATTTTTGAAGCTGAAATAAAGGCTGATTTTTTAAGTGTGTCCGAATTTCCGATAGGGGTTGCTGTCAAATCGTCATGGCAAACATCATTATGGAAATCATCATGGTACACCAAATATCTGACAAATCATCATGGAACATTTAACATCAGAGCAACGCTTGCAAATTGTCGAAATGCTAAACTTAGGTAAACTTAGCTAAACTTAGCTAAACTTTGCTAAACTTAGCAGTGTATTAACCGAATTATCAACAAATACCGAACGCATTTGATGCTGCTCGATAATAGGAAAAAAACAAGACAAAAACCTCTGCGTTCCAAAGAAAATATCGCCGCTGTTTCTGCCAGTGTTGATGAACATCGACATTTATCAATTCATTAATTGAGATCGTTACAGAGGGATGATCAATGATTATTTAATTCCGAATTTAAATGGTATTGATATGGAGGAGATGTGGTTCAACAGAACGTCTCCACATGTCATATGGCGAACGAAACAATCGATTTATTGAGGGAACAATTCGGTGAGAAAATTATTTCGAGGAGAAGGCCTGTTAATTGGCCACTTTGACGTTATTTTACCGAAAACCAGCAATTATTGACGCCTTGGAAGTCAACATATAATATGAATATAAGATCCCAATTATTTGAAAAAGTGTACGGAAATTGAATTGACAGAATGCGCCTTGTCACAAGTAGATATTTGTCCGAACTTGTTTTCATGCATTTCATACAAGACCGTGGTTTGTGTTTTTTGAACCGCGCGATTTTGTGAGTCAAGAAGAACTTGAAAAGTTATCAATTTGTGTTCTTCTTCGTCTTCGACGTCTTCTTTTTCTATTTCTTAGTTTTAGAGCAACAATACATACTGCTCGCTTGAAATCCATTATCAAACTGTGAAAATCGCGGGCAGTTTTGCGGTTTTTAATAGTGTGTGCGTCTAACGCGGTTTCGCGGTTATAGCGGTTAACCGTTCGCTGGAAAAAAACTATTGAATGTTATTCCACATATAATAAACAGTTTCAAGGCATCTAATTTAGTTGTTTTATTTGAATTAAAATTTTGTAAATATCCTTATTGTTAAAGAAAACTGAAACACCTACCTCAAAATTTTAAAACTTTTTTGCTTTTATTATCGTTGCATTAAATTTTCATATTTATATTGAATTTTCGCAAGCTGCTCCCAATTATAAATTTGGCGCAGCAACCTTGAATTATCAAAAAAAAAATCCCGCAAAAATTACTTTCCTGCAGATTTCTGATCCGCGTTGCGCTGACTCTAATATTCTAATAAATTTTAATTTAGTGAATTTTTTTTCAATAAGTTATTTTCCGAGATTAAGAGCACTGTGACCATCTGAATGGATTAGCAAACTATTGCTAGATTAAATTTTATAGCATCATCTATTAAAACAATTTGTGTACTCCATGTATAAATCATCATTTCTAAAATGCTATAAATACCCCAACATATCCAAAATATCAATTTAATCAAGTGAGAAACGAAAAGAAATTAGCTTCCATAAACACTAAAAGCCATAGATTCCCCTTCATAATTTTCTAATTTGGGCGATCTTTCCATTAGTCCAGATACTTAAGAGATACGCTTTAGTTAGTGTGATAAATGAGTCAGAAAAAATGGTTTCAGCTTAATTAAACTATGATACTATGGATGTAGATTATAGTAAAATATCTGGCTTCAAGATATATCTTATATCTAATAAATAAAACTAGAAATTATTAGGGTTATACCAAAGTTTGTTTTATTTTTAAGTCATCCATATGTATTCCACCGGTCGATATGATTTTTACAACACTGATGAGAATGTTCTTTTTGCGTTTCATTTGGGTAGTTATTAAACCACCTTTTCATATAAATGGACTAGCACGTCTAATTTTCAAGTACCTGCTTCTCCTTTATATCATGGAATCATTGAAATTATTTGTAGGAATTACCACAAGAGCGTAGTGGGGGTACCTTTAAGGGTAGTTTTATTGCTTCCTATGGTTTAGTTTGTTTCTATCTCGCTTACAGTACAGCCAAGTGATTAAATCGATTTCGTATAAAATGGTAAGTTCTAGTCGTTGATTCCAGTCGAAAATCCAGAGGATAAGTTTTATTATATATGCGGACGATTTATTTTAAAGTAATGCCTGAATGATTGTGGCGTGGTCATATATTTATTTTTCCTTTATTTGGGGTTTTCGTCACTATCTAAAACTCAAAAAATATCAAAAATACCTGTTCTTATGTTCTTTCTCCTTTGATTAGTAATATCTTTATGGAGGAACTCGAGAATGACATATTAAATAAATCTCTTAAAAAGTCATTAACATGGCTTAGATATGTTGATGATATTTTTGCTATATGGCAACATAAAATTGACGATCTAAATATTTTTTTACTAGATATAAATTCTCGAGAGCCTACAATTAAGTTTACTTTAGAGGTGGAGAAGGAGAATAAATTGCCATTCCTCGACACTTTAATATTAAAACAAAACACCTTAAAAACTACAGTTTACAGAAAACCGACAAACACAGATAGGTATCTCAATTTCTTTTCAGACAACTCAAAATCGGTCAAAATAGGAGTAATTAAAAGATTATATGACAGAGCAAAACTTGTTTGTACCTACAGTGATACACTACAAAAAGAAACAAATCACCTAAAAGACATTTTAATAAAAAACAATTACCCAAAAAATTTTATAGATAAATCGTTTAAAAATTTTGATACTAGACAAAACAGACAAGTTATTAATAACAATAATAATAATAATTCTCAAACAATTAACCACACAATTCCTTATATCCGCGGTATTTCTGGCACAATTAAAAGAGTAGGAAATAAATACAACATAAGAACGACATTTAAAACAAAAAAACTCTTAGATCTCTATTAACAAAGACTAAACCAAACAATATACAACAAAATACCAAACATGTGGTTTATAAAATTCCCTGCGAATGTGGCAAATTCTACATAGGTGAGACATCTAGACCGTTAGATGATATAATAAAAGAGCATAAAAACCTTCTTAGAAAGGGCGATTTTAATAAATCTATAATTTGTCAACACGCATGGGAATTGGGTCATAAAATAAATTGGAATAATTCCAAAACGGTATTAAAAGAACCGGTAACAAAATACAGAAGATTAAAAGAAACCGCTATAATTAATTTAAATAAAAATAACTGTATTGCTATGCCTTCGGTAGATTTAAATTCAATATGGTTCCCGATTTTAAAGAATACAATTAAACACATTTAAATATTTGAATAACACAATTAGTACAATAAACAAGCACACAGTAATTACATCACATTACCTATCTATATATATATATATATATATATATATATATATATATATATATATATATATATATATATATATATATATATATATATATATATAGATGGAGCTACAGCCACAATTCACCTTGATGATCTTGAAGTGGGAATTAATATAGAACGAGGTGTACGGCAGGGTGACGCAATATCGCCTATTCTTTTCTCGGCTGGCCTTGAAGAAGTATTCCGTAAACTGGATTGGGAACAGGATGGGGTAAAGATCAATGGTGCAAACTTAAACCATCTTAGATTTGCAGATGATATTATTCTCATTTCACAAGACCCAGAGGAGCTGCAAAGACGCATACAAGAACTGCAAAGGGCTGGCGAACCATTTGGCTTGAAAATAAACCTGAAAAAGAGTCAGGTTATGTTCAATAACTTCGCTCAGGACAGAAGAATTTCAGTTTTAGGAAGGGATTTAGAGATTGTGGACAGCTTTGTATATCTTGGGCAGAGGATTTCTATGGAGGGGAATACCGCCCGGGAGGTGGAACGGCGTGTTAAATGTGACTGGCAGGCATTTGGTAGGCTCAACATAGTGTTTAAGAGCAGACTCCCACTTTGCCTGAAAAGAAAAGTATTCGATCAGTGCGTTCTACCCGTTATGACATACGGAAGTGAAACCTGGACACTCACATCGCAATCAATTCAAAAACTTCGGGTGGCACAGAGGGGAATGGAAAGATGTATGCTTGGCATTACAAGACGAGACAGAAAGTCCTGCGCATGGATCAGGGAACAAACAAAAGTCTGTGACATCATTGGAAGAGTAAAACAGTTGAAATGGAGATGGGCAGGCCATATAGCGAGGCGATGGGACGACAGATGGACCAAGGCAATCCTGGAGTGGATACCGCTTGATCGCAAACGTCCGCGAAGAAGACTGAAAGCACGATGGACTGATGACATCGTTAAGTATATTGGACCCGAGTGGCAGAGGAAAGCCCAGGACCGTGAAGGTTGGAAGCATGCTGAAGAGGCCTTCATCCTGCAGTGGATCGATACGGGCTGATGATGATGATGATGATGATGATATATATATATATATATATATATATATATATATATATATATATATATATATATATATATATATATATATATATATATATATAGGTTATATGTCACTGTCATGAAAATCTATTTTTGTCAATGTAAGTATCGTTGACATACACAAAAAAAATATATTTACTTTCACTCATTACTTTATATATTACAAATTAATATAATTTATTTTTCAGTTTAGTTTTGAAAACGGGGGGAGAGGACCCTCCGAAACCTTAACCGTTAAAAGTTTGTAAAATTTTTATAACATTTTAATATCTTTAAAATTTTGTTCATTAGGCAAATTTATTACAAAAAAGAGTCACTGAGAAATTTGTCTCCGTTTGGTTTTTTGTTTATACCCAGTGATTCTTTCTTTGCATAAGAACAGGTATTTTTGATATTTTTTTGAGTTTTAGATAGTGGCGAAAAACCCAAATAAAGGAAAAAAATATATGAACATGCCACAATCATTCAAACATTGTTAAATTAATTAAGCTGCTATATGACTTCTGTTTTCAAGAAAAATTAAATGAAAAGAAATTGGCAGCTTGGAAGTGTTCTGTAAATGTTGTGAAAGGCAAGGCATTTTCTGGGCAAGAAGAAAGATGAAAAAATAGGAATATTAGGACTCCCATTTGGATTTTTTGTGAAAAATATGGGTGTAGTAAGGGACGAACAAGGAGAGATGTTTCACCAGGACATCAAGACGATGGAAGCAAGATACCGAGGACGCTGGAACCGATCTATGTTGGGCGACTACTGCTGGTTACAAATAGATGATGCTACAGAACACAAAACGTGAAAGTGTTTGTCGCTGTAGGACATCTCATGTTATATATTTTTTATTAACATAATCCGTAGTAACGTCTTTGCGTGGGTTTAACACGTTTTACATGTTTATATTAAATAAATGTTAGATTCTAAAATATATCATCTTCTTTTTTTCCCCACCTCCAACCCCATTTAACAAAAAAACTATACGTGTGACAGTAATTAGCTTATCATTTTCGGATTTAAGACTATAAAATACTCCATATTTTTACAATACACTTATTTTCATCAATGTTACCTCAAAAAAGTTTAAATTTGTTGACCTGTGTAATTATATACTAGTATACTATTTTCTAGCTTTTGAATTTGTTTTCTTATATACCGAATTGGTTTTCGGTATTTCGTATAATGGTTATTATTAGAAAATTGTCATTTTGCTATGATAATTATTAATTATTGTATTTATTTTTTATTAATTTAAAAAGTATATGGAAATTTTTGATGTTCCAGTGTACACTGATCTCATAGTTAAGTCCGGCGGAAACATAACCGATGAAAATATGCGTAGAAGTGAAATATCATAGAGGAATCTCAAATCGTACATTGCAAAATATTTAATGAAACGATCTTCAGAATTGATTCTATTATCTTAATATTTTTTTCACTTGATTAAATTGAAAAGTAGTTATTTCGCCTTATTACTAAACTTTATCAATAACTGCTTAAAAGTTTTCCGAATCAATATAGTAGGAAAGTGTTCAGATAGCATATGCAATCGAAATTAATCTTGAATGTAGTGGAAATGCAAAAGCATATTTTGAATTGGAATGATTTCAAGATAAATACATGACATCATATGCAAACTAAAAGTCTTGAAGTCTAAATTACCATTCCACTAGGCCTTTTGAATAGTAAACATCTTGTATTTATTACCTTTTTTTTATTTGGCATTAAAAATGTAGGTAATTTCCGCGATGTTAGAGTATAAAAAAATATTAGTAGTTACAGTGTTTTTATTCACCTCTTAATTATCGGTAAAATTTACACTTACAATTTGACGGGACACCCATTCATCATGCAACTAACGTAAGAAACTGATTAAATAATAATTTTCCAAATTATACTATTTGTTATTTCTATATAAATAATTTTTTTATATTTCTTTTTTTATATTGTTTTTTCAAAATCAAATATTTTGTTATTAAAATTATGTTATTAAAATTAACCCGAAAAAAATCAGCTGGGCTCGAGCTTATCGCGAAATTAAGCAGCTGAAGAGAAATGATCAAAATCAGGCCAACTCAACTGGCCAGTCGCAATCTCAATACAACACACGCCATCCTACAGTGCATGTTCACAGCAGACCAAGCTGTGCGATTTATTTTTCCAATAATCTTGGATGTAGATGTCAGATATGCTCAAGAGATGGCATAGCAGGGCCGTGGACAAGCATATTAAACAACAGGAATCTTTCATACGTACTCTACGTGTGTGCCTCTGCTTGTTTTAATTCAAGCACCACCACGTCAAGACAAGTAAAAATGAGAAGGTTCAATACAAGTTTATAAAAAGTCTTTCACTGACTTTATACGTATTGATCTGAAGAATTTCTTCATAATCAGTAGAATTAGTAATAGAATTTTACATTGGCGAAGTTCCAAAAAGGATCAAAGTTTTGGATCCGAAAATAAACCGATTATATATTATAAAGAGTGATTTTTTTAGTGTGTCCGAACTTTCGATAGGGGTCGCTGTCATCATGGCAAATGTTACTATGGAAATGATCCTGACACATCAAATGTCTAGCAAATGATCATGGAATGTTAAACACCAGAGCAACACTTGCAAATTATTGAAATTTATTATCAAAATCAGTGCTCTGTGCGCCATATTAATAGATTCTTCTATGGTACCCATAATCGCCCAACCAAGCAATGTGTTGACTGAATTATGGACAAATTCCGAACGCAAATTTCGCGCTGCCCGATATTAAAACAAAAACAAATATCCAAATTTTTCAATGATTATTTAATTCCAAATTTGAATGGTATTGAACTGGAGGAGATGTGGTTCCAATAGGACGGCTCCACATGTCATACAGCCAAGGCAGCAACCGATTTATTTAGGGAACAATCCGATGAGGAAATTATTTCGAGGAACGAACTTGTTAATTGACCAACAAGCTCATGTGATTTAATGCATTTAGAATATTTTCATTGGGGTCTTAAATCTTTGAACTATTCCTATAAACAATCAACTATTGACGCCTAGGAGGCCAACATAAGTCGGACAGTTACGAACATAAGACCCCAATTGCATTCAAGCATTAATGCCGCTGAATATTATTTCATATAAAATAAGTAGTTTCAAGCCATCTAATGTTGTTATTGTTTTATTTGAATTTAAAGTTCGGACGAACAAAAATAATCCCCCAATATTATTAATGTGAATTGATTTTAGAGGAAAATGCATTAAAATATAAAAATATATAAAATATATAAAAATAATAAAAAACAAAATTTATAAAAAAATAAATAATATAAACAATTACATAATAAAAAATAAAAATATTTTAAAGCAATCAAATATAAAAATACCTAAAATATAAAAAATATTAAATATTTAAAAATATAAAATATATGAAAATTTAATACAATAAAAAAATATGGAATTAATATTTTTTGTAGGTTAAAATATATAAAGTAAACCCCCTACTAATTTGAAACACCTTTCGATGCGCCATAAAATCGACCTATAAAAATTCAGGTAATCAAACGTCCGCTTTGTTCCTTTTCCTTTTTCTATCAGAAGGTAAATGGATTGCGAGATGGATACACGAACAAAATACGCCCACTTTTTTCTTCCGTTCTCTTTTTCGCCTACAAAAACTTAACAAACACTATTTCGTTGTAATTGTGCTCCGTTCGGCATATAGCCCTAAATTATTTGTCGGTATCTGTTGTTTGTATCCTGCAAAATACTATTTTACAGATTTATTGAGTGTCTTGTATTTAAAGTCGCAAATATATATAAACTAGCATGTATTAATATGCAAATAAAATTTACCAGTACTCCACGCTGGTGCTTTAGCCATTCCTGCAGCCGCTACCAATACGTCAGCAGCGTTTTCGGCGTCGGGCTCGAGCACCCATGAGAATATATATTTATATGCTCAAAAGATAGCGTAGTGGGGCCGTAGAGAGAGATATTTGAAAAATAGAAATTTTTCATCCGTACTTCCACGTACCTCTGCTCGTTTCAAACCAGTCGCCACCATCACGTCGAGACAAGTACCTCCCAAGACCGGTTTCTGGCCTCTCAGCCGTCGTCAGCTGGGCTCGAGTTCAACGCAAGGAGACAGCTTAATAGAAACAAACAGAGTAAGACCAAGTCAACTCGCAACTGGACAACGTTGGACGCAGTCCAAAGAAGTAAAAAAACTCCATATATATATATATATATATATATATATATATATATATATATATATATATATATATATATATATATATATATATATATATTATAATTACTAGGTTTTTCGGGTAGATCCACGTATAAGTGCTGATTATCTATTCTATTTCCGTTTGTCACTCTTGTACATCGGACTGCAGACCTTCTAAACCCAATCTACTATTTTAACCCAAAAGGTTTATTAAATGTGTTAACAGAATAAAAATACAAAGATCACTTCAAAGACATTAATTGAATATCGCACCGAATACAAGGAGATATCAGAACAAGACTCTTACCATTTACATGGAATATATATTGAACTGGAGGAAACATGTTTACCTTGAGCAATTATACGGACACATGGAAGAACTGATTGGAATTTGTATCATCCCGGCAGAACTAGTAAATTCAGACCTAGAGAGCTTCTTTATTCAGACAAGATATACACTCGTCTAAAGTACCATATAAATGCAAATCTATTTTGATTATTACTCAGGTTGTTTTCTTGTTAAAAAAACACTACTTAACTTTAACGTATATTATATGGCTAGCACTCAAACCTCTGCAGTACAAGATTTAATTAAAATCAAAACGTGAAAAATACACAGAGATGCCTCGCCTTACTTAACAACGGCTTAAGCATATGCTCTAATAACCTCCTAACCAATGTGATTTCTAAGTAATAAGAATATATATTGAATAATATTTTCTGACAATGCTACTGAAAAATACGTTTCCTACATCCACACTTAGATTGCCTACTATTTATTTATATATCTTTTGTTTATGTTCACTATGCTGTATTGTCATTAAGTTTCACAACAACAACAGAAATACTTTATTGTATTTTATTAGGCAATTAATAACTTTAACAGATACTTTAGGTGTACTAGGGTCCACTTAAATTCAAAAAATAGTTTTTATCAAGACTATAAGAGGTAGTTTAAAAATATAGTGAACAGCTTCTAAATAATCTTTGAATATTTTCTGATATGAATACTGAATATCTTCAGTTCAATGCCTTTTTTATTTCCAATAATTTTAATTTGTCCTTTGTTGCCATTTGTGTTAACAATTTAATTAATTACACATCAGTAGTTTATGGTGTAGTTGGAAAATTAAAACCCCGATGAATGTTTAACCAAACTGTTTTGCGATTGCAATCTATATAATTTAATTCAACATAATTGACTGCCGTTGAATTGACCGACTAGGTTTCAGCAATCAAAAAGTTTGGAACAAACTGTAAATATTAAAACTGTGAATATATATTATTGAACGTCCAATTATTCATCGTTAATGTCTAAATAAAATATTAAAGAGGACAAATAATTTTTATTAAAATTATTTTAAGTAATGATCAAATTATATGACAATTATGATAATTAACACGTGTGAAGTTTAATTTTGTAATGTAATTTGAGTCATATTTTCAAAATAACATAAGTAGATGCGTTTTGCTTTTTTTTTTTAATTAACAAAAAAAAAATATTATTAAATTTATTTAAAAAAGGTATGCCAACAAATTCATGGTGTCTTGAAGAGGTAGGTTGCTCTTGTATGTAGTAATGTTCACACTAATTTGGATGCTGTATTTAAAATTGTCCGTACAAGCCTCGAAGATGGAATGTATAAAAAGGAATCATTAATAAGCTTTTACAACACCAGAAAATATTTAAAAATGATACGGTACACTGTTTATCATGGACGTCTGTATGGTGATTTTTAAACTCTCTACACCATTTTCGCACGTGTTTTATGTCTGTACAATGTTGTCCATACACTTCACATATTTGATGATGAATTTCTATAGGCGTACAAAAAATGAATCACAGAACGTAACTCACAACTGGCGGTAGCGGTGAGTAGAAGTTCTATAGCGAACAGCTACCAAACAAAGACTGAGCATCGCAAACAGCTCGAAGTAGTGGGGATTTGTAGGCAGGAAACCAAGCTATACGCCAGTGCTGCAGGATTTTACGTTAAAGCGTTCCTCGCGACTCTAGCGCCTCCAGCGGGGCAACCCTCGTATATCGATATGAATTTTCATGGTGCAAGCTATAAATTTCTTTATATTGCAACGGCACTTAACAATTGTAAATTAATGAAATATCAATAAATTTTACAACGTTTAGATTTTATTATTAGAATCAGTTACAATAATGCAACTTTAAATATAATAACATTCATTTAATGTAATACATAAAAGTAAAGTTTTGCGTATTCCATCCTGTGGGATGGAATATTAAGAAAATTTCATAAAGTGTTTGTAATTTGTGTAATATGTTCAACATTACCTTGAATATATTTTGAGTTAAACTCCTAATTTAGAGTTGCGTAACACATCCAAATTAATTACGCCGTAATGATACTTGTAACGTAAACTTACGTGCATTTTCTTTTTATACTCGATCTGTATATCCATGCTTTTCAATTTCTGCCATTATTTTATCGCTTTGGATTATTTAAACTATTAATAACTCATAACAATTAGTTTCTACTGATTGTGTAGTCAACTTTGCATTAGCAGGTCTAGAAAGACCAGCGTATTTCCAACGAGACTAAACTACTTATATTTTATGAAAAACTTTTATCTAATTCTGATTAAATCGAATTTCTAAGTCTAATTTCAACATTATTATATTATTATATTTTATTATGTTATTAATATTTAATAGAGACTGAAACGTTTCGCTAATGCTAAGGTTGAAAAATAAATATTTTCATTGTGGAAGTAGGTATATATAAACATAAAAGGCTTATACAAAAAATATTACGGATATCCACAGAGATGCTATTTATTGCCTTCAAGATTCAATAAATGTCGATTGTTCATTTCTATTTGAACATGTAATATTTTAAAATCATTATTTAAACAATGATGATGTTAATGTTGAATAAATTATGACCTAAAATCTAATTATTCATTATATAAAATATAAATACACAACCAACAGTAGAAAATAACAATTTTTCAGATAACATATTTTTTAATACATTTATCAATCTCTTAGAAACACTTTTAGAAAAAAGGATTTAAATTCAATACACCAGAAATATTCAGCATTAATTAATACGAAATGTTAGGAGTAGAAACGAAGATACCTTTAAGTAGAACATCTCACAACCCGCTATTAAAATACCAAGCAGCAGAAATAAAGCAATCCAACAGTTAAACTGCTTTTAGTAAATACGATTATAAAGCAATCCCAATGCTAAAATGAACATACACCAGTTTGTTGGTGTTACCTCATTTTAGATTGCTTTAAGTAAATCCACCACATATAACATTTGGTTTTATAATCAGTGCCACAAACACGAAATAATACCAAGAAAATTTAGTTTCCAAACACAGAACAAGGGCAGAGCAACCCAAATGGCAAAAAAATGTGGTCAAGGGAAATAGATAGTACAAGAAAGAAAATCACAGTACGCAATGATAGTTCTTAATATTTAATACATTATATTCTCAATATCTATCTTAAGGTAATCCAAACAGAGCTATTATTTCGATTGCCATATATGGAGTTTTTAATATTACATTTAGATACAAGACTTGGAGTCTAGAGTATAGTCCATAAAAAGTATGACCAAAAAAAAAATCGAAACGACCCAATCCAAAAGTTAAATAACTATTTACATGTTATACACTAGAATAGTAAATAGGATATTTTTCATCGATACGTACGGTTTCGAAACATGGAAACTAAATGCCTCTTACCTCAGACTGATAGAAGCATTTAAAATGACCTGCTGCGAATTTCCTGTGTGGCATACCGAACCATTGTCTCAATCTTACGTGAATTACATATTAATGTGTCCAAACGTCTCCTATCAATTCAAAGTCGTATACTTACCTTCTTCTGTCACGTTATCTGGGAGGTTGATTTAGAGAAATTGTGCATTCAAGGACAGGTTAACGGCAAACGAAAAAGACGACCACCGCCGAATAAATATATTCGTCAACTTAAGGCCTTTATCAATCTATCAATTGTAGAAATTATCACATCGGCAAAAAGTAACGATCTGTGGCCAATTATAGCTTCCGACAAGTGTAGATAGGGTTATACTTGAAAATGGGTTACATGAAGTGAAAGAGAAAGTAAACCTGTTTTTCAGCGATGAAACAGAGTTTTCATATATTTAAAAAAGTGGTAAAAATTGTATTACTTATACACTGTGTTTTGAATAATGTTGTGTTGTGTAGACTGATCGTCAAGATTTTATTCGAAAAACCTGAATGAATGCCTAAATAGGAACTTAAATTTTGTTATTAAAGCAATCCACCAAACCAAAAATAATTCGATGAGATTGTGTAGAAAATCTTGTATTGAAAAACCATGAAAAAATGAAATTTATAGGATACTCAAAACGGTACCTGTTGCGATTGGTGTTCTTGAAAAACCATGATATTGCTTTCCAACCCAATTTGAGTAATTGCATAAATGACACAGTATAGATATTTGAGATACTTATTTTATACATTTAATTAAACCAATCTACAGGCCCAAGATGAGGTGCTGAAGTTAATCGAAACAAAAACTTATATTTCCCCGTTTGTAGAAAAATCTGTTCTAAAATGTTCACCAGTTTCGAAATTTTCCAACAATAGAAAAACACGATGAAGGCATTTGTTGGCATTTTGGTGGCTCACTATATTAGTACATGATTGGGGTCTAAAGTCCTCAAATCAAACCAGAAAAACCAACCTGAAAAGTCAAATAATAATGCATTTTTTTCGAAATACTTTGTCAACGAATGTTTTTTAATATTGTTTATTTTTCAAGATCCCAACAGAGATTTGTTGCTGTGTTTCAGAGACACGAAAATGTTCAAATATTCTCATTTTTCATTTGATCATTTGCTGCATGAATTTACGTGAAACTATTTGGAGTTTAGGCCAAATTGTGCGGAATCCATCCATAAAAAAACATTTTTAAAACCAAAAGTTTATATAATATCAGTTTGTATATAAAGTTAATTCCCAGGGATCCTTTATTATTATTTCATGTTCCATATCTATCGCCCTTTATCACTTCTCTTACAGCATCGATGTTTCTTAAAACAACGGATGTTGGTTGACGATCCTTACGATGCTTGTGCATCCACAGTAAGATTCTGAAAACGAGCAATATATATTTTTCTTGATTAAGCACAAGTTAAATTTCGTTAAGTTAACCTACATTTAATAACGTGAAAAATTATCACACAAAAATGCTTAGGTCGTGCGAAAAGATCTCGGCGAGACAAAAAAACATAGATTTTTAGATATTTTTTATTATTTAATATAGCTACCTTCCCTTAAACTAGCGACGTTTCAACTTTTTAATATTCTCAGTAGAATGGGATTTGTCCAACTCTGAAAAATAAACGTTTAATAAAAAGTTACAAAATATTTAAGCAAAAATGCTTAAGAAAAATACAGCTTTGACGTCAACAAGGTTAAAATAAATTTAAGTAATTGCTGGAAGATAAATCCAGCGAATACGACGCACGTGGAAGTACTTTAAAGCATTGGTTATGGAACCGTCGTGTAACAACGTCGTTGTGTAGACGCATTATCGTGGTGATTTGGCGAGATGTGGACGTTTAACCTTCGTAGCATCTTTCAGTTGTGCGAGTAGTAATACATAATACTCTCAGTTGATAGTTCTACCTTTCACCTGGTAGTTTATGAACCACAAACTACGAAAATTCCAAAAACCTGCTGCCATGTCTTTTCCTGCATATGGATCAATTTTCTCATTCTTGGAAGCACATTCATTTGCTTCCACCCACTTTATACTGCCTCGTCTCAGAAAATATTGTTATTATAATTATTGTTATTTATTGTTATAATTTACTGTTATAATACGTGGAATAAACTCAACAGAATTGCGTTTAAATAAGTTACTAAGTAAACACTATTGAGAAGTGTGAAGAATAAGCTCGCTTGTCTTTATTAGGCGATCAATTAATATGGCATTGTGGAAATTGACTCTTTTTTTGTGATTTTATGTGACTATTTATTTATCGGAACTAATTTTCAAGGTATATTAGCCCTTGTTGCTCTCCTATAATGCCTAGTGAGTTTTTTTATGGTATACTCTTTTACTATTTTCCTTCGTTCTTCTATTTCTTTTTTGTGTCTTTGCCTATTCCACCGGATCATTCCATCTGTTTCCTGGTCATCCTCTATACTTTGTTCTCTTCTCTTCTACATATTTGCTCATTTTCATTTTTTTTTTGACTCCATAATTGATATTATTTTTGTTTCCTGTATTTTTATTTTCTCTTCTACAATCTGGTTTTGGTCTTTCTATTTTCCTATAGATTCTTATTAATAAGAATCTCTCTAATAACTATATTAAGCTTTATTTTGTACTAATTCATTCTTGTTAAGTCATGGACTAAATTAAAGGAATATCCTTCTAAATAAAAAAATATAAACTATGGATGAAAATAATATGGGCATTCTAGTTAGGAATTGAGTGTAGGTAAGAAAAAGCTTTGAGAATGTAATACTGTGGGATGTTAAATTAAGAAAATATTATGCAGAAAAGCTTTTCCTGTAAATTAAGTAGATAAGTAAATAGTAACGTAAAGTAAATTCCTGTAGATAACGTTGAAAGCACTAATGTTATCTTCTTGTTACAATAATGTAATATCTCGAATGAAAAATCTATAGTATTTAAAATGTTTTGTCTTTATTCCAAATCAATACATCCTCTTTTTTTTAATTATTTCATGACAGATTAGTAATTTATGCCATTGTGGGAAAAGTTAAACACCGATGAATTTATAAGCAAACTGTTTTTAATTACTGTTTATTCACATCAATTCAACATAATTGGCTGCCGTCGATTTAACGTAATAGGATTAAACAAAGAAGAAAAATTTAAACAAAATACAAATATAAAAGCCGAAGTATAAATATACCTCTTGTTATTATGCAGGCTTATTTTAATTGAATATATCATTATTAATATTTATATCTTATTTGTTTTAATGGAATATACTGGATAATTACTTTACCCTATCCTACAGTTACTTTAATTAAAAACACTTCTAATATTTAAAATTCTGAGAATTTGTTCAACAGAACCTAAACTGTAAATCATCAGTTCGCGTAAATATTTGTATTTCTCTGTGTATTTATAACGCAGAATTTGAAACAACCTTAGATATATCGACTGAAACTCACTTGATGGGTAGTAGAAATTCGGAAAGAGATCGTGATAGTTAGAAAGATATGTATAGTACTATCCATATCTTTATAGAACTTTTCAACAATGTGTTTTTTGACAGCTTGGTTGTTCTTGGCATATCTAAAAATATCATTCGAAATAGAATAAAATGTATGCGAGACATTGTTATTGTGATGGCTAACGTGTACAAAGTAACCCTGAATTTTAAACCACTAGGGGAGGGAGCTACATTTCAGAATAGACTCTGTAATCTTTAAATAGACGAGATACATAACAATTTTATTATTTGTACATCTGTATTTGTGTTCTCGAGGACCCCCATTCCTGACCACGAGGGTATGTAGAAATCTGCGCTGGAATTGTGCCATTCCTTTCGCCTTCGCTATCGCAGTTCGCCGTTCTTTTTACCTTTGTTAAAATGTTACAGAGAAGAATGGTTCGGTCGTGGAGTGCGATAGAATGAGACAGAAGCATTATATTTATCCGAACTAATTAAATACATGTGATTAATTCCATTTTTCTGCCAATTTCTTCTGGGTCCACTGTCCAATCATTTTTCATCGCAGTTTCCAGGGACGAAGCTATTTTGGTGAAAGATTAGCACCGGGTTTTCATTGTACGCATTGTTGAAGTGAAGGGTCACTTTTCCCTTCAGCTTCTTAGTGAAGGTCGCACAAGACTGAGTGCCTTTAGTTAACTGTTATTTTGATTAACGATCTTATGGGTACTCTTTGTAGGAAAATTTGGAACACCCAACTCACGGCAACTATCACCCATCATGATGCCCACTACATCAGGACAGCGTTAAAACCTTTTTACAGGTAATTTTCTTGGTTTCTTTTGTTCTCCTTTTTTTGTTGGTCACTTAAATTTAAAGCTAGGACACCACGTGTGTGGTCCTCAATCAATTTGCGCCATCTTCTCTTGGCTACGAGGGCAAGCCAAAAATTCCTGGCGTATTTCTTGACAAAGCCAGTGGCGCTCTAATCTCTCTCGCGATACTAAACTTTGCTCTACTCTTCGGTTTATCTGGGCTAGAGGGGCATAATTTGCTCTAGCTAGCACCCGCTCATCACCTAAGTATAATTATAATCGTCATTGTAAATCACAATCCTTTTTAAATAACGATAAATTCCTTTTATTTCTTTGTGTGCGTCGCATGTGGTCGCCTTCTTAATTTTGTATTGTAAAACTTTAGTCTGCGATTATCGAGTGTTGTGCCTTGAGGACCTCGTTGGTCGTCGTGCACAGAAAATGTATCTACTTGGATCAGTGTATTCCATTGTAGCACGTACGCGCTGAAAGAAAAATTCATCTTCAAGTTAGCCGACGTTGAGGGTAGTTACATAAATGTTGCTTTCCTCCTAATGACATATTTAGCCCAGCAAACTAGGTATATTTTTAGCATCATTATATATATATATATATATATATATATATATATATATATATATATATATATATATATATATATATGTATATATATATATGTATATATATATCTATATATATATATATATCTATATATATATATATATATATATATATATATATATAGATATATATATATATATATATATATATATATATATATATATATATATATAGATAGATATATATATATATATATATATATATATATATATATTATATATATATATATATATGTATAAGGTATATATATATATATATATATATATATATATATATTATATATATATATATATATATATATATATGTATATATATATATATATATATATATATATATATATATATATATATATATATTATATATATATATATATGTATATGTATATATATATATATATATATGTATATATATATATATATATATATATATATATATATATATATATATATATATATATATAGACGTTTGCGTTCAAGCGGTATCCAGTCCAGGACCGCCCTGGTCCATATTTCGTCCCATCGCCTCGCTACATGGCCTGCCCACTTCCATTTCAATTGATTTATTCTTCCAATGGTATCACTCACTTTTATTTGTTCTCTGATCCATGTGCAGGTCTTTCTATCCCGTCTAGTAATGCCAAGCATACATCTTTCCATTCCCCTCTGTGCTACTCTAAGTTTTTGAACTGACGCACTGATGTGAGCTGATGTGAGTGTCCAGGTCTCACTTCCGTATGTCATAACGGGCAGGACACACTGATCGAAGACTTTTCTTTTCTGGCAATGTGGTAGTTTGCTCTTAAACACTATGTTGAGCGTCCCAAATGCCTGCCAGCCACATTTAACGCATCGGTCGGTCACCCCTTCCATTGAAACCCTCTGCCTAAGATATATATATATATATATATATATATATATATATATATATATATATATATATATATATATACTATATATGTATATATACTATATAAATACAACTATATATATATATATATATATATACAACTTCCAAATCCATTCCTAAAATAGAAATCCTTTTGTTCTCAGCAAATTTACTGAACATGACCTGACCCTTCTTTTGATTTATTTTTAAGTTCCCAACCCTTTGTAGCTTTTGTACGTGTCTCTTGAGCTCCTCTGGGTCTTGTGAAAGAAGAACGATATCATCTGCGAATCTAAGATGATTTAAGTATGCACCATTAATCCTTATTCCATCCTGTTTCCAATCCAGATTACGGAACACTTCTTCCAGGCAGGCTGAGAAAAGAAGAGGCGATATTGCGTCACCGTGCCATATGCCCCGCTTTACATTTATTCCAACCTCAAGATCGTCAAGGAGGACTGTCGCTGAAGCTTTATCATATATCGATTCTAGTAGATTTACATAGGCTTTCTGTACACCTTGATTAAGCAATGCATCCATTATGGCCCGCTTTGAGATTGAATCAAATGCCTTTTCATAATCGATAAAAGCCAAGCACGGTGGCATAGTGTATACGTTGTGTTTTTCTATGACCTGGATGTGATCCATTGTACTGAATCCACTTCTGAATCCTGCTTGCTCCCTTGGTTGTGCGTCATTACGTTTGCTTAGTATTCCATTGGATATTACCTTGGTGAAAACTTTGTACACCACTGATAGGAGGCTTATTGGACGGCAGTCCTTTAAATCTTCCCATGCTCCTTTCTTATGTAAAAAAATCACTTCTGCATTTTTCCATAAGCTGGATACTTCTTGTTGTTTGAGACATTTTGTCCGACCACCAGCTTTTAACATCTCCACAGTTATACTATCCTTTCCTGGAGCCTTGCCATTTTTCATCGAGTCTATAGCCTTTGTCACTTCCTCTAAATGTCCCCCTTGGGATATTTCCGTTCGTTCCCTGCATATTGTACCATCCTCACGCATTAAGGGAAACATTCTTTTCATTTTCTTTCTTAACATCTGCTTAGCTTTGTTAATTCCCTTGTTTTATTCCAGAGTTTTTTGCACAAGCTGCATGTTGAATCGGCGAGTTTCTTCTCGAATACGTTTTCTTATAGTTGTACAAGCTCAACGTACTCGACCCTGCCAAAAGGACTGCCTGCATTCTTCATTGTCCGGCGTTTTTTCATTAAATTAATGGTCTCGGTGGAAATTCTTGGCTCTTCAAAACATTTATCTTCTGGTGCTATCGAAGCCGCCGTTTTAAGCACATTGTTGGTGATTTCTTAATATTGGTTTGTAGTTTTCACATTCTTCGGGTCTTGTAACCAGCAAACCGGTTTGACAAAGCAATTTCAAAATCTCTGCGCCTCTCCAGCAGCTTCCCAGAATCCACTTTACCCCTTTTTGATCTTATCATTCTTTCGCGCTCTTTTCGGTAGTTTATCCTAACTTTGCTCGTACCATTCGGTAGTTACTTTCCACATTAAAATGGTTAAGGACAGTACATTTGACTTTATCGTTTGACATGAGCTAATCAATTTCACTTGTGAGTCCAGATGGACTTTTCCATGTCCATTTTCTGTTGATCTTTTTCTTGTATACATACATATACATATATATATATATATATATATATATATATATATATATATATATATATATATATATATATATATATATATATATATATATATATAGAATAGGCAGACCCTATCCATAATCAAGCCACCCATATTTTCGCCGACTTCACGTCGGATGGCTTATACCGGCAGTTTTTTTTTTATTTCTTTGGACTGCGTCCAATGAGGCAACAGTAGTTGGGAGTTATACACCCCCAACCACTGGGTTTCACAATCTCATGTTGAACACACAACAACCTGTGTCTCCGCCAGTATGAGAATTTTGACAGTTGTTTGATCGGGAAGGAGCCTCACGAGGGATGGATCGGGCTCTTTCCCGATCAAGCAACTATCAGAATTCTCACTTTGGCGGAGACGCAGGTTGTTGTGTGTTCCACATGAAATTGTTGAACCCAGCGGTTGGGTGTATAACTCCCAACTTCTGTTGTCTCATTAGTCGCAGTCCAAAGAAATAAAAAAACTGCATATATATATATATATATATATATATATATATATATATATATATATATATATATATATATATATATATATATACACATGTAGTTGAGGTGATATACATGTATATACAGATAGTTGAGGTGACACTGATCTCTACTACCACTAGGAAAAGCAGAATTTATCGCCAGATTTCTTATGTATATCACTATTTCAACAATATAGATGATATATAATATATCACTATTTCAACATCAGTATATCAACAGTAATCAAGATCTGTGTTCGCAGTTCTTGCATTACTCGTGAAACATAAGATGTTATTATGAATTTTCTTTGATCTCGTTGTCTTCTGAAGGGTTCTTTGATTTTAGAATGCGTATATATATATATATATATATATATATATATATATATATATATATATATATATATATATATATATATATATATATATAACTGGCTAGTTTACCCATAACTAAACTGCTCTAGCTACCTGTATTTAACCTACTTCTATTACCTCACATGAATACAAATGTGAACAAAATCTCATGTGCAATGTTTAGTTACTTATTTTTTTTATTTTTTTTTTCGTAAAGACCTGCATTTCAATATAATTCTCAATATATGTACCTGAAGATAATATTATATACAAGGGGTATTGATCAGTAATCCGAACATAGAAATATAGCGCAATCTTGAAGTAATGCTATGTTTAAGTATTCAATGTAAGTGATGTTTATGTTATTCGATGAAATCACATTTCGACTTAAAACATTTAATGTATAGATCGAAGGGTAGTATTAACCATTTGAAAAAATTGTACTGTTTTTCTACACAGCATTAAATGCTTGAAAATTTTGCCATATCCGTGATTTACAGAAAAAAATAACAATAACAATAGTTACATAGGGTCAAATTAGAAAAATGTTCCTATCGATCAACTATTTTAAACGATTTGACTGGCGTTTTGCAGAGCGATGACTTTATGACAAGTTGTCTTTGGAAAGCTTTTCATGTAATGTTTAAACTCTATCATAGTAAATATGTAGAAATAAAATTTCAATGATTTAAACGTGCTCATTTCAGCGTGAAAGACGAAGGACTAAACGTTTGATCATAAACAACATTGGCAATACCGTATGTATTAATGTAAGTAAGTTAGTAACTAATTAAGTATATAGTAAACCGGCTGTATTAATCATGTGGCTAAACATTTAAATATCATTAAATTAAGATTCAATAAAAAGGAAAGTGCTGCCACGCGAGCTATCCAAAAATACAATAAAGAATAATTTGCCTGTTGTACACTCATTCTACCGGCATCAATCAATTATTTCTTTCGACGCAACATATTTTATGTAATGTTGACATAATTTTTTTTAATTACCCCAAATTAAGTTTAGAATTGGGTCGATAAGTGGATTTCGTGAAAGAGTGGAAAAAGTTGTTGAGAGGGATGGAAAATAATTTGATTAATGTATTAAATAATTTTATGTATGAATTAAAGGTTTTTTTCAAGCGAAAATTGTCGGAAATTTAATTTAGCAGAAAATATATATGAATAACTCTTCGTATTGTCCTAAATATATTATTTATTACCTCATATTATGTTTTGCAGCTTAGTATCATTGACTCAATTCTGATATCGTTGCGACTTATGGATTACGCCGAATCACGAAATACAAAATGTATTAAATAATGTCGAATCAGATCGTTTATTGTATAGAAAATGATATGTCTTATGAAGTTTTATGAACATTTTACATTGTGTAATTATTATAACTGTTTTTGCGGCAAGATCCAGCGAAAATTGAGTAACCTTTAATATCTTGCTGCCAGTTTTAATATCGTGTGATAAATCTTATAAGCTCATAATTCCGCAACACGTAAATTGTGGTCCATATAAAACGTTTCTTATGCAGTCGTAGCATTATTCCACAAAACAGCGATGTAAAATTAGTAATCTAAACATTTGTTTTCAAAACAGGCTAGATATATAATTAAAGTTAAAATATATTCAATTATATATATATATATATATATATATATATATATATATATATATATATATATATAGATAGATAGATAGATAGATAGATTTAGAGATAAACGCGAAACACAAGAACAAGTGGACAAACTGTTTCCAAAGCGCCCAGTAACTAAATGGCCAGACATAGACCTCCTGGAGAGAGCCATTACGCTTTTCACATCAGAAGAAATTATAAATGCAGCAAACAAAATAAAGACAGGCAAAGCCGCTGGACCACATCACATTCCTCCAGAGATCGTGAAGGTTGTTACCTTGCATAATCCAGACAATATTGCCAGTGTTATGAACACGTGCTTAGCCAAAGGCCATTTTCCAGATATATGGAAGGAAGCAAAGCTGGTACTAATTGAGAAGCCAAAAAAGGAACTACTAAATCCTACATCATATAGACCCATATGCCTACTGGATGCTGCCGGAAAACTACTAGAGGCGCTGATCAAAAGCAGACTGGAGAAAGAAATAACAGACCGTAAAATCTTACACGACAACCAATTTGGATTTAGGAAAGGGAAATCAACTTTAAATGCGCTATCGAAGATTATGGAAACTCCTGAAGAAATAAAAACAAAGGCCTACAATAACCGAGAATTCTGCGCAATGGTCACGTTAGACATAGAAAATGCCTTTAACTCAGCCCCCTGGGAAAAAATAGTAAATGCCTTATATCGGGCAAAAATCAGCCCGTACCTAATTAAAATGATTCAATCCTACCTCTCAGACAGATATATATTAACCCAGTGGGGGGACAAAATATCAATAACCTGCGGAGTACCGCAAGGATCGATCATCGGACCTTTACTATGGAATATTTTCTATGATCAAATCCTGAGAATCAGCACAGAGAAAGGAGTTACCATGGTGGCGTACGCTGATGACTTGGCTGTGGTGGTAAGAGCAAGGACCAGGTCTGTTCTGGAAGAAATGGCACAGCATATTGTTAACAAAATAGCCCTGGAGATGGATCAAATGGGCATTAAAATATCACCAAAAAAAACTGAAATGGTAATATTGGAGGGGAGAAGAAAACTCACAAACCTCCAAATCAATATTCAGGGTGCCACAATAAACAGTACAAGAGCAACTAAATATATGGGGATTCTCATAGACAAAGATGCTAAAATGACCACTCACGTCAAACTGACATGTGAAAAAGCAAATAAAACATTGATGATACTAAATAAAATAACCCCAAAAACAGGAGGACCAAGGGCCTGGAAGAGGCGTATATTGGTGGAGGCCACTATATCAACCATTTTGTATGGGGCGCCTATTTGGGCAAAGGTATTAAGGTATAAGCACTACGAGGCAATGCTCGAAAGAGTAAACAGAAAAATGAGTAAACAGAAAAATGGCAATACGCATTACAAGTGCATATAGAACCGTGCCCACAATGGCCATCCTAGCCGTTGCTGGTCTACCACCAATAAGACTCCGAATCATGGAAAGCATATCAATATTCGAAAGGGGAAAGGAATCAAAAACCCAAGCAAGACAGAAATTACTGGAAGCCTAGCACAAATAATGGAACGACTATGAGGGAAAGGCAAAAACATTTATCCGAGACGTGAGAGTGGCACACCAGAAAATTAGGGGAGACAAATTTCTACACAACACAAGCAATAACGGGCCATGGATCCTTCAGATATTATTTACACAGAATGGGAAAGTCAGAGGACAAGGATTGTCGCTATTGTGGGATGGTGGATACAAGGGACCACACAATCTTCCACTGCCCGAGATGGGAACCGCTCCGGATTGCTACTGCTGCCGAATGCAACGTAGAAGTGACGGAACACAACATCGGCGTTCTGCTTTTGGAAGGAAAAAGACAGTGGGCAAGAATAATGGGCATGGTGGAGAAAATAATGAGGACAAAAATAGAGGACGAGAGAAGACGTAAGGCAAATTTGGACTGACAATCTGTTGTGTGTCCTGAGGTAATGCCTAACGGCGGTTTCCAGGCCACGAGCAGATATCCTTGAGGGGGAAGGGTTTTAGTCGGTAGGCATGACTCCAACAAGGGCATGAATCCGACATTCCCATGTCACTGAACATCGAACACATGGATGTCTTTAGAAGATTTCCTAATCCCCTCAAAAAAAAAAAAAAAAAAAAAAAAAAAAAAATATATATATATATATATATATATATATATATATATATATATATATATATATATATATATATTTATATATATATATATATATATATATATATATATATATATATATATATATATATATATATATATATATATATATATATATATATATATATATATATATATATATATATATATATATATATATATATATATATATATATATATATATATATATATATATATATATATATATATATATATATATATATATATATATATATATATATATAAATTAATATTAAAATGAATACTAAACATTTTAAGGTTCAGATTACGAAGCTTAAATCTTAATAAAAATTTAACGATAGCCTGAATTAATATTATAATGCTATGAGAACAACGTAATATACCGATGAAAATGATGAAAAGGCCCGGTAATGAAGAGTTTAAAATTAAAACTATTTGAGGATGAAGGGAAATAATGTGTAGAAAGTTCATAAAAATCTAGAATTAATTGATAGAAAGAATAAGTGAAAGATTACCCTCCAGAATCGCTATCACGGCATAACAGTACGACCAAATTTATATTGGTCTGATTTAGCTCTGTGCGATTTCCGACTATTCCTGAGACTAAAACTGGCGATGAATGGAAATTGGTTTTGCTACGATTTCGGATATTCCATAGCGTGTTGGATATTGTGCGATTGTAATTGTAATATATCGATTGTAATTGGTGATGAGACTTAGTCTCATCTTAAAAGCGCCATAGAGCTACGTGGAAGTCCCTAGGCTCTCGGAAGTCACGAGAGAAGATGTTGTTGTTGATTTGTTTTTACGACCCTAAAAGTATTATACTTTGGAAATTCGTTCCACAGGGTCAACATGTCACTGGTGAATATTATCTGGGTGTCATGAAGCGTTTCTAGAAAAGAATCGTTCGAGTGAGGGCCGCACATGTTAGTTTTTGTTGCACGATAATGCACCATCTCACAAGTCCCTCGCTGTTAGTGATTTTTTTCCGAAACAAGTCTGTGAAAATATTTCCATATATAAAAATGTAATGACCAATAATATCTAAAGATGATACTGTACAATACACTTGAGATTTTTTGTACTAATTAAGAATCTCTTAAGGATTTGGCGAGGATGGAACTACATTGGAACTACATTGGAACTACATTTAAATGAAGATCGAAGATCGAAATGCGATTTGAATGGTATTGATCTGGAGGAGTTATGCTTCCAACAGGGGAAATTATGTCATATGTTATACTTTATATGTCTTGGCTCCAGCTATGCCAAGCAGCCAGTGCAAAAATCGATTTATTGAGGGAACAATTCGATAAAAAAATTACTTCGAGGAACGGACTTGTTAATTGACCAGGTTATGTGATTTAACGTCTTTAGATTCTTTTCTTGAGGGTTATGTTAAGTCTTTGGTCTATGTCGATAAACCAGTAACAATTGATGCTTTGGAAGCCAACATAATTCGGACAATTATCGACATAAGATCCCAATTGCTTGGAAAAGTAGTCGGAAATTGGATGGACAGAATGTTCTTCGTCAGAAATAGCTTCGGCGGTCATTTGTCCTAAAGTGGTTTAAGACATTAATGCCATTGCATATTATTTCACATAAAATAAATAGCTTGATATCATCTAATTCGGTTGTAAAAAATAATTCGGTCATAAAATAAAATAATAAGCAATTTATATAAGTAGGTCCACCAAACTTTAATATACGCTAAAAGATGGTGGTAGTCGCTGTTTACAAATGGAAAAAAAATATAAACATATAGAATCTCATATGCAACCAATATATTCCGGTTTGGATTTAGAGCCGGAATAGCATTAATTTTAATAATTAATAAAAGTAATAAAGTAGTAAGTAATAAAAAATATATGGTCAAAATATGCTGATTCAGTAGTAGCCAATTCAGGTTTTAAGTAACTTTCTAGAATAATTTGCTGGATGCCATAAGTTTAGACAACATTTGAAAATTATAAGAGATGTCAATAGCACCAAAACAAATTTTGTTAATGTAAAAGTAACATCATCTACCTATGTGATAAGCAAAGTTTATCTTCATCCAAATTGTTAATCAAATTTGTCTGCCGGAAATAGAGAAAAAAATCTTTAACGTAAAAAACCTTGTAAAACAAGCCAAAGTAATTTTTGTTGTGAAATATTATATACAGCTGTTCTACGTTATAAAACAACATATTTATTAAAGAATTTAATGTAAAAATCTACCGTAAAACCACTGAACACACTTTAAAATAATGGGATTTTTTATGGAACCGCACACCAAAGGGATCTCCATATTCAAATTGGAACAAAACGGCAAAAACGAAAATCTGGTGTCGCCTTCTCGACGAGGCTAATCTATGGTGTTATAAGAAACAAAATCAATATGGCGCCTGCTCCGCGTAGTCTTCATATGCAGTCACGTTACCTGTATTGCATGTTATGTTTTAGACACGGCCTTCTGTTCTTTTCAGTGACGTTTAGGCTGGTGCGTCGTTCGCTCGTACGTTTAATATCGATCGTACGTCTTCGGCAACTTTCGGCCTGTCCGCGTCTTGTTCTCAGCTTTTTCTCACCGCCAACTTAATCAAGTCGGATTGTTGTCTCTTTTTATTATTCCGTATCGTTTGTGTATGCGTTGGATCTCCTGCCGCTTTGTCTCTCTTTGGTGTTTATCTAATCAGAGGGATACAATTTTTTCGAATATTTTGTCTGAATTGCGTTTTGCAGGGTCTTTTGATTTGCCTACCTGAGACATGCGTATTTCGTTTTGAAACTTTTCAAACAACTGTTCTGAGACAAATAATATTCTTCTTAAACTTTACTCAGGAAATTGTGTGATATTTAAAAGAAAAAGATGCCACAAAGAGCTCTCATAATTTTTTTCATATTAAATAGGTTTATCAATCTTAGTAGTACTTGTTATGTTTTTCCCAAGGGTAAGTTTGGTAACTTACGTCAAATAAAATTCCAAAATAATATATCAAATGACTTTATAGTCTATATTAATATGCTTATACCTCTCTTATTTGGAATTGTCTCAGAAATAAAAGCTGATCTATGTCGAAGAAAGTTAAAAAAATAATTATATATTTTTTAACATGATTATGAAAATATTTTCTAAAACTGATTTCAATATTTTAAGAGATAAATATAATGTTGTATTTGTCGAAATTTTGGGATATTTTTTGATATCCTCTACCACCTGAACTTATTTCTTCAATATACCTTTGATTATTACCTAGTATATCTCAATCGTTCATAGTTCTGGATAATTCCATGTACTTCCACTTTTTCAATGTTTTAAACTAAACATAATCATGATATGCCAAACTAAAATCCACTTAAAACGAAGCTTTAATGGACATTTTTATATAATGACAAGATGGTCTCCTATAGCATTCTTTTCGACAACCTTTCGAATTAATTGGCCCTTGTGGCCTTAATTGTCCCCTTCTTTTAAAAACGATGTACTTCTCGAAATACTTGAAGACATTCCGAACCAAACTAGGATCCGTAATCCAAATTTTTCATTTTCAACGAGTAGAAATTTTCTTCAGTATTCTCTTCAGCTTTAGTTTTATAGTACTGTGGTACTGGAAGAGTACGTATACCGAATTTACCGTTGGTCTCATCGTCCATACGTGTTCAAGTCGTATTTTTACATCTTTCGTTTAAACAACAGCTCTTATGGATCTTTTTCTCCTTTATTCTAATCTGACGATTGTTCTTTGTAATATGGATTTAACTTTTTACTGGATTTCAGACAGTCAACTTTCTACAAAGAAAGTCTTGCACAGTGGCGGTATGCAAGCTTCAGCTAATGAATTGACAACATTTTAAAACTAAAACTAATAATACTGATGGTAGCAAATATTTTAGTAATTATGAGAATTTTAAACAGCGGGATTTATTTCTGAGACAATTTTTATATTCATGATTAACTTAAATATTTAAATATTATTTTAAAGTATAAATAAAAATTTGAACATATGCTAAAATAGTAAAATTCAGCATTATATATATATATATATATATATATATATATATATATATATATATATATATATATATATATATATATATATATATATATATATATATTGACTATTAGTTCAGGAGTACATCCGGTCGTTTGTGTCCCGTTTGTTGGGAGCATGCAGACGTTTCGCCAAGGTCACACTTGCCATTCTTCAGTCAAAAAGTTTTCAATCTTCAGAAAAGCATTGAGAATGTCAAGTGTGACCTTGGCGAAACGACTGCACCTTCCCAACAAACGGGACACTAACGATGGGATGTAGTCCCGGACTAATAGTCTAATGTATTCTTCCATCCGCGAAACACTACGAACATATAAATATATATATATATATATATATATATATATATATATATATATATATATATATATATATATATATATATATATATATATGTATATATGTATATATATATATATATATATATATATATATATATATATATATATATATATATATATATATATATATATATATATATTTGACACGTTTTTTTTAAGTAAAATTAGCTTTATTAAAACCACAGATTTCGCCTTCCAAAAGTGTTAATATTTTTAAATATTTGCAATTCTAAGACGACTCATATTGAATTTTATTCTTAAGATAATTTCAATTGCAATTATTGTTTGTTTAAATTAACTTTCAGATGTTATATTTTACTGTTAATTTTATTTATTTTGTTCTTTGAGCACACTAGAGGAGTTCCCAATATTTCAGTACAAGCAAATTTATTTAAAAATATTGAATATATTGGTTGAAATCAGGGGCATTTCTTTTTATTTACTTACCTATTAAATAGAAAAGAAATTCCGGTAAAATATTTGTGTACCAAATCACTGAATTATATTTTATTTATACAAGTTTTTTAAACTCATATTCATTTGTAATTTAACCCTAACAATGCTAAGTAGTTTACAGCAATTCAAATACTGAAACAAATCTATATTTTTTCATTCAATAAATTTATTGGTAGTTTTAAAATGAAAACGATTTAAGATAAAGGGATTGGTCAAACACATAATCCTAAATTATGATTCAACTGAATAGACTTGAAAATGAATAATGAGGAATGTAATATAATTTGAACAAATATACTTAATTTTTACATTAGATGTCCAGGTATTCTGCTTTATAGACATTTTTTTAAATATTTTTTTTGGAAGAAATGCTTCTTGTTAGAAGTACAGGATCATGGTTTCAGGGTTCCTTGGTGTCCCTTTCCCTCTTTTATATTCTGAATGGCCTTAACTGGATCCCCCATTCGAAAGAGATGCATAAACCAACTTAGCTACCTTTCCTCGATTTTTGTTATAGTTGGGTTACGTCCAATTCTATATCTAATGATCTCTTATTTGATTTTGTCCTATCTGCTAACTCCTAAGATTCTCTTTAAAATTGTCATTTCTACGAAACATCTATTGATATCAATCTGTTTGATGTGATGAACACATAATGGTAAATTTTCATAGTTAGTATAATTACTTACTTTCCTTTTGCTGATAAACACTGTTTTTATTAAGTAGAAGAATCGGTTGTTTGCTTTTATTCTATTGTTAATTTCACAGTGCATATTAGGGTTTTTTAGATAACTAATTATAAGCTCTTGAGGTTGTCTCAATTTGGCATTTTTTACCGCTAGTAATTTTAAATGGGCATCCTGTTGTCCATTTTATATTTTGACAAAAGTGAAAACGTTGCAAATTCACTAAAAGAGATATTAATGAAGTGTGGATGGCCATGATACATATATATGTCAGATGTTAAAACACATATGTCAGAATTGGTGTGCCAAACTCTGTCACATTGCATTAATCACAATTTATCGACTTAAAAGTCACTTTTGACTATGCTGAACCAGCTCAAACGTGATCGAAATCTAATATGTAACAGATAGGAACTATTAAAGTATAATTAGGATGTTTTACCAGTAGCTTCCCAGGATCCACTTTGCCCCTTTTTGATCTCTTGCGCGCTCTTTTCGGCAGTTTATCCAAATCTTTGCTCGTACCATTCGGTGGTTAGTTCCTACATTAGAATGGTTAAGGACTGTAAAATTGAAAAATATTGCATTATTGTTTGACATGATGTAATCAATTTCACTTGAGTCCAGATGGACTTTGCCATGTCCATTTTCTGTTGATCTTTTTCTTATAAAATGAATTCATAATATAGAGTTCTTGTCCTTCAGCACATTCAACCAGTTTATAACCTCTATTGTAACCTCTATTGTCCTGCTCACCATTTCCATATGGACCAGTTGCATTTTTACCAGTTCTTGCTTTTCCAATTTTGGCATTAAAGTGGCCCATCAGAATTTCATACCTACACATCTCTTTGTTTAAAAGTTGGGCCACATCATCATACAATTCCTCAAATTCCTGATCGCTATGGCTTATAGTTAGTGCATAAGCTTGGACGATTTGAAGCCTAAACTTTTTATTCAGCTGAATGACGCATTGGGCTAATCGGAGAGATACTTTTTCATATTTGACTACACTGTCTTTCAGCTTTCGATTGATGAGGAATCCAATTCCAGCACATCATCCATTCTCCGTACCTCGCGTGTAGAGTACGTGACCTGTTGGTTCCAGTTTGATTAACTCTTCGCTCTTTCTTCGTGTTTCACAGAGCCCAACAATATCCCAATGTATGCTGTCAAGTTGGATTAACAGTTCTTGCAGTCCGATCTCTGTTTTCATAGTCCGTATATTAAGCGTAGCAATGTCAAAAGTTCAATGGCAGTCTGATCTAACCCGATGATTCTTAGCACCCTCTGCCTTGGGGCAGCTCTTCCCGCTGCCGTAGGTAGTTGCCCCTTGCACTCGGGGGAATGAGTGCCGTGTTTGAAGTTGTACTGTCATGCTGAAGGCGTGGACCGTAATCTGCCACGCTGGTCCAGTGCGGATTGGCAGATTTTGGATCATGTTAGTCTGAGGCCTCTGCTTCGTTCTTTCTATGAGGGGTGACTCTCCCAGGAACTTACGCTCCAGACGGCATAAAAAGCGGCTCAAAGCTTTATTGTCCTTCCTACTCAAACCCCTTTACCACGTCAAGGTCTGATCCACAAAGGGGTATATAGGATATATATATATATATATATATATATATATATATATATATATATATATATATATATATATATATATATATATATATATATATATATTCCTATTAACGCATATATTTCTAATATATATATATATATATATATATATATATATATATATATATATATATATATATATATATATATATATATTAGATTTGTAAAAGCTCGACGTTTCGGCTTCCATTTTGAAACCATTATCAAGAGAATATAGTTGATTTACTCCGAGAACTCCTATATATATATGTATGTGTATGTATATGTATGGATCTAAATCATTCCGGGTGTCGATCCGTTCATTCTGTGAAGAGTCACGACGTTTCGCCAAAATCTCATTTGGCATTTTCAAGTGTTGTCCGCTTTGACTGAACTGTCAGTTGGACTCTTCAGTTGAAGCGGGCAAGACTTGAAAATACCAAATGAGATTTTGGCGAAACGTCTTATACGTTAATGTACTAATAACTATTAGTAATTATTTTTTAGTTGCTCATCATTGCAATTAAAAGAGTGTGTTGTTATTGCGACATATATCAGTAATAGTTTTTGCAGTTTTTCTTATTTTTAAAATAATCTCTGTTTATATAGCTTTTCGAAATAACTTTTATGGCTTATATCATCTACTGGATATAATGCTTATTTTATTTCGAAATTTTTAAAACAAGATTTTAAAGACCATATCTGCTTTTACTTATTTACTTACTGATATAACTTTGATACGTGTAATAAAGAAATGTCAATATACGCCATGAAAGATTTGAATTGAAAGTTTGAAATAAGATAGGCATGTCAATCAATGTCAGTAAAAATATGCCTTACGTTTTTCCTTAGGGTCGAAATATATGACGTACCAAATATATTATGGAAAAAAAAAGCTTTTAAAACGTGTTTTACTGTTTTTTTTTATTTTATATTTCAGAAACCATTATTTGAAGTAATGTATTGTGGTCAGATCAGGTCAATTAGCTAAGCTGGGGTAATTTTAATCCCAAAATAAACAGTCATCCGATGGCTGAACCAAAATTAATATTTCACATATTATATTCTCCAAATCGAGCAATTCGTTCGTGATTATATATATGAACATTTTTGTTGGTTGCTTGACCAGGAACGAGCACCACCCTTCCTTTCAACTGGATGGTATCGGTTTCGTAATCGTTATATATATATATATATATATATATATATATATATATATATATATATATATATATATATATATATATAAAATTATTATTATTCACGTATGGGCCCTGGTGGACCACGCGAAGTACAATTAGAGGCGTTTGTTGTTGTTAGCCTTCCTTTGTGCCCATACTAATTTGATTCTTTCGCTATGAGCTTTTTTCCTTTCGTCAGACCAAGTTGTTCTAGTCTTCCTACATTTTTCTCTCTGGCCAACCTTCCAAACGTTAACCTTGTGTCCGAAACAGCCTATATATATATATATATATATATATATATATATATATATATATATATATATATATATATATATGAACATTTATGTTGGTTGCCTGACCAGGGATGAGCACCACCCCTTCCCTTCAACTGGATGGTATAGGTTTCATCTCTCAATGTTCAGCCTCTTCAGGGCACCGACATATACCATACCACCAAGAATAGAAAGACCCTATTCACAGCCAACAATCCATGTTTTTGCTGACTTCCCGTCGGATGGCGTATATATGTGTGTTCGATTTTCTTGAGTTGCAGGTTGTTGTGTGTTCCACATGAGATTGTGGAATCCAACGGTTGGGTGTATGATGATACGCAGCAACAGTAGCTGAGTGTCATCGTACACCCAACTGTTGGATTCCACAATCCCATGTGGAACACACAACAACCTGTCTCTCCGCTTAAATGAGCATTTTTGTTGGCTGCTCGAGTGGGGACGAGCCCCAACCATCCCTTCAATTGGAGGGCATATGTTTCGCTTCTTGATGCTCAGGCTCTTCAGGGTACCGACATATGCTCCCCCGTCAAGAATAGGGATACCCTATCCAGAGTCAAACAACCCATGTTTTCACCGACTGCTCGTCGGATGGCGTATATATACAGTGTTAGATTTCTTTGGACTGCGTCCAATGAGACAACAGTAGCTAATTGTCATCATACTGTTGGGTTCCCCAATCTTACGTGGAACACACAACAACTGTGTCTTCGCCTAAATGAGCATTTTTGTTGGCTGTTCAACTGGGGCAGCTCGACTCGCTCAACAATTGGGTGTATATAAAGCACATGCAAACAAGCAAAAAGGCTCTTCTTCAAAGTAATCCCCTTTCACTATAATACACTATAATCGTGGGAACAGGAAAAAATCACACATAGACTTTGTTTGATTTTTATCGAAAAATTGACGAATATTTATTGCGGTGTACGATTGTCTTGATGTAAAAATCATAAATTGTTTTAACATAAATTTGTCTTATACTTCATCAGTGATTACTTAATACAATATCCTTGATTTTGGTGTTTTGAAAGATTTTCTGAACGAAATTCATCTTCAACTGCTTCTCTACTATCACTAAAGTCGTTGTACCAACTGGAAACATCTTTTTTAAACATTTTCAACACTTTCATAACATTTTTAATGCACCAGTAAAAGAAATTAAATTTTGTATTCTAGACAAAATTTAATGCGAATTTGCTCGATAAAGTTATCCATTAAAAAACAGGCAGCAAAAACACAATAAATAAAATAAAAACGTAAAGCGTGCAATCCGTTCTTTCTCTGAAATGTTACGGTTACGCCAAAATGTCATTTGGTATTTTCAAGTATTGTTCGCTTCGAGTGAAGAGCTCAACTGAACTGAAGAGTTGATATTTTGGCGAATCTTCGTGACTTTTTACAGAACCAGAAATTAAATTATATAGAAAAATGAATTAATACTAACGTTAGCTTTATCGTACTTCGACATATTACTTCGTACTGTTAAATTTTTATCATACGACATAAAAAAATTAAATAATCCAATTACTCACAAAAAATTGAAATAAATTTATAAACATTTTGGCGATATAGAAATTTTCATAAATTGAAATGTTGGCGCAATTGCATAAAAAGATTTATTCACTTATCTTTTATACCAAGTCCGGTCTCTACATATGACTATATCATAATTATTTGTATTGCAAAACAGTTTATATTTGAAATGGAATGGTAACATTAAAAATGGAATGAAACCATGTGATAATGCAACTTTTTGCTGAGAAACGTGATTTTTCTGAAAATATTTCTAAAATGGAAAGTTAATTAACACAAGCTATCAAAATCAATTGGAATAGGGCGAACATTTAAGAAATATTGTTAAGAATGTCCTTACAAAAAAATAATTCTTTATAAGAATATTATACACGATTAGAATGATGAAAAAATAGCACGATTTGGAGCATACGAAAGACAATCTTATATAACAAAATATATAAATTTAGACATTTCCTTTTAATTCCTCAGATTTGGGCATGTATATCTTTTTAATTCGAATATGTTTAAGGCTAGTTGAAATTTCATAATTACTTATGTAATAAACTGCTCAGCCACCAGCGCTCCACGATCATTAGCTACTAATTTACCTCGACTTACGCCCACCACCTATAAAATAACAACCCTTAGTTAGTGCTTAACGGTCTCAGACTGAGGGTTATCGAGAATTCTACAATGCGGCGATTGACCACATCCACAGCAACAACAACACAAAAAACTAGATCTTTCCCAGTAGTTTACCAGCATAACAGATAGATGATTGTTTTTTGACCACTAAATTACAGAAATATGAGCATCCAGGCCATGAGCGGTCGTACCGACGCCGTCATACCGCCATTACAGTGGCTTGAAATAAAAAATAACGTTTCACAACCGTTTCACAACAAAAATAACGTTTTCTAATAAAATATTAACGAATTGATGAAATAATAATTTCATTAAGGAATTAATAACAAGTGTAGTAAGAAAATATATAGTATACTTTTACTTGTTTGAGGAACAAGAAGTTGACTCTTTTTAAGTTGGAGTATAGTTATTATATATATATATATATATATATATATATATATATATATATATATATATATATATATATATATATATATATATATATATATATCATCATCATTATAAGCTCGTGTCGATCCATTGCAGGATGAGGACCTCTTCAGCATGCTTCCAACTTTCACGGTCCTGGGCTTTCCTCTGCCACTCTGGTCCAATATACTTAACGATGTCATCAATCCATCATGCTTTCGGTATTCGTCGCGGACGTTTGCGTTCAAGCGGTATCCACTTCAGGATTGCCTTGGTCCATCTGTCATCACATCGCCTCGCTATATGGCCTGCCCATCTCCATTTCAATTGCTTTACTCTTCCAATTATGTCACAGATTTTCGTTTGTTCCCTGATGCATGCGCAGGACTTTCTGTCTCGTCTTGTAATGTCAAGACGTTAATGTTCCATTCCCCTCTGTGCTACCCGAAGTTTTTGAATTGATTGCGATGTGAGTGTCCATGTTTCTCTTCCATATGTCATAATGGGTAGAACGCACTGATCGAAGACTTTTCTTTTCAGGCAAAGTGGGAGTCTGCTCTTAAACACTATGTTGAGCCTACCAAATGCCTGCCAGCCACATTTAACACGCCGTTCCACCTCTCGAGCGGTATTCCCCTCCATTGGAATCCTCTGCCCAAGATATATAAAGCTGTCCACAATCTCCAAATCCAGTCCTAAAACTGAAATTCTTCTGTTCTGAGCGAAGTTATTGAACATAACCTCTTTTTCAGGTTTATTTTCAAGCCAAATGCAAAAACGCAATGTGCTGTGAAAGTACAAATATATCATCTGCAAATCTAAAATGGTTTAAGTTTGCACCAATGATCTTTATACCATCCCGTTCCCAATCCAGTTTACGGAATACTTCTTCAAGGTCAGCAGAGAAAAGAATAGGCGATATTGCGTCACCCTGCCGTACACCTCGTTCTATATTAATTCCCACTTCAAGATCATGAAGGTGAATTGTGGCAGTAGCTCCATCATATATCGATCCTAATAGGTTTACATATGCTTTATCTACCCCTTGGCTAAGCAGTGGATCCATTATTGCATTCTTTGAAATGAGGATTCAGAAGTGGATTCAGTACAATGGATCATATCCAGGTTATCCAACAGGCCATAGAAAGGCACAATGAATACACAATGCCACTGTGCTTGGTTTTATTGACTATGAAAAGGCATCTGACACAACATCAAAGCAAATCATAATGGATGCATTGCTTAAGCAAGGAATAGACAGAGTCTATGTGATCCTGCTGAGATCCATGTATGATGAAGCAACAGCGACAGCTTACATGGATGATTTTGAAATTAAAATCAATATAGAACGGGGTGTACGGCAGGGTGACTCAATATCGCCTATTCTTTTCTTCTTGCCATGGAGAGGTGTTCCGTAATCTGGATTGGAAACAAGATGGAATAAAAATAAATGGTGCATACTTAAGCCACCTTAGATTTGCAGATAATATCATTCTTATGTTATCGTTGGGTGAACCATTTGGCTAATAATAAACCTGGAAAAGAGTCAAGTTATGTTCAGCAAATTCGCTGAAAATAGAAGAATATCTATTTTGGGAAGCGATTTAAACGTGATTGACCACTACATATATATTGGGCAAAGGATTTCAGTGGAGAGTGATACTGCCCGGGAAGTGGAATGGCGTGCTAAGAGTGACTGGCAAGTATTTGGCAGGCTGAACACAGTGTTTAAGAACAAACTGCTACTTTGTTTGAAGAGAAAAATTTTTGACCAGTGCGTGCTGCCTGTTCTGATATACGGAAGTGAAACGTGAACACTCACATCACCATAAGCCCAACAACTTCGTGTAGCACAGAGGGGAATGGAAAGGTGTATGCTTGGCATTACAAAGCTGGGCAGAAAGACTTGTACATGGATCAGAGAGCAGACAAAAATATGTGACATCATAGGAAGGGTGAAGGAATTGAAATGGAGATGGGCACGCCATATAGCGAGGCGATGTGACGACAGGAAATCTCAATATCGCGCGAGTTGGAGACGTGTTGGCGCGGTCTTCATTTTGCAGTGGATCAACAATGGCTGAATGATGATGATGATGATATATATATATATATATATATATATATATATATATATATATATATATATATATATATATATATATATACATCTAATATTTTCACGGATGGTAGATAATGTTCCTAAACCATTCCGGGCGTCGATGTGTTGATCCTGTGAAGAGTTTATTATTTGTTAAAATATGAACCAATAATATTTGGCCAAATAGCAACAATTTAATATATATTGCATGTATGCAAAATAAAACAAATAAATGAAAATTCGAAACAATATGTCACTCACTAGTGAAACAAATTACTTATTAGATATAAACCAATAATTAAAAATGTTTTATTAAGTTATAATCTGCGTACTATTGGATTTGACTATATATTTGAAGCTGTTTTATCAGTGATATAACGAGGAACATACTTTTTGTTGCAGTTGAGAGCGATTTGTGCAAAGACAAGGGCTGCGGCTACGGTGCCCGTTGTGTCGTCAGTCCAGATGGTCGCAATGCCAGCTGTGTATGTCCAGAAAAATGTCACAGTTATGGCGATCATGTGTCATCTCATCCCGTATGCGGTTCTGATGGCGTCAACTACAGAAATAAATGCGAGATAGATCAGGTCGCCTGCAAATCAAACACAAACATCACAATAAAATTTAACGGAAAATGCGGTAAGTATTGATTGCTTCAAGTCAGCAGACATAACACAACACTTCATATATTTCTCCATTGTTTCCGATATTAAACAGATGGTTTTCTCTTTGTCCAATTCTCTTCCCGTCTCAGTGTCCCGTATTTCCTTAATTATACGAGGGTGCATTAACTTTTCCTGGTGCTATTTCCTGAAATTTTCCCCTTTCATTATCTTCGAAAGTACAAATCTTCAAAATATTTACCACAAAATACGACGTCAGTGTTTAATTTTCCGATACGCGTTTCGCTAACTACTTTAACACGTCAAGAAATGCTTCAATTTAATTCTAAAACTAAATATATTGTATTTATATAAAAACTGTATTCAATAAAGCGTGTAAAAATCATGAAACGTGAAGTCAACCAAGCGTTAAATTAATAACACAAACATTTTACTGTGTGGAATCGGTCCTTAATGTATCGGCCACGATTAAAGAATTTCTTACATTATGCTATTTGAACGTTTTCATATGCACAAAGGTTTTATTTTTGTTTACACTCCATTTAAAGATACATGTTCGAATGCATGTTGGGCTACTGAAGATTTCTCATTTTTTGCATATCTAATGTGAGCAATAGATACTTTATATTTAGCTGGTATATATATATATATATATATATATATATATATATATATATATATATATATATATATATATATATATATATATATATATATATATAGTTTGCTCAACATACTTTCAATCACAATCTTGACATATAATTTCATAAATATTCGATTTTTTATATTGGTTTAATTTGTACTTTGGATTTCCCAAGACTTCTGTTAACTTATTTCAAAATTTGTAAACAACCTTAATATCCACTTTTTCAAAATTTTGTCTAGGCCTCGTATCAACTAGGATTAGTTTATGAATTCAACCGGAGTAACGGACTTCATAAGGTTTATTATCGAAAATGTTTGTAATGAAACATTTTTAAGTATCAATCATTTTTAAGAACTATACCTATACGAAAATGTTTTGTACTCACGAAATTACAAAATACTACACAGGAATAGCAACATAGAGGCCATGGATTAAGCATAATCGTTATCGCTGAAACAAAGAGGACACGTAGAGAATATCTAAAAAAAAGGAATTGCTGACGTAGGTACACTAATTAAAGACAGATACAAACAGAACGAGGATATAACTAAGTAAAACATAAAATATTAAAGTTAACAATAAAAACAGACAAAGACAAATACACCGTAACAGAATACAGTAATAAAACACGTTAAACGTACTGGATCAATATATACATTAAGCACAGTGTAACCATAAACAAACCGAGTTTAAATCATGCAAATGATGTGATGCTCATCTCGGAGGACGAAAATAACCTTCAAAAACTTGCATGTATTCCAAAAATAGTCTGCATTTGTAAACTGCATGTGAAAATATTCACATCCAACTCCAAATCAATTACCACAAGTAAGTTATCAAACACGCTATGGATAATCAACATATAAACCAATTAATGTGCTTTAACTATTTGGTTATGAATATCATTGGAGGCCTAGAGTTAACGAAGTGAAGAAAAGAAAGAACTAACAAGGCCAACAGAAACTCAGGATGCTTCAAATACATCATGAGGAACAACAAATATACGAGCAAACCTGCCAAAGTACAGAAATAAGAGCGGATAATTCAAAAAATTGGATCTCGTACAACTGAAATGAAGACATAGCTAAGCAATATCCAGTTATATATTAGTGACATAGGAAAAGAAACACAACAATTAGAGAGGAATGCGACGATATAGAAAAGTGAGGACGAAAACGCAGGAGAGGATGGAATGAATGCCTAGGAAGAAAGGTCAAAGCACGAACCTCAAATATAGCTCTGGTGGAAAACTAGAAACACGTAGACCGATAGGTAGTCTACCCAAACAGTAAAAAAACTCAACGACAGTAGGTCAATATTAATAAGTCTTAGCTGGAAAAAAACGGGCCTAGGATCTGAAACAGGAAAATGAAGAAGAATAAGAAAAATTGGAGGGTGGATCATGACCTACTTTTGACATACAAATGAAAACAAATGTAGACTTATGATTTATTGACATGTTACACTCCAAGTGTAAACTATCTACCAAGTTTCGTTTAGGGTTTATTAATGCTAATCAGTAGTGTAGTATAGTTGTATAGGTAACTGCTTTCTTGGGTACCTAAAATGTGAATAGCTGATCAAAAATGCATAAAGTCAATTTGACGATAATTTACACATATCGGAAAAAGTTTTCCGATAGGTTTTTGATGGCGAATGTAACCGGTGTCCATCATTTTAATTCAGAGTTAAAACTACAAACTATAGAATGGTACTTTTTCTACAGGCAAGAGCATGGCGACAATATGTTGGGCATTTCAAGGGATTATTTTGTTCATCTACCATCGGGATATTCCATGACCAACCAATATGTTATTCGTGAAGCAAAAATCGATAAATTGGAAATTTGAATGGAAGCGTTTTGTTTCATCAGGACGTTAGTTTCGAAATTTTTGAACAACCTACATATTTTTCGGATGTGCCTCCATCAGACTATTTTTTCTTCCGAAAGAACGTTTGCTGGGAAGTAATATTTCTGACGATAAAAATTAAATCACTGCTCTAACAAATGACTACCTCCATTCTTTGAAAAGGAAGTTGAAAAATGATAATCTTCAAATATCACAGTTATTTTCTGCCGTGTTTTTTGAATTCTCCTCGTATGTAAGGCAACAATTATAAGTTTGTTAACACATTTTTATTGTCATTATAAATGAGCATTGCAGCGACGTTTCTATTAGTAAGATCTCCAGTCTTTACCAAGCTAACTTATTTTAAGGGTTCCAATGTATGAATGTATGAATTGGTGCCAGATGTCTAAACCATAGATTAATAATAATATTTAGGATCTTTAAGCAATCTTGGCAGCAAACAACTTTTATGAATTGAAGTGCGGGCCTGAAAATAACAGCGATTCTGAAAGAAAATAAGGAAGGAAAGACAATCAAATGATAGAAATCGAAAAAAAAACAAACAAGAGAAATATTCATATATAGCATCTCATTTGCAAAGCATAGATATACTGAAGGAAATGTATAGGAGAACAAGTACTATTTTAAGAATACCAAATGAAAAATGTTCTGTTTTCCAAAATTCAAAAGGTCTAATGTGACCCAGAATACACCAAGAACAGGAAGTTAAAGCTCAAGTGATCCAAACGTTTCGATTTCAACACTGATACATGGGAGCGAGTCATATGAGAGTCATAAATATCCCCGGAAAGGGAATATTTTAAAAAGAATACGACGAAAGATAAAGGAGGTAGTTTTCAGAGAAAATTAGATATAACTATAGAGGAGACTATAAAATAATGATAACAAATAAAAATAAATTTTATATATTTTCACCGGCTACTTTATCCTCAAATTGTAATGATGTATTACATAATATTTTACAATCATCAATAATTACTGCTGGTTTTGTGAGTAAATTCATCTAATTTAAAATGTTTTTCCAGAGAATCGTTTCGTGAATATCGTTTGTTCCATATTCCAAATTCGAAAACAAAATATGGTGGAAATTTTAATTAATATGAGATTTGGGGTACTTCCGACAAATTCCGTGTTTATGAAGTTTGAAAAGACGGGACAAACCCTCTAAAATTAGGTTGTTTTACAACGTTACGGAATCCTTCCTGGTGTAGTTGTCTTATATTCCATGATGTTTTACCCAAATTTACTTGTTTGCTGTTTACCCTCCATGTTAAAATACGAACATTTTAATTCGAATAACCAACTCAAGGTCTTTATTTAGTTCGTTGTAAAAGTGTTACCTGTTTACGGTTTCCCGACATACGTTTTGTTAACCATACCAGCATATTCAGGAAATGACTAAATCTAATTTACATTGAGTGTATTCACTATCGATTGTTCTAAGTAAAGGATATGTATTTGCAACAAGAACTATATAATATAATATTTACAAAACTGTTAACATTGATTATAATTTGCGTGTAAAATTTATACATATATTTTATTGAATTAAATAGATTGTAGTTTTTCACAGTTTTTTAGTTTACTAATGATTAATTCTACAAAACAATCAACCTTTACTGGAATACCATATGGTAATAAATGCTATTTTGTTCCATACTTTTCCACTTTATTTCCAGCTTATATCTACACCATCTAGTTCTTTGGTGAGCACCATGCACTTGTTTTTTTGCTCAAAATCATGCTGCTGTATTCTCCTGTCTTTATGTTAAATGTATTTGCAGGTCATCTTCGTTGGGTACTATCAATATATATATACTATATATATACTATAGCGATTTTATGATCTCTCTTCTATACCCTAGTTTTTCTTTACGTCGTAGATTATTTGATTCATTATTATACTGAATTATTTTAGAGCGAAGTGAGTCTCCTTGCCGTATCCCCTCTTTTAAGTATTCTCTTTCTCCCCTTGGCATCCTAACTTTTCTTTTATTATTCACGTATATTTCTTTGATTAATCTTATTATCCTATCTTCTATCTGCGGTATTTCTAATAGTTTTGTAATATCGGTCCGTTTCACCTTATTTATAGCTTTTTGAATTCAGTTAACTTTTCTACTAGTCGGATGATAAAAATAGCGTTTATAATGCTACGTTTCCTTCTGAAACCTTAATGTTCTTCAGGTATATCTAATCTTTCTTCAATCATATCTTTTATTTTTGTTTGCAGTTTGAGTTAGCTGTTTACTTTTCGAAGTATTGGTATTAAAAGAATTGCCTTTCACTTCTCCGATATCTTCGCACTGTTCATTATGTTGTTGAATAGCTTTTAGAGCCACATGTTTAGTACAAGATGTCCAATATTGTTTTTGTAGGTATAATTAATATAAGTCGATTTAAATTATAATAATTGTATTATTATATCTTCATAGTACAGTATTTGGAAATGTATTTAGCAAAAATAATACTGTCGAGATGGCAGCCTTGGCATTCTAGAAGGCATGATTGAAAATGTTCTATCATTCTGCCGCACATATGTCTGGATATCCAGTGGATCTCATGAACAATATTCGCCTTTAGTTGCAATATGGTACGTGGTTTATTTTCATAAACTCTTCTTGTGACATAACTCCATAAGAAAAAATCAAGTGGTATTAAATCTGGACTTCTTGGGGGCCAATTTATGTCACCATTACGGGCTATCACTTTTCCTGAGGATAATTCCTGTACAGAACCCAAAGAATCACGTGAGGTATGACACGTAGCGCCGTCTTGTTGAAATCAACTCTCCTTGTTATATCCTTCAAATTCTTGCAGTGATTGTTGGAAAAAACCTCGTATCATCTCGCAGTACCTATCTGAATTAACATTGCCCGCTTTACCTCTTGCATCTTCAAAAAAGTATTAACCAATTATGCGTCTAGCTGACATTGCAGCCCATACAACAAGTTTTGGGTTATGTAATGGTTTTTCGTGTTTTTCCTTGGAGTTTTCCTCCGTCCAGTACCTGCAGTTTTGCTTGTTTACATACCCGTCGAATTGTTGTTTTGATAATACGCGTGAACACAGAAAGCACGTTGTTGTCCGGTGAACGCTCCATGGCAACTAATGTTCCCTGAACCAAGCTTCGATGTAAAGTTAACACGACCAGCGCATTCTGTGTCACCTAGGAACAAACAAGAAATTAAATATGAAAGACATTTCTGGATACCTGGCATTATTCCTTCATATTTTATTAGTTCCTTGTATACGCCTTTCTATTCGTTTTTCTTTATTCTTATGTCTATTTCTTCTTTTAAAAATTACACTTTATCACTATTTCTCTATTTGTCTCTTATTTGTCGCTCGGTCATCTTCTCCTTCTTGATGTAGTTTTGTGAAGTTCTCACTGTTGTTTTGTGATGTCGTTTATTAATATGCATTCGTCCATGTATTTTCTTTATCAGAGTTTTCTCTTGATATCGTCTATGTCTTGGTCGAGTTTGTTTCTTATTCGTACATATTATTCTATATTTTTTGGTTGTTTTTCTTCTTTTGTACATTAAAAATGGTTGTTTCCATTCCAATGTTGTATTATTGTCTTAATTTTTCCTAACGTAACGCCATGGATTGAATCTCAACTTAGGGCAGTCGTCTATGTTTTTGGGGTTTATTTTTCTGTTTGTTATAATACAATGAATCAGGGAGCTACGATCTCTTGTATCTGACCATGTGATTTTGTGCTGAACGGTTTGTTCAAAATATGTGTTATAATTCTAAATTCTAGGACTATTAAATAAGCATATTTCATAGTCTTTCTTCGTTTACGTTAAGACGCTCTTCGTTGGATCTTTGTTTTATAGTCTTCCCTCTCCACAATCAAACAAACAACCTATACCTTCGCCGACCTCCCGTCGGATGACCTACTCATGGAGTTTTTTGACCTCCTTGGTGGTTAGACTCATCAGGGTACCGACATATGCTCTCGCGCCAAGAATAGGGACTCCCTATTCTTGGGGCGGGAGGCCCTCGAAGGCATGGGTTGTTTGATTGTGGAGAGGGACTCCCTATTCTTGGCGAGAGAGCATATATCGGTGCCCTGATGAGTCTAACTACCAACCATACGAAATATGTGCCCTCCAGTGTAAGGGATGGGTGGGGTTTCCTCCCGGTCAAACAACTAACTATATATATATATATATATATATATATATATATATATATATATATATATATATATATATATATATATATATATAATTCCGTATAAGCTAGTCAACTTAATGCAAGTTGGTTTCATATACGAAAATTTGTTTTTGTTACATGAATAGAGAAGTGGAATCATGTAATCTATTTGTATTTTTGTATGAGGCATTTAACAAATATTAACTTTGCGAGAATATACTTCCACTCAGATTATATATTGTTTTAGGCTGGTTTAGACAATATCAAAAGAAGCACTATGTCACATTGTTTGAGGTGATGCCCTTGTAATTATTCTCCTTTAATTTGTAACAATTTGTAAATGTCAAATAAAAATTATTTGATTATTGAATAGCCCTGAAAACAAAATAAAAGTCAAATGCTTTTTAAATCTACCTTTAGTAATATCAGTTAACCTTGAAATTGAATTGAAAGTAAACCTTGAATTTGCCTTATGTTATATACCTTTCAAGTATTAGGATTGTGTTGAAAGGTACGGATATTGACAATATTGGTCTCATGTCATCCTGTTAGGTTGTAGCGTGTTCAAATGACGTTAATTTTATATTGACCGGATTGAATATACAGGAGGTAAGGGGAAGTACTTCCGTAAATTTAACCAACAGGTCTTCACATCATTTTAAAGAAAAAATGTAGTTTCAATAAGGGTCAAATCAAATATGTGATAAAACGCATTTGGAAAATATTAATTGGTTATTATTTAATGAACAAACTGAGATTATTAAAACATTTTTTTAATTAAGAATCATGTTCTACATGAGCTATCAAGGATTGCTACTCAAGGAGTAGCAACTTTACAGTACCGCCGCAACAAGGACTGATATTTCAAAACTTCGGCAAATATTATTTCAGGGTTTCAGTAACCCATGGCCCTAGTAAACCATGGCCTCAGTAAACTCATTTTAGTTCAATTTATAATCAAAAACATATTCTGCATGAAAATATCAGATTTTGCTTCTGATTTAAGGGCAACGATACCCCGAAAGCTCCCTTCAAGCTCGGCAAACATTGGCCCATGTTTTTCAAAAACTTTTTTCAAAAATAAAACGAGTAATGTGGTTCCAAAATTTCAAAAAATGTAGGCTGCAGCGAGAAATTGGTCCTGAAGTCAAAAAACAAAGTCAAAGTAAAAAAACTGGTTGAATAGGATTCTACCAGGAGTGTTCGAAGAAGTGATGCGCGAAAATTTGGAGTTTTCCATGGGACTGTACATAGAACAATATGCAAAAGCAATTCCTCTACCCTAATCATGTACAAAAGATACAACCACTCTTACCAACTGATTTTTCATACAGGCAAAAATATTGCGAATGATTTATTTCGCCAAACGAAAAAGAAAAAGAAGAACCAAAAAAGAATCTAAATTTTTTAGTCAATATTTTATTAATCGGCGAGAAGCTTCGTCGAAGAATGGGATGGTGGAAATTTTGTTGTCTTATTTGTTGTTTATGTTTCAGATTTCTTTAGTTGTTGGATAATGTAATCCCAAAACTAAGTATGCTGAGTTCTGTTTTGTTTAAGTTTTCTTCTTTTTAATGCAACTGAAAGTTGCTTAAGACGGATATTAGTGAACATATCTCCTCAGCTTAAATTCATTAATAATTTTTGTATGTTTTGATTATTAAGGAGGCTTGAACTCTCTGGAGCAAAACATGTCCACGTTATACGACAGACCGATTTGGACCCAATGACTAATGTGTTGCGAAGGTCACACTACCCAAGATTTTACTGCATTCATTAGAACACGTACACATTCCTTCATCGTCGTGGCCATATTTGCCTATTTTTACTAAAAATACGTGCCATCACCTTCACTTGATACAATATCAAGGACGTGAACACTTGTTGGAAATTTTCACCTCATAACTGCGGGAATATCTTTAGGATTGTGAGCAAACCAGCGGTCATTTTTTCTTATGGTGATATCTGCTATGAAAATATTTTTTGCGATTTTTTTTTGTGTTGTGTCGTAATTAATCATTGATTTATACTTTTTTGAATATGCACTTTTGCAGTTACTGCAAAAACACCAGGATACCATGAAAGCATAAGCAAATTTTTATATGCATAATTGAATTTTACGAATAAGGATGGTATCCGTTTTAAATAAGATCGTTTTACATCTCAAACAGCTGTTACACCAATTGATTTATTACACATCATGGTTTCTGAATTTTGTTTTTCTAAAATCATCATTTAGTACTTAATGGTATCTATAAGTTATTGGTTCATGCCAATAGGATTAGACTAATTAGTTTGGATTAATCGGCTGGCAAGTGCCCAAGTCATCTTCTGATCTCTCAGAAAACATCTGGCCATATCCAGCCTCAAACATGAGCGACTGAGGGGCGACTACTTTTCGGATTTTACACTCTTGTCCATCAATTCTTCTATTGGAACCTTTGGTGTGAAACACTAAACTTGAAGATATTTACCACTAAACACCAAAACACTTTTTGAACTGCTCGACGCACCTTTCGCTAACCATGTTAGCATCATCAGGAGATGATTTAATCTCAATAAATAATCTCCTGATGATGCTAAAATGGTTAGCGAAACGTGCGTCGAGCAGTTCAAAAAAGTGTTTTGGTGTTTAGTGGTAAATCTCTTCAAGTTTACTCTTGTCCATGTCAAATGCGGTACGGAAGCCTGGTCTTTCCTTGGATGTCACCTATTCAAGTACTAACCGCAACTAGCGGCACTGCTGATCGACGTCTGATTTCTTGGATCACAGGAGATGTCACCTCCCAATCTATATTATAAAAGGGGCCATTTGTGAGCATGTTATTTTTAAAATGACAATTGCCAACCACTTAACTGTCCTATTTTGTATAAATAATGTAATTGAAATAAAAAATTACTTAATCCAGTATTTTATATTACAGAACTAGCTTGTATATTTTCTCCTAGCACAAAAGTTCAATTTCCTTTTACTTAAAATGTAAATTGATTTCGTTTTTATAATTTAGAACTAACAAAATAATTCAATTTTATGATAAGTAATAATTTTATGTAAGTGTCAAAATAACCAAACATTTTTTGCTTAAAATCTAAACAAAATTTTTTAGTAACTATATAAATTGTTGGAAAACAATTTAATTATGAAGTATTTAATTGGTTTTAGATCCCTGTGCTGGAATGGAATGTACTGAACCAGAAATATGTCAGTTAGATGGTCAACGTAATCCCGTATGCCGGTGTGGTGATGCCTGCCCTTTAGAATTTACCCCGGTGTGCGGCTCAGATGGAAAAACCTATTCCAACGAGTGTACTTTGAGACAAGAGGCCTGCAGGACTCGGAAAACACTCAATATTATTTATAGAGGCAAATGCAGTTCAGGTTCGTATCTTGCCATTTAGAAATTCCGTTCATTTTAACTAAAATTGAAAATTCGTTAAAACAATCGGTATTTGCTCAAGCTGTTGAGTGAAATAAAAACGAAACAGCTTTCACGATATTTGCAAAATCATCACAAATATTCAGATATAAATATACATGTACCAATTGCCTTCAAAAGTAATTTAAATATAAAAAGAACAACTTTCAATAAAAGTAATAAGCAGTATTTCCTCCATGGGTTTGTATACCTGCCTGTAGGCGATTTGGCATGTTGTTGGATAAATGATCAATTTAAGCTTATCGAATTCTTTCTCATGCTTCGCGAACAGCATCTGTTAGTTCTCGTAGGGTAAGAGGAGGATTGTTTCGTTTCTTGATGCGTGTTTTGATGTGGAAGATGTTGAAGCTACCCTGATCTGGATCTCAAACGATTTCTTCGAGCTATCATTGATATCTGCCAGTCTTGTGCAGCTGTTGTACATTGTTTTCTACTACTTTTCTGGGGCGATCCTTTACATCATTTGTCTCTTGGATTTTTTTATGAATCTTCAAGCACCATAGGCGTAGGTGTCCTATTTGTAAATATTCCAAACTTTTGGACATATGTACATATAGGAGCATTCTTTAAGGTGCTTGACCGAGCGAGCCCCACGTATTCCTTACATTGCAGGGCACTTGTTTTATCTGTTAGTGGTAGACTCCTCAGAGTACGGACATATGCTCTCTCATCTAGGATAGGGCGGCCCTATCCACAATCGACAACCCATAGTTTTGCCGACTTCTCTTCAGGTGGCTTATACATGCAGTTTTAGAATTTCTTTAGACTGCGTCCAATGATACAACAGTAGTCTGGAGTTATAGACCCCAACTGCTGGATTCCACAATCTCATGTGGAACATACAACAACCTACGTCTCCGCCATAATAAGCATTCTGTTGATTGTTTCTCTTACATTCGAGGGCACATGTTTCGTCTGTTGGTGGTTAGACTCGCCGTCCTGTGCTTTCCTCTGCTATTTGGGTCCAATATACTTAATTATGTCATCAGTCCATCGTCTTTTCGGTCTTCCCCGTGGACGTTTGGGATCAAGCGGTCTCTACCTAGGATCGCTTTGGTCCATGTTGCGTCCCATCACCTCGCTACATGGCTGCCCACCTCCATTTCATTTTCTTTACTCTTCCAATTATGTCCCACACTTTTCTTTGTTCTCTGGTTCATGTGCAGGGATTTATATCCCGTCTAGTAATGCCAAGCATACATCTTTCAATCAACAATCAGATAATCTGGGAGATAAATTATTTAGTTTATAAATGAAACCGCGAGGTGGCGTTACATTCAACAATAGTTTTTTTGAAGTTTTGTTCAATTTTTTCAAATGGAATGGTACAGCTGTTAACCTAATGTTTGCCTTCCTTCACACTTTACCCAGGCTTAGGACTGGTCCAAATTCTTCGTGCCATATTAATTTGGAGCGTGTTTAAAGGCCAACGGGCCAACAACGAAGATAATAATAATAACAACAGTCAAATAAAATTAACAGCACAACAGTCCAATAATTAACAGAATCTGAACTTTAACGCCTTTCTAAATGTTCAAAATGCCTTCCATCCTTAGAAATGCAAAGATTTATTTTTCGTACTAAAAAAGGCAGCTTCAATTACCGCTCTTGAAATGCTGGTTATTGAATTTTGAATTATTTCAATCATGTTTTCTCGTGTGGTAGGACGAGTTTGAAAAACAAGGTCTTTTAGTCTTCCCCACAAGTAAAAATCGAGGACTGTCAAATCCGGTGAACGCGCCGGCCACGAAAATAAACTACCCCGTCCTATCCAACGATTTGGAAACGAAGCATCTAAGAAGTTTCGAATCACCTGCGAGAAGTGGGCAGGGCATCCATCATGCTGGTACCACATTTGTCTTCTTATTTCCAACGAAACATCTTCCATTAGTTCTGGCAGTCCATTTTGTAAAAAATTTAAATATGTTTCACTATTCAAATGTCCATTTAAAATAAAGGGACCAATAATTTTGTCTCCCAAAACACCACACCATACGTTCACACTCAATCTATTTTGGTGGTTGATTTCTGTGGTGAAGGCATTTTGAACATTTAGAAAGGCGTTAAAGTTCAGATTCTGTTAATTATTAGACTGTTGTGCTGTTAATTTTATTTGACTGTTGTTATTATTATTATCTTCGTTGTTGGCCCGTTGGCCTTTAAACACGCTACAAATTAATATGGCACGAAGAATTTGGACCAGTCCTAAGCCTGGGTAAAGTCTGCAGGAAGGCAAACATTAGGTTAATATTTTTTTTTAACTTAATGCAGGTAGTAGTGAAATAATAACTGATTTTTTCAGAAAAATCGAAATATCTCTTGAGATGTCAGAGATATCGATTTCGGGTTTTCACTGGATGATTCCACTTTAAATTACCTTTCTAGCCATGTAATAAAAGCTGTACCATTCTATTTGAAAAAACTGAACAAAACTTCAAAAAAACTATTGTGGAATGTAACGCCACCTCGCGGTTTAATTTATAAACTAAATAATTTATCTCCCAGATTATCTGATTGTCCCAGCAATTGGCTTTTAAATGAATCCAAATTGAGGAAAATCGGTTAAGGTAAACGGACATTAGACGACTTTTTATCTCAATTGGTAAAACTACCCCCCCCCTCCCCCTATTCGTGAAATTACGACAAAATGTCATAAAACAAAGTTGTAGGAGACAGTTTGCTAATTATAACTGAGAATTTTTCTTACTCGGTTAACACTTGAAAATACACAAAAAAAAAGATTTTTAAAACTGTTTAGCTCGTGCGCCCTCTTGCGGTCGTTTTCGAAGCTTAAACATATTTTGGTGAATTTCTCATGATCATTTTTAGTACAATTTTTTTTCCCCAAAGCTGTGGGATAAATAGTTTTCAAGATACGGCCGCGATCCATCCTTAATGGGACACCTGGTATATATATATATATATATATATATATATATATATATATATATATATATATATATATATATATATATATATATATATATATGAAACTAGAGCAATTAAAACATAATGAAATCCAGAATCTTATTGTTAATGAAATTATTTAAAATGAATGGATGTGAACTGAAACGCAAACTTGTCGCGTTTTCTTCACTTTCAATATAACTTCACAACTATTTTCATCTAAATAACGCTGGGGCTGACGCATCTAGTTTATTGTACAAAATGTATAGTGAGCAACCATAAATTAAATCATAACTACTCAGTATAACAGATAACTATTCACAAAATTAATGGGCTAAAATATATTCTTCGCTATGTTATTCTATATAATGAAGGTACCAAAGTTCAAATAATAAACTTTTAATGCAAACCATCAAGAAATCTTGTACATATCCGATAAAGATAATTCTCTTTTCCGGAATCCAATGTGTAAACTTAGTTTACTTTAGCTAGGATTTTAAGATAACCCTTACGCTCTTACTTATATTAAATGAATTCACCCAGAATCGCGGTATTGGGATTGAAGGGTTTGAGAGCCTCTGTTTGGCCCAGTATCAATATGCAAAGTTTAGTAGCTAATAAAAAGTTATTAGATATATTATGAAAGATGTCTATATCAATATACTTGCAATGTGCATTTTAACTTTTAAAAGCGGTAGATTTTTCTTTTTTGTTTGTAAACCGTTTTTGTTTTTGTTTCTGTTTTGTGTTTGTTTTTGTTCAAATTAAAAGGTAAACACATACATAGTTTACCATATTTTTTCATGTCCATGGTCTAAGGTGAAATGCATATAATTTATAGGATTAACACTTGGATTTCTGTGAACACAATAACGGTATGATGTAACTGATACAAAAAAATGGGTCTTCTGAATTAAGCAAGTTGGCAAGTTTTTAATAACTCGACGTGAAAGGGCATGTGATAATGAATTTCTTTTACCGAATTGTTTTTGTGGTGAAGTGGTGAAGTTTAAATGTCCTACTGTAACAACAATAATAATATGCGCCTGCAAAACAAGTGTAAATATCAGTTGGACCTCGGAAATAATAAGCACGGTGGAGAAAACAATTGACGATAAAAATATTAAGGGACTTGGTAAGGAATGAGGAGCTAAGAGCTAACAGGGTATAAAAAAAGAAAAACAAACAGAACATTTGAAAAAACCTGTGGAAAGAATGGATTACTGAAGACTAGTCAAAAGATACATATTCAAGCCAGATAGCAAAAGATAGTGCAAGCGGAAGATATAGGGCTGGATCTCAACATCTGAAAAAGCTAAATACAGGCATTTTACCTACACACACACACACACACATGCACGCACACACCCACCCACGCACATGCGCACACGCGCACACGCGCGCGCACGCACACACATGCACATACCCATACCCACACACGCACACGCACACGCACACACGCGCGCACACATACACACGCGCGCGCACACGCGCACACCCGCACACACACGCTCAGACACACACAGACACACACAGATATATATATATATATATATATATATATATATATATATATATATATATATATATATATATATATATATATATATATATATATATACATATATATATATATATATATATATATATATATATATATATATATATATATATACATACATATATACATATATATATATATATATATATATATATATATATATATATATATATATATATATATATATATATATATATATATATTATATTATAGTATAAAGTAACTACTTTCCATTTGAAACTTTGATCCCTTTTGATAGTCTGAGAAAAATAAAAGAGAAACGTCACATTATGTTGAAAAACGCGATATAATTTCACCAACGTAAATCAATACATTTTATTTCACTATTCAACCATTCATAAAATAGGAATTGCAATAAACTTAACTGAACTAAACAACACTAAACTTCAAAAACCGTCATCAAAATTATATGAGAGTTGAAAACGTCTAACTTGAAATTACCAAGATTCAAATAATTTACCGGAAAAGTACAGGAAAATAAGTTTTGATAATTTTACTTCCAAACATAAACTTTTACTTCTACATGTAAATTATTTTAGATATCGAATAAACTTTGAATTTAGGATCTTTTATATATCGAATTATTTATAGAATATCAAAAAATCAAATAATAAGAAAGCTATTTTTTTTAAATATTTTTTTAGATGGTTTTTGACATTAGGTCCGAATTTTATTTCTCGTTTTTTTCCACGATAAAATAATAATAACTTTCTTTTATCCTGTTCGCAAACGTTTAATTCTGGTGAAAGGTTATCTGGTCGACGTTCGGAATTTAAGAAAGATACAAATGAAAACTTCTTGTAGTCAGATGAAGTAAACAAATTGTGTTAAGAAATTCTGCACGATTCTGCAAAATGAAAGTTAATCTAAATAAAACTGAAATAATAGTTCAATTCTTCTATTGGAACCATGGATTTGGAATACTAAACTCAAAGATATTTACCATTAAATACCAAATCACTTTTGTAAACTTCTCCATGCATGTTTCGCTAACCATGTTAGCATCATCAGGAGATAATTGAATCATCTTAAGGATGCTTGAGAAAAGTAGAAGGGTGGTTTGTTAGGAGCAAGAATTACTTGGCATGAAAAGTAATTCTGGTTAGCAAACCAGAATTACTTTTCATTTCTATGCTTGACGCGCAATAAACTTTTTTTCTGTTTGGCTAGCAAGGAAGTTGCAACAGACAAACGATCAATATTATAATTTAGAACAACTCGTATGACCGCTACTTTCCATTTTTTATATATTCCATGTGGAGTGTAATGGTTTAGAAACAGCTGTAAAAATAACCTTTAACTTTTTTGACAATAGCTGGAATATTGAATTTTTTTTTCGATAGTGGTTATAGTTCGGCGTCCTGAAATGTTTTCTGATTATTTTATGTCTTCTGCACTGAAATTACCACTAATAAATCACCGAAATAAGCCGTCGTTTTTTTTTTATTTAGTTTGACCCTCATAAGCTTCAGATATTATTCGATGTAGTTCGCTGCATTTTTTTTAATACTAGTCACTACCAGTTCTAATACTGTGATTGCTGTACGTATTACACTATTGTTGTTATTGATATAGAGTGCGGTATCTCTTGGGCAGTAGTAAAACAACTACTTTTACTGTTCAATTGGAATAGTACACAACCTGTATTCACCATTAAGGCATATTATAAAAATAGTGAATAATATATAAAAATATTATAAAAATAGTGAATAAACGCAATGGTCCAATAATGTCTGGGCATGATACCAAACCTGTGTTAAAAATTTTGAAGGAACTGGGCCTGTATTGAAAAAGAAGCTTCCAGATAAAGAAGAAACAGTACTTAACAGTAACAAAACAGCACTTAGTAGATTTAATCTACGATGTTCTCTGCATCGTCATAAGATTTCGTTATACATTTCGAACACATCTTTGAGACATATTTTGTGTTTATCTTGCTCCGAGTAATGATTAATGTGTTGAGATTGAAATATTGTTAACGAATAGACGAAGTTACCTTCCGAATGTGATCTTTAATTGAATTGTAATGCTTTTTTCCTCTGTAAGGTGACAAATTTTTCAAATAAACTATTTCGATTGGTGAGTTTCAATAATCGTCCATTACTCTGACGCACGCTGAATTACAATATTACAGACTTTTTTTCATATAAACATTCTCTAATAAATTTAACCGAGGTCCATACTTGATGAAAATTCATTTTAAATAAATAAGCAAAGATTAATATCTAAAAATTTCCACCATATTTTTAATTTGAAATTTTATTTTTAATTTAAAATTGTATGTATGTATAACAGCTGAATCGACACACAGTGCCTTTTTCAAATACAAACTATGATAAACTAACAGTGAAAAAAGTAATTACAACCTAAAGTGTTTATCGACCTAATAATAACATAAAACAGGATAGTGGGGAAATCCATTTTTTGTCAACGTCTAGGAGTGCAATATAAGTTTAATAACGGTGAACCATTCAAGTCTAGCTGGGCATTTAACAAAATATCGATTTTCTTTCTTTTATTAATTTCTAGGCTCTCTAAAAGATTTAATTTTTTTGGATTTATTCTCATTATGTAACATTGTAAAATTATTTGAAAGTATGCTTTTCTAACATGGTTAGCATAATGAGAATTATTTTGTTGTTTAGTGTAACTTCTTTTATGTTTGTTGAGCCTACTAGTTGAACTAATAGAGATAAATATCCTAATATGATCTAATAAAATAAAAATATAGACTGGATTTTTTATATTATTGAGAGATATTAAATGAATGGTTTTATTATAACTTTTTTTATTAATTATTTTATTTATAATGTTTGGGTCGTATCCGTTATTTAATGCGATCTGTTTGATGACATTCAATTCTTTATTACAGTTATCTATTGGCATTGGGATATTTAATAATCTATGTATAATAGAGTTAAATGCTGTCATCTTTTGTGATTAAGGATGACAAGATTTATTGTGTATAACTAAATCTGTTTGTGATGGTTTATGAAAAATTACAAAATCATGTTTTTTATCTTTTCTGGTCATTGTTAACTCTAAAAAGTTAATACTATTATGCTGCTCTTCTTCAACTGTGAATTTAATCAATTCTTCTATTGGAACCTTCGGTGTGAAACCCTAAACTCGAAGGGATTTACCACTAAACACCAAATCACTTTTTGAAAACTTTTCGACGCACGTTTCGCTAACCATATTAGCATCATCAGAAGATGATTTAATCTCTCTTCTAATCTCTCTTATCACGAGATTAAATCATCTCCTGATGATGCTAACATGATTAGTGAAACGTGCGTTCAAAAAGTGATTTGGTACTTAGTGGTTTCTTCTCTTCTTTTTCTCTCTTCGAAATTTATGAATTTAATGTTTTTATGTATAGAATTTATGTGAATTAAGTATTGATTTAATTGTCTATCAGAACCTGTGAAACAAATTTGAACCAACATAATTAGTTATCAATATATCTGTACCAGTAATGTGATGATTTTCATAATAGTTTTTATATATAAAAAGTTTCATAACAGGGAAAGGCTCTGTGTGTCGAAACAATTGTACATAAAATTTTAAATATAGTGCACATTTTTAGATATTAATCTTTGCTTATTTATTTATTGATTCTTCTGTTCATTCCAACATTGTTGGTATATTATTGGATTAATGTGATTTATTGAGTATTGGTATTGAGTATTTTTGTTATCAGTATGTTGATCCAATTCACATATCAGACGGTCTTTTGCTGCTTCTTATAAATTTCTGAATTTCCTTTTGTTAAGAGTGCGTGAATATTTATAATCAATGGCATTTCTGCAGCTTCTTGCTTTTTAGAAGAAGCACTTTTGGCACATCTTATTGTCCATTATTCATTTGTATAAATACAAGAATTGGAGACCAGAAAATATGTTGGTGCTCAGCATATTTCATAAAATACATCTTTGAAAATAGCTCAAATATGCAACCACAATCATGTTTTCATATCTTCTAAGATATCGTAAAATCCGTATTTAACTGCAATCCGTAACATAAAAATCCGATTACGTAACCGTAATCCGTAACGTAAAAAACGTATTTTTATGTTGGTTTACTGAGAGTGATGACATGTTTAAAAAATAAGTACTTCGCTCTAGTTCAAGTAAAAACATTTTGAAAGATTATTGTTTCTAGTTCCATAATGACTAAAAAATCTAAAAACTTTGTAGAAAAAAAGTTCATCCATTAATCAAAATTGCAATTTCTTGTAACATCGTCGAGAATAAATGAATTTGAATATTGAAAATCTGAAATACAAAGGTTCGAGAATTCTAAGATTTTCTTCCGAGTTGCCGGTACTCAGTCTAATAGAAAGTAATAATCGACCCTTACAAATTAATCAGGATGGATTTGGTGTTAGAAATGTATTCGATGAAAATGGAAAATAGTTGAATAGACTTTTCGATTTGAACTAGTCATATAATGCTAAATTCGATTTTCGGTCAAAATATAAAATTGATTAAACAGATAATGGTACACTATTCATAGAACATTTGAACTCGGTATGCTTTAGTTAGAAATTCGCTCAATATTCTATTGAGAGATCAATATCAATTATGTTACAAACTGTATTTAAGACTAATGTAATTATTTTAAAATGAATTAATTGTAGATAACCGTAATTTGACAAGTTACTTTTGTTTTTACGCACACCATTTGAATTTAAAAGTATGTGTAAAAGCTATTTAAAATTTTTTTTCCTTCAAAAGTGGTAGCACGTGATTATATGGACTATTCAGGCGTCACATAGTGCAGTGCCCAGTTGGAAGTCCATTCTCAGATGGGTAGCTGCGAATGAAATGAATGAAAACAAAGCCACCTGATCCTTCTAGATCAGTAAGCACACCGCGAATTGCAAATAGGATGAGGGAGATGATTCTGCGAACTACTACTCGCTCTGCCAAGCGGCACCCTTCCAAACTACGAATGAGTAAGAGCACTGTAAGGCGTATTTTGCAGAGTCTAAAACAAGGGTGTGGCATGTTTTTCGAAACATATCTTTACGTAACAATGTTTCAAAACTTTTTTAAATCAGATATTCGTAGATGAGGAATTATCGTGAGGGATGTTTGGTTCTAACAAGTCAGGGCCAGTGCTTATACGACCAGGCTTTCATGAATGTTGTTAGAAGCAGCCTAATGATTCTTCTTTTTTGCTCGTCTTCTTAATTTTTTTTACTCTTACTTCTTATTTTTTTTTACTCTTACTGTCAATTCCTGCACATAAGTCCCTTAACCTACTACTTATCTTCGCGCCCTGCTCACACTTCTTGTCATTCTAAGGGTGATGGTTAAGTATACGATTTAAACTTTCTTCCGCTGGTTTTTCTGCTACGTGCCCACCAACTTCCTTTTATTATACTATTTTTAGGACGATATGATTAAATAGTATTCTACCTATGATATTTTATATGCTATTTTAAAAAGAATGTCGTCGCCAAGTATAAGGCTAAGGAAGTTCACCCGTGCTCCACGTCGTGCTTTGCCATTCCTTCATCCGCCATTCAAAGCGCCAGTAAGCGTCTCCCAAGACCGGTTTCTGGCCTTAAGCCGTCGTCAGTTGGGCTCAACCTGAAGAGCTGATGAAGGAACGACTAAAACCATGACCATTAAATTGACCATGTCGAATGGAGGCTGCAATCACATGCAGCCACGCCATCCTGCGGTAAACGGTCGCAGCAGTCCGACTGTGCGAAACCGATGGCGGTTTGGATGGCGGATGAAGGAATAGCAAAGCACGACGTGGAGCACAGGTGAACTTCCTTAGTTTTTTACTACTTTACTCCACGGGCCCATGTTCAAAAGAAAATGTAGTGGGACCGTGGAGAGAGATATTTGAATAACAGAAATTTTTCATCCATACTTCCACATACCTCTGTTCGTTTCAAATCAACCGTCGTCATCACCGTTTTCTGGCCTCACAGCCGGCGTTAGCCTGGCTCGAGTCTAACGCAAGGAGACAGCCGAATCGAAACGAACAGAGCAAGACCAAGTCAACTGACCATATTGATGGCAGGTTGCAATGTCAATGCAACTCGCGCCATCTTACCGTGAATATTCACAGCAGTCGGAACGACGCGATGCATTCTTCCCACAACCTTGGATGTAGGTATAAGTTATGCTCAAAAAACAGGCTAGTGGGGTCGTGGAGATATATATATATATATATATATATATATATATATATATATATATATATATATATATATATATATATATATATATATATATATATATATGTGTGTGTGTGTGTGTTACATGGAATATTTTCACAGATGGTAGGTAATGTTCGTAAATCATTCCGGGTGTCGATCCGTTCGTTCTGTGAAGAGTCACCACGTTTCGCCTAAATATCATTGGCATTTTCAAGTGTTGTTCGCTTCGAGTGAAGAGTCCAACTGACGCGTATATCGTTGCACTCTCTCTTATAGGCGGCCGGCAATTGCGCACATTGTATCGGGGTAGTTCGGGGCTGTTTGCGCCACTCGGGTTCGCTTCCTGGCGTCCGTTAATTGATTTTTCCTCGTCGTCGCAATGCAGTGTTTATTCTTTCTTCATGACCAATTTCCACACTTTTAAAATATTGCGAGCGTCATTTCGCGTATTTAGCTCACCACTTTCTTCTATTTCAAGGGCTTCTTTGATTGTTTGGACTTGATGAGGAGATCCAAAAATGATAGTTTCCTATCCTGTTGGGCTTCCAGGGTGAACTGTGTTCTGCGGTGAACTGTACGACAGTAGGTTTTATGAGTCGATAGTATTTTTTACCTATTTTGACTTTTTTCTTATTGATTAACACAATTTCCGCCCTGTTGGTATTTTGCATTTGCTGTAGGTAGGGATTCAACAGAACTTTAATATAACGTTCAGTAAGGTGTTTCATATAGTTTTGAATATTTTAATAATGACACATTATTTTCCTCTAGGCATTCAATTTTTCAATTTTTAGCGCGTTTGATGTTTAATATTCCCTAATTTGAGAAGTAATAATAGTGTTCCTCTGCCTTATGCTATTTCTTTTTACTTCGAATAGCTATTCGATAGCTATTGTTATTCGATGCGATAACTATTGTTACTTATTTTTTGTCTGTTGTTATTGCGCCTTCATTTTGCAATGTCCTTATTTTGAGTTCATCTTGGTTAGTCTGGTTTGGCAGTACTTTAAGATTTTTGGCCATTTTATATTATTTTGACTTTAGTTTGTTAATTTCTTTTGTGTCTATAGCCTCTCGGTATTTGTACTTATATTTTCCGTAATTTTCTCAAGAAAGCTTTAAGTTGTAACCAGTTTAGTAATAGCCAGTTTAGTTTCCAGCATTTTTTGATATATTTCTAATAAAACAGCACGTTAAGAGACCTTTTGTAGATATATTACTATTTAGATAGAGAAGTATACAGATGGCTTGTTTTAAATATTGACAATAATAAGTATATAAGATACTTTTAGCTTGATATTTTTATCTACTTTAAATAAAACTCTACGCTAAACCTCTGCTTCATGATAAGAAAATAAATCATAATTAATCATCATGCATTTTGCTAATCAACTTAGTCTTTCTAATGTCACTTAAAACTTAAGGAACTCAACGCTTCGTGATCAAAAGAATGACTAATTAATTATAATTAAACACATAGATTTTGGAGATGCTAAGCATCCTTACAGCTTTTTATGTATACACCAAGTCGATATTATTAAATGATAAAAATTAAGAAATTAATAGCAGCCGGAGCAAGTGCTCAAGAGTTACGCAAATGTTATCGTATTCATATTCAACGATAAATGTGGGGATTTGGCCAACCAATCGAGTGTAGCTAATGCGGACTCATTAAAAAACTGCTCAGGTTGATGAGCTGTATGCGGTCTAGTATTATTTAGATGAATATGAGATTTGAATATAAAGACAACTGCAGAAACGACGCTGCAATATTTCGGTTATATCACAGGCTATGTTTAAAGTTTCTCTTATGATTACCAGATGTGATCTGTTTTATACCTGCATGTAATTCTTATACTATAATTCCTGGTTCCCGGTTAAATTTCCCCTTTCACCTAGAAGATATCTGACTCTTCTATGATCATCATGACCACTTTAATCCATTAGTGGACAAAGTTATTATTTACTAAATATTAATATGTTTTATATTTTATTATTATTATTCACGTATGGGCCCTGGTGGATCACGCGAAGTACAATTAGAGGCGTTTGTTGTTGTTAGCCTTCCTTTGAGCCCATACTAATTTCATTCTTTCGCTATGAGCTTTTTTCCTTTCGTCAGACCAAGTTGTTCCAGTTTTCCTACATTTTTCTCTCTGGCCAACCTTCCAAACGTTAACCTTGTGTCTGAAACAACCTCTATCCTGAATTTCACTTTATGGAATATTTGCTGATCTTAGGTCCTCTTTAATTGCCGCAATCCATTTAATTATTTCTACTTTAGCTCTACTCCTATTTTCATAAAATTCGACTATTTGTCTAGTTAGCCTACTCGGATTCATCCGTTTGATGTGTCCGTAAAACTTAAGTCTTCTTTTTCTCATATCGCTATGTATATCTGTGTATTGTTTGATTTCTTGGTTTTCTCGAAGTCGGTATGTTGTGCTATTTATTTGTTTGGGGCCTAGGATTTTTCTTATGATTTTTCTTTCGTTCTTTTCAATGTCCTCGATGTCCCTCTTTCAATTCAAAATGAGCGTTTCTGCAGCATATAGACATTCTGGCTTAATAACCGTGTTGTAATATCTCAGTTTTGTGTTTTTAGATAGGCATTTTTTCTTGTAAATATTTTGTGTAAGTCTCAATGCCGTTTCCATTTTTTGACATCTACCCTTATTGGCCGCTTTTTCCAACCCATTTTCCATGATTATTTCACCCAAATATTTGAATTGAGAGACTCGTCTGATGTTACCATATTTTGTTTTTAGAAATGGTGTTCTTAGTCTGTTGCAGGTCATGTATTGTGTCTTTTCAAAGGATATTTGGAGTCCTACCTTTTCTGCTGTTTCTTTTAGGATTTCAATCTGTTTTTGAGCCGTTAATACATCTTGAGCTAAAATTGCTAGATCATCAGCAAATGCCAGACAATCAATTTTGATGTTGGTTCTCTCCAGTTTAATGGGCTGGTCAATATTCAGTGCCGACTTTTTTTCACGCCACTCCTGTATTACTTTTTCTAGAACACAGTTAAATAAGAGTGGCGAGAGTCCATCCTCTTGTCTCGCACCAGTTTTAATTTCGAAGGGTTCTGAGATGTCACCCATGAATTTAACTTTTGACCTCGTGTTAGTTAACGTTGCTTTAATAATTGCCAGCGTTTTCAGATCTAGTCCTTGTTCTTTCAAGATTCGGAATAAAGATTCGCGGTCAATAGAATCATATGTTTTTTTGAAATCCACAAATGTACAGACGAGATTTTTATTGTACAGTTTTTGATGTCTTAGAATCAACTTTAGATTCAGGATCTGTTCAGGGCAGGATCTGCCCGGTCGAAAACCTGCCTGATATTCACCAATGTTCGGTTCTAACTGTCCCTGTGCTCTGTCTAGTAGACATTGAGATAGAATCTTGTAACAAACTGGGAGAAGAGATATTCCTCTATAGTTGTTTACATCCGTTCTATCTCCTTTCTTATGTAGTGGATGGATTAGAGCATCTTTCCAGTCTTCCGGAATCCGTTCGGTTCGCCAAACTTCTTGTAGAATTTTGGTTATTTCCTTGATTGTACCTGGACCAGCGGGTTTCAAAAGTTCAGCAGTGATTCCATCTTCACCAGAAGCTTTGTTATTTTTAAGCCGCTTGATTTGCCTAAGTATTTCCTCTTAATTCGGTGGTAATGAATCTGGGTTTGTTTGTTTAGGGTTTAGTGTTGGTAATTTGTTTAAGGGCTCAGGACAGTTTAGTATTTGTTCAAAATATTTCGCAAGTACTTTGCAATTGTCTTGGTTATATAGAGCTAGTTGTCCGTTTTTCTTTTGAAAGCATAGGCTCTGTGGTTGATAGCCTGTTAATTTAGTTTTAAATGTTTTGTAAAACTTTCGGGTGTTATTTTTTTGGAAATCTTTTTCTATTTCATTAAGTTGATTGTTTTCATATTTTCTTTTAGTTTGTCTAATTAGCTTCGATGTTTCTTTTCTTACTTCCAAAAAGATGTTATAGTTTATTGCTGTTTTTTGACTGTTCCAATCTTTGAATGCTTTACTTCGGCTTAATACTGCTTGCTCGCAAACTTCATCCCACCACGGATGTTTTCTACGTTTTTGTAAAGGGGCCAACTTTAAGGCTGTTTTAATAATTTTTTGTTTTAATTCTTGCCAGTTCTGTGCAGGTTGTTTATCAAGGGCTTCAGTTAGGGCTGGTTTTATTTTCGTTGGGTCAAACTTTGGTATTAGCAGCCCCTTTTGAATAAGTTTTCGAGGTTTTAAGCTAAGTTTGATTCTAGTCAAGTAGTGATCCGTGTCTATATTTGCTCCTTTCCTGACTTGAACATTCAAAATCTCTTTATAATTGGGGTACGAAATGGCAAGATGGTCAATTTGAAATTCACCCATGTACGTGTTTGGGCACCTCCAGGTCTTTTGTTTTGTTATTTTCTTCTTAAAATGGGTTGACATTATTTTTAGATTAAACTGCGAACATAGTTCAACCAATCTTCTACCATTATGGTTAGTCCATTTATGAGCGGGAAAACTGTCGACTGTTTTCCTGTACTTTTTTTCTTTCCCTAGTTGGGCGTTGAAATCACCGAATAGGATTTTTACATGGTTAGAGGGAATTTTAGAGATAGTCTTTTCCAGAATTTTCCAGGACTTATTTACTTTTTCAGGATTAGATTTATTTTCTTCGTTAACTGGGAGGTGTGCATTGATTAATGTATAGTTTTTGTTAGCACACTTGAGGGATAGTGTCATAAGTCGATTATTTACTGGCTGGACATTTGTTATAGAACCAAGAATGTTTCTTGAGGCAGCGAAAGCAACACCGAGATGTGGTGTATTTTTTGAGTATTCTTTTGTCCGTTTTACTTTTAAAAAGTCTGTAGTTGCCGAATTCCAAGGTGTTATCATCTATCAATCTGGTTTCTTGCAAAGCTAAAATTTGGATTTTTTGCTGATTTAATGTTCGCCCCAATTCGTGTAGTTTTCCTGGACGCAGGAGAGAATTGATATTTACGGTTCCAAAGAAAGTTTTTATTTTCGGTTTCAGACGTTGGCCAGAGGTCTCCGACTCCCTCTGAAAGATTTTGCGTTTAAGCCCGGACGCACCAGAATCCGAAAGTCCGGTTGTACCAGCAAAGCTGGCAGAGGATTGTCTACCTCCTGGGGTAATTTTGTAATTACTAGAACGCTTCATCTTGTACTTTGAATTTAAGGTTTGAACCATGACGGTTCAGAGGTTAAGACTGGAGGGGTTAGTTCCAGAATTTAAATATCAGCCGCACCACTGGTGAACACACGCTGACCACTCAGTCGCTTGATACAGGTCAGACGCTAAGTGGATTTAGCTTTCTTTTTGCCTTGGTTCGGGGCTGCTTATTTTGGGATATTCGCAGCTGTCCATTAATATCTAATGGAACTTTCACTATCCACCACCCGTGACCCGTCCAGTACCTTAGGCGTGGTATACTGGTATACTGTTTTATATTTTATGATATGTCATATATTTTTAATCATTACTTTGTAAGATTTTGACCATTCCTTTTAAGGGACGCTGCGCATAAAGACAATTTAAACACAACACAGTCAGAATAAAAATTAAAATAAAATAAGTCAGAATACAAATTAACATAAAGTAAAAAATGACAACAAAGTCAACCTATCCAGTATGGTAACTGTGAAAATATATTTTGGGATGCAAAGCCGTATTACATTTTCTGCAGATAAAGTTGTTTTTCTTGCTGCGAAATGAACAACGGCGATCAGCTTCATTATAGACAATCAGAAGCCTAGTATTGTCATATCTTACATTTTCCAGAGGGCGTGATATTCGTCCTTGTTGTGCTCTTATCAGGTCTAACTTTTTTCATTAGCAACCAGGTATTAACCACTGAAACATCTAAGAAACAGGCTAATGGCCAATGGCCGTATTCTTGTTCTTATAGGCAGCTACTAAATTATCGATCTTATTAACTCTCCCCATGCCTTTGTTATAGGTTGCTACCATTTTAGGTAGAAGTATATTTTTTTTTATATTTAGAAACACGGATCCATTGCGAAGCAAGTACACTGGTGTTTGTTCCAAAATTGGTAGCACCAGATACAACTCTGTTGCCTTTCCACTGCACTAAAAGAGTTTGCTCGTTTCTATAATACTTATATATTTCCCCGTTTTGGATTTATTCCAAGACTTTTTCTCTAAAATAGGATATTGTTCTAGCCTATTTTTGCGGATAGTTCCTGCAGCACAGTAGTTCCGATCGGCCAAATGGGACAAAAGTAGTAATCTGGTAAAAAATTGGCAAAATAAAGTTTATACCCTTGATTTTTTGGCACGTCAACTTGGTCTAGTAGGAGTATAACAACATCACCACCCCAACCATTTTTTTCCTTATTGCCACCTTTTCCAGTGTATACATCACAACCGTATATGTAACCATTATTTGAACATAGAGCCCAGTTTTTATAGCCAAACCTTATTGGCTTTTCCCGTATAAACTGTTTGGCATAATGCTTGCCATAATATGGTACCTTTCGTCTATTGATAGATGTTCATCAGGTCCTCCATGTAATCTAAAATGTTTGCCAACTTCAAGAAACGCTCTCAGTTTGTAGAGTCTATTGCCCGTCAGAAGTTTAGAATTATTATTGAAATGAGTGAATCTCTGTATCATGTCAAAACGTGTCAATCGCATACTATTCTGAACAATTTTCGGAATGTCGTCTGCACTGGACCAGTACATAGTCTGTGTATTTCCCATAATCAATTAGTAATAATATGCTCAAAAATACATTGTTAATTCTAAGTCAATATTTCTTTGGCCAGCATATCTGTTACTTTCTTGAATTATCAAATTTATTATGTCATCAATAAAAAAGCCGAAAAAAGTCACTGGGGGTAATCGAATTTAGAGCTTTATCAGAGGGTCGTAATGGGTCGCAGTTTGTGTTTATATTATTGTTTGGTAATTCTTCAGGATCGACGGTTTGTTTTGTTCGTCAGTAACGTCGGTTTCCTTTCTACCTTCCATCATGAGTTACTTTCGGACTTCGGATAACGCGACCATATTTTCAGTATCATAATCATTATCGCCTTCTGAAACAATTTCATATGGTTGACTTAGAATTCCTTCAGGTAAATGAATTACGTTGCCACTATGCTCCTCATCTGAGTCATGACTGTCAACGTCTGTGTCGTTTTTATGTTCTGTCGGAGGAAGTATGTATATATTTGAATTAAGTATATCAGACTCTTCTTTTAAACAGCCTACAAGCTCAACTAGTGTCAACCTAAAAATTAATTGTCATTACCATTTCGGGACCTAGACGGACAGCGTCCCTTTAAGGGGACGCGACATATTTTGTAGGCTCTTGCCGAGATATAATAATAATCATTGCAATTTATGCATCCTATTTGCTACTAAATCTAGACATATTATGATATAACTTTCCAATACAAGGCTCAAAAAATATTATTAGTTTGGACACTACTTTCCTGAACTTACTCGCCTTGTGGAGTTCAATACAAACTAGGATCAAATTTTTTCTAATGAAGCCCGTAAAACTCACTCTCTCACTGTCATATACAAACTAACAGGTCGACATGGGTCTGTAGTATTCCTTCCACTTCCAGACACACCCTATGCTCCCACTATTTTTTTTCCATTGCATGACGTATTTTAGATGCGTCCCTTTAAAGGGACGCTGTCATCTAATGAGTTAACATAGCTAGATTTACCACTAAAACAAACATAGTTTTATTCCAGGTCACATTCATCTGCTTGGCACAATTCTGAGCTACCCATCTTAAGGTACGCATTAAAAAAAGCACTCGATAAAGATGATAAGCACGTGTCCCCATTTCAAATAAATGTCAATCATTACTAATGATTCCCGAAATAGTCTTACCTGTACGATAATTCACATCCTAACTCTGATCCACAAACCATCATATCCTTCTCTCCATAACGGTAGAAACGTCAATATCGAATTATCGCGCTAGTTTATATCAATAGCTTTCATATCAATAGCTCGTTTTTTTTCAAATTCTCATAAATGTCTAAAAGCATGTGATACACGCACATATTTTTGCATTTTTAACAGCACCACAAAAATTCTAATTAGCATACGAAAAATACCTGATAACATGAGAAAAATAAAAAAAAATTTAATCGTCTACTTTACAGTGGCAAACAGAAACATAAAGATTATCAAGTAATAAATCTATCAGTTATCAGTTCCCGAGTATATGGTATAAAATCACTTTCTCGTTTCAAGAAAATGCATTTTCAAAATAGTATAACGGCAAAAATTAAATCTGATTCCTAATATATATACATAAAAATATTTCAATCATTATTTATATTCCTCATAACTCTCTTCAATTGACATTATATGTTAAGTTTCATTTGAAAATTCGTAATTTAATTAGTGTAACCATTACTTATTATAAAACTACTAAGCGATAAATAAATAGGGAAACATAAACTTTATATTTCCACTTAATTTAAATAAGAACATAAGAAGCTGAAAACTTTATGGCAAAAAAGCGACTAATTAATCATAATTAATCAGAGTGTTTTTAAAGAAGCAACGTTCTTTAATGTTTTGTTATTTCTATTTTAACCCAATAAGAGCGGCCATTGTATGGTCTCGGAAAATAAATGAATTTTAATTCAGAAATTCTGAAATATAAGGGTTCGAGAAATCGAAGTTTTTCTTGCGGGTTGGCAGCACTTCAATTGGGAGTAATAATTGACCGTCACAAATTAATCAGAAGTCACTTATTGTTCGAAATATGTTCCAGTAAGATGCTAAATAGTTGTTTTTCGATTTGAACTAGATATATAATCACTGAAATCCGTATCAAATCAATAAATTACAAATCAAAAACGTATTAAAAAAAATTTAATTGGAAATTAATGAGAATATGCAGAAATTACTACATATGAATACACATGTATTTTTCTTTTTCTTCTTTCTGTGATGACATAGTCCGTTAATGAGCTTTGACGTCCTTTAACCTTGGCCTCCAACCGGATCGATATATTTAATCAATATAATTTGAGGCGTGCAAAAAACTCAATGGAACTTGTGGCGTAGCGTTTAATGTGGCAACACTGTTGGCAATTTCGAGCAACGTTACGCTATCAAGTTTTGCTTTGAGATTTTGTCACGGTTCGACGCCCCGAATTGTCAAGGTGGTTTAGGACATTCTGAGAGGGCTGAGAGGGTCGTCAGTTGACGGTCAAAATGATCGGCCGAAGACTCAATTTGACTCAGACAACCGTTCATCTGCTTTCGACCAATAAATTGGGTATCAAGAAAAACTTCGCAAAACTGGATCTGAAAACTTTTTGCAGGATCAAAAGGACATATCTTGATTTTTTTAAGGGCTGATTCAAAATGACCCTTATTTTCTTGAACGTATCATTACTCGTATCATGTGGCGAGTATTATATTTTTGAATACAACCCCAAAACGAAGCGTCAGGACTAGGAACACTCCAACCACATCATGGCCAACAAAAGCTAGAATGAGCAACTTAAAAATCAAAAGCCATAAGGTATTTGTGTATCAATACCAAACCGTAAATCAACATTTTAACCGAGAGGTTTTTGAAAAAGGGTCATTTGTGCGAGATCAAACATCAAGAACACAAGAACATCTAGATGCTGCATTACGATAATGCGCCTTGCCACACAATTTCAGTTAACGAGTTTTGGCCTCGTAGCCTTTTATTCATTTTATTCATCAGGTTTCTTTCTTTTCCCAAGATTGAAAAGTCACCTCTAAGGATACAAATTTAGGACACTGGAGAACATTAAAAAGGCCGTAATTGAAATGTCTGTACAAGGCAACTCCAGTATCTGTGTTCCAACACTGCTATGACGAGTAGACAAACCTTCTGCAGCGTGTGGCTGTGTGGCTTCCCAAGGCAATTTGAATGTAGGATTTTAATTTCAATCAAAACGCATCAGGTTTCATAGCAGCAAATGATTTCTGGGATGGGATTGCTAAGTCCATACTCAAACATATGTATTGTGTTTAAAATAAAGGTAGGGGCGTACAAGTTAACAAAACATGGATAATCTATCCAGATCTTTTATCTTTCATTTTAATTAAAACTCAAGCCAATGGATTTATAAAATGGTCACGTTTCGAATTAACATATTTTACTGTATTCTAACATAATAACAACTTTTTGTTTTACAGTTACCTTTCGTTTTTTCTTATCCTCAATTAGTACATGAATTTCAAATTACATTTTCTCAGTTTCTGACATTTATACACTAAATCGTACAGAGGAAATTGGAAGAATATAATGTTTGGGTATGACAAAATGTTATTTTTAAAATTATAAATTTAAAAGGGAAATGAAAATCAATTTCTATGGCAACTTAATACTAAATACTTATAGAGAGCTGTGTGGACGTTTTGTTGAATGCCTTGTTCTGATTACTTATCGTATACATTTTTGCTGCCTTTGTTCGCTTCTACAGAATGAAATATTTTATGTTATTTTAACTTTGTATTTTGATTTACTAGGTTACATTGAAAAACATAAGAACTTTGTATAAAGTAGCACGAAAAAATAGTCAAGGAAAAGAAAAGTGTAAATGCGAAAATATTATATTGAGGGTATAAATACAAGAACGACTGAAAGGGATCCCTGCAGCTAATGGTCTGTCTGGAAAATACTTTCAATTTCTACAGTTTGTTAACTTCAATCCGAGTTTAGCGCTTGTATGTGTTTTATCAAAATTTCATTGTTGTTTGGTAATTCTAAATTGTAAAATAATTATGTTGTGCTCATTGCATTTTCTAGTACTTAACTTTTTATTTCTTCAAAAGATAAACAGCTGTATGTGTAGATTGTAAAGAGCTTTCTAATAAGAGTAATGAAACTTAGTAGCGGAAACACTGTTTGAAACCACCATGTCACCGATAGACGGTTGCGTTCAGTGGATTGTGTCAATTCATTATGGAAAAAAACACGATTCAACAGCGCGTAAAAATTATTCGAATCTACCATCAAAATGCGTGTTCAGTTCGCCACAGTTTTGGAGCATTACGTGAAATTTATGACCAACATTATCGACCATACGATCATCTACTTATCCTCTCGCCGAAACATATGAATGTACTGGCTAAGTTGCAGATGATTTAGTAGCTGTGCATAGTCGGACCGCCCGATTATTGAAGAATATCGCTGCAATTAGAGGGAGTGTAAGAAAAGATCCGAATCTATCTATTACACGTCGTTCTCAAGAACTCGACTTTTCTCAGATGATTACGTGGATAATGTTGTATCAGGATCTCCATTGTAAGGCTTACAAAGTTCAATTAGCTCAAAGTCAGGTGATCATCATCTGTGTCGAACATTCGCAAATTGGGCTCTGAAGCACTTTGAAGATAACCAATTTAATGCAAGAAAAGTCTTCTTGACAGGTTATTTCGCGAAATGGTAATATCAATTGGCCATCAAGAGCATGCGATCTCACGCTTTTTGATTATTTTCTGTAGAGTTATGTTAAGTTTCTGGATTACAAAAATAACCCACGAAAAAGTCTTGACCTTAAATAAAACATTCAGGCCACCATTGAAAATACACCACGCGATATGTGTGAAAGAGTTATCGAAAATTGGGTCTCCAAAATGGATTCCACCTGACTAAGCCGAGGCGGATATTTAAACGACTTTATTTTCAAAATTATTATTTGTTCTTCGAGCTAAAATAAAACCAGGGGATCATCAAATTTTAGTTATCATTGCCTCTTATTTTCAAGTTTTGATACTCTTATTAGATATCATATTAGATATCATATTAGATATTATATTAGATATCTTATAGATATATAATTGAGTTTTTGAATGTAATACATAAATCAAAAAATTACAATTAATTGTGAATGAACTAAAATTTTTCAAAACATCACGTGCCGAGATTGGCTGCCATGTTTGTGACGTCATTATGGTAAAGTGTTTTCACGTATTCATAGTATGTAAACTACATTAATAATCAATTCAGAATAAAAACAATCAACACCCAAAATTATATACATATTTGTTTTTATAATAATTTAATTATTTTCATTGAAGTTTACAATACTTTTAAAACCACACCGATTCTTCAAACCACCACACCAAACTATATTAATAATATTTTCAAAAAAAATCCACCCACACTTCACTATTGATTTAATTAATGTTTTCAGTATATTTAAAACGATGGCGATTTTTCGCCTTACATGTTTTACATCCTAACATTAGACTCTTAATTTAATAACATTTGCAGATATAAATAAATCCAGCTGCCAACTATCTATAATACATAACCAGCTAGAGATTTCTCAAATAAAAGAAGACACCTAACCCGTTTTTTTTGAGTGGAAAGCTTTTAGTCACACAAATTTCTGTACTTTTTGGCCATTTACAAATGAGATTATCCTGTAAAACTTTCATAAGTATAAGACTTTTCATGTACGATTACCTTCCAAAATGATAGTCGAATTTTGTTCTTGTGTATTTGCACTTTTGAATATTATTATTCGTATCCTAACATATCCTAGAAGTAGCTTATTGTAACCTACAATATCCCTTTTGTAGGATATTCCTATCCTACGAAATTGACGATCCTGTAGAGCTTTCTCATTGTTACTGCCCTCGGTTGTGTTGTTACATGTAGCTGCTTTGCGGACACGACACTTTGCTTTCCTTCCTATAAATTTGGCACTTTAATTTGATTTCCCTACCTGAATTAAATAATATAAATAAAAGTTATGCAAAAAAGAACCCTAATCTAATTTCAATATTTCATTCACCAAACTTACCTTTGAGCCTCCATATCTTATGTAAAGATATATGAGTACAACGTCGAGAACAGCACCGAAACCCTAAATAACAATTAAAAGCAAATATATTTTCAAATCGCTAGCAAACCAATCAATGCAGTCAAAAATATAGGTAAACCTATAGAACAATGACTAAGATCGATAAATTGTTTTATTTGCCCGAGACTCCGATTCTTTCCGAACGTTTTTTCGGAAAGAGTGCGAAAGAAAATTTCGGTGTAACTTCCGAATTGTTCGAGCCGACCCGATATTGGTGATATTGGCCTTCGCTACCGTCACATACGTTTTTTTCGGGAACTTTCCTGAACTGAAAGTTTTTTTTAATTTGATATAACTTTTTAAGTAAAAAAATAAAAATAAAAATAGTTTTGTTATACAACATACATAATCTTTCCATTTATGACCAAAAAAAAATTATTCAAACCCTGATTAGATATATGCTTTCTATAGGGATGTTTGAATAACTAAATATACTCATATGTCTGCATTGATTACGTTGGTTTGGTACAAAACGCACTTGGTACAAAACGCACTACACTTTGCTCGCTTCTTAGTACTACTTAGTAGTACTTAGCTAATAATTCTAATTCTAAATTCATTGAAAACAATCCTTGATAATTATTTTTAAAGCTTGATTTCGTAAGAAAACTCCTTGGCAGGGTATCAACTGAACTTAAGAAAATTCATTGCCCATTGTGCGCATCAGCGTATGTGAGTTGCCCTTATACATAAGCAAAGTCTTCCACTAATAAAACAATTATTAATTGAAGACGAAAAATTGATTATTAAAATAATATTCAATGGAATAGATCATGGACCAAGTACAGTATGCCGGCTCAAACGATATCCAAAAGTTAAACGATATCAAAAGTAAGAGGGTGCTCACATTTTTGTTCAGTAGAGTATCACAGGTAAAAATTTGAATGAATTACAGTATCTTGTAAACTTTTTCATCTATTTTTATCTTTATAATTAATTAGTTGAACACAGATTGTTAGAAAATAAAAATTTTATTGAAACACCTTTTGAAAATGATATACAGGGTTATTCGAAAAGTACTAGGGCAAAGTGAAACGTCAAAGTGGATTAATTTTTCAACGTAATACCTTTGTATCTTCTCCACCTTACGATTTGTCAATTTTTGTATGTCTTATTATGTCAAACTTCTCTGTTTTGGCGATAATCATTGATGACAGGCCTTCATTTGATATGAATTTCTTTCCTGCTAGCCATTTATTCATGTTTGAAAATACAAAGAAGTCGAAGAAGGCCAAAATCCGGAGCATTTGATGTATGTGGCATCAATTCGTAGCGCAAATTGACAAATTTCATTGTTGCAGCGGCGTTCGTATGGGTGGGTGGATTGTCATGGTGAAACAGCATATCGTTCTTCACCGAATGGGGGAACAGTATAATACCCTTCTGTGATCGTGTTTCTCTTTTTCAAATAGCCGATCAAGATAATGCCTTACAAATCCCAGAAAACGTGACCTTTCTAGTAAACGTCTTGCCTTGTTTCGGGGCACGTTCGCCGGATAGAATCTACAGTTTTTACTCTCCCGTCATTGGCAGTATGTAATGATGAATCCAGATTTCATAAAGTCAGGAATCGCTCCAGAAAATCATCACTCATCTCCGTGTAGGATGTTCCGAATGTATTCGTCTGATATTATATATTATCTAAACAATCTTTATATTCTTCAATCTGCGATAGACCAATACGATATCTAGAATTGTGTTGACTATTTCCTGAGTGATGACCTCAACGGTGTGTCCTGAGTGCTGAGAGTCACTCGTAGCGGTGCGACCACATCAAAACTCTGTAAACTAGTTATAAAGTCCCCGTAATATTTTTTCGACTTTTCTTCGGTTTTTCAGCGAACATGTAGTATTTAATGAACATATGAAATTTATTTTTCTGCTTTTAAAACACTGTCTCATTGACAGACGTTTACCTGTCATAATATAAAATACTGTTAACATATATCTGCGACCGTTCTTGAGAAATAGATAATAAAATTATCTATAAAAAAGGTATCAATATTTTTTTCCTAAGAGCCACCGTTCCTGAGATATAACGATTCAAAAAGTTGTAAGCGTCATAATATGCACACGTTTCCACGCCACCTCTGAGGTAGTGTACTTAGCGCGTTTTTTTTAACGTGGTTTCCCCAGTAGGCCTATTCCACAGGTCTGTTGTGATTTTGTTTAATTGGAAACTATTGCATAATAACACATATTAGCAAGGGTTGGAATTGATAAAAGCGATGGAAATTAAAAAACAGTAGAAAAATTTATTCGTCCGATTCATAATCTTCAATTACTTCTTCTTGTTGTTCTTCATCTTGATCTTCTTCTTCTTCTTCTTCATTCTGGGTGTAAGCGAATTGCGTCAGTAGCGATGTATCGCATGTCTCTTCGTTGGTAGCAAACGAATCCTTTACTGTTGGTGATTCAACATTAGAACACGCCTTGACAATTTGTACATGCCAGAGAACAAAACAGTCCAACTTTTTTGCAACCACATTTATCACTGCATCCCTTTTTACAGTTGCAAAAAATTGTGTTTAGCAGTTTTCCGGTGCAGGTGGGAGTAAAGTCTGAATTGTTTCTAATGTATTGTCGACCAACTTCCAACCCCAGTCTTTTGGGTCTAGCTGATAACCAAGCCACACTTGAACTTGGTAATATACCCGAAAAAGATGTTAATGAGCAGCAACTGAGGTTGGAGGAACACAAGCTAATTGCACTTGTTTTTTATTTCGAGTGTTTTTAACAAAACATGCATATCGATACTTATCTAAGCAGGTAGTTTTCTTAGGAGCTCCGTACATAGAAAGAAGAAAGCGAATTCCGTTGGTGATAATTTCTTGTGGAGTTGAATTACTTTTTTTAAAAACTTCAGCACATTGAACTAAATCTTGTTTTTCAAACATTTTAAAAACTGTTGTTTTACCCCTCCTGTAAAATGCAGATGTCGTACCACAGCCAGTTATTGCGAGTAAAAATAGTACATGATTTTGACACTGTGCAAAAGTTGATAAACTTTTTGATGAATATATTTCCGATTGATTTTGAGCGTTTCCTGGCTTTAAAAAGAAAATAGTTTTTTCAGTTGGAGTTCGAGTAGTGAGGAATACGAGTAAGTCTATATCTTCACCAACAACAATATTTGTGTTTGTCAAATTAAGTTGCTCTATTGCTGTTTCAATAAGCAGTACTTCGGCATCGTTATTAGCTTGTTTAACCAATATATTTTCATCAGTAAACTTTTCTTTCAACATTGAAATGAACCGAGACTTGTGAATATTTGCAAGAAATTTCTGTTGACTGGTAGGAACTGTCATAAGTTCATCAAATAAAATATCGGGAGATGAAGATGTTGCTAAAGTTCGACAACGTTGTTCGGCTGCTTTAATATTTGTCGTGCAATCATTATAGCCATCAAATACGACAGTAGCTCTGGGACCAATATGTCGACGTACATACTGAACGTATTTATCAAAAATAACGTTGAATGTTTCTTCGCTATCCCACACAACACGGTGTAGTAAGTATCGTAGTCCGTATCGTAATGATGTATGTCGCATTAGTGTTGTTAATATCAATATTAACGCATAGTTTATGCTGAGCTGATTCATTTATACGTGATCTAGTACGAGGAGGACTTACTGTAGATATACTGGCTTCTTGTTCTTCACTTTTTCTTTTATTATCTGCAGCAATAGAAGACTTTCGAGTATAATTTTTACAATTTGACAATTTTCATGTATTGTCATGGATTTCTGATTTTTAAGATATTCTGAAAATTCATCAGCTCGTTCGATACTTGCATTGATTAATGTCTTCATACCACGTTCAACAGTAACATTTTCATTTTCGGTTAAAAGTTTAGCACAAATAAAACAATATTTTGACATTTTTATTATAAAAATCAAAACAGCCCGAAATAGGTTAGAATAAACACCATTTTTCACTACGGAGTTGCGCTCAAGACTAACGGTATTTCATTTATTGGGTATTCTGACATAAAGCAGGTATACGACCCTAGCCACGCACACAATTGAACAGAGAGGCAGATGTTGTCTCAAGGTTACACTGGTGTATAAATTAAGGGACTGGGTTTCATTTTACCTGATATACTCATAGTTATACTTATGTATATTTTATATTTTAACACCGATAGAAATATATTTTTACAGCTACAGAGATGTACCAGGTGTCCCATTAAGGATGGATCGCGGCCGTATCTTGAAAACTATTTATCCAAAAGCTTTGGGGAAAAAAATATTATACTAAAACTGACCGTGAGAAATTCACCAAAAATATGTTTAAGCTTCTAAAACGACCGCAAGAGGGCGTAACCAGCTAAACATTTTTAAAAATCATTTTTTTGTGTATTTTAAAGTATTAACCCAGTAAGAAAAATTCGCAGTTATAATTAGCAAACTGTCTCCTACAACTTTGTTTTATGACATTTTGTCGTAACTTTGCGAATAAAATCGAAATATCTCTTGACATGTCAGAGATATCGATTTTGGGTTATCACTAGATGATTCCTCTTTAAATTACCTTTCTAGCCATGTAATAAAAGCTGTACCATTCCATTTGAAAAAACTGAACAAAACTTCAAAAAAACTATTGTTGAATGTAACGCCACCTCGAGGTTTCATTTATAAACTAAATAATTTATCTCCCAGATTATCTGATTGTCCCAGCAATTGCCTTTTAAACGAATCCAAATTGAGGAAAATCGGTTTAGGCAAACGGACATTAGACGACTTTTTATCTAAATAGGTAAAACTCCCCCCCCCCCCACTTCTTTCTTCGCGAAGTTACGACAAAATGTCATAAACCAAAGTTGTAGGAGACAGTTTGCTAATTATAACTGAGAATTTTTCTTACTCGGTTAACACTTGAAAATACACAAAAAAAAAAGATTTTTAAAAATGCTTAGCTCGTCACGCCCTCTTGCGGTCGTTTTAGAAGCTTAAAAATATTTTTGGTGAATTTCTCACAGTCAGTTTTAGTATATTATTTTTTTCCGCAAAGCTGTGGAATAAATAGTTTTCAAGATACGGCCGCGATCCATCCTTAATGGGACACCTGGTATATACGTGACGTACTTATGCATGTTATGACGCTTACAACTTTTTAAATCGTTATATCTCAGGAACGGTGGCTTCTAGGAAAAAAATTATTGATATCTTTTTTATAGATAATTTTATGATCTACAATTTCTGTCTAAGGTTATTTTACCATAAAACTTACCGTTTTGATGAAAAACTTACCGTTTTTTTCCACGTACAGCAACGATGGGGAATTTTGAAATGTTATTTTTAATCATGTTTTGAACAATTTTGCTCACTTCCAGCTCGATGTGAATTTATGTACCTTCACTCTTATTTTTCTGTCTAATTTGACCGGACTAGATATCGCGAAAGAATATCGGCAACTTTTTGCGGTCAGAATTATAGCGTATTGAAACCATATAATGTCCTGGTTATGTGGTTTCCAGAAAATGGTGTTCAGCAATATAACTGATTTGCTAATATAAACTGATTGATGAAGGAGGACTACGAAAATCCTGCTATTTACCACCCATTAACTTTCTTTGGGGCATTGATAAAGTAAATGTCTTTAAAATGAAAGAATACTTGTATTTAAGAACTAAATATGTTATTTAATATTTTTTTATAAAATTTAGTTCATTAATCAAGAAAATATATTTAAAAATATAATATATATATTTTTTTCAGGTGGTAACCCGTGTACGTCTGCAAGATGTACAGCCGATCAAGAATGTTCAATAAACAAATACGGAATAGCCGAATGTGTATGCCCACCGGAATGCGAACCGATCATGCGACCTATGTGCTCCAAAGATGGAAGAACGTTCCCATCTGAATGTGAACTCAAAAGAACCGCTTGCTTGGTCCGCACGTCTATTGAAATCGCTTATGCGGGCGTCTGTGGCGAAAATGGACCTTGTAGTAATCACGAATGCCAATATGGGGCCACATGTGTCGAAAGATCCGGCATAGCACACTGCGAATGCCCAATTTGCTCGTCGGAATTTGAACCTGTGTGTGGCTCAGATGGCATTTCATACGGCAACGAATGTAAACTCAGGCTTGAAGCGTGCAAGCACAGGAGGGATATTACGATCTTATATAGCAGACCTTGTAGTAAGTCTTTATTGGTTATGTTTCATTTTATGAGTTCAAATTAATTGGACGACAGGCTAAACGATGCCATGTACACGTTATATTTTTACGATTACTTCTTGTAGTATAATCTTATTTAATATTACACCGTTTCCCTTTAAATGTATTTAGAAATATATAGTGTGTGACAAAAAAAATGTGACTCAAACTATAAATTTAAAAAATAAATTTGTAGATATGCTTGCGATGCTGCAATCAATAAGTTATAAAAATTTCATTAAAAAAATCATATTGTTTTCAGAAATATCGTAGTTATAGTAGGGTGCGTCATGAAAATTCTTCATTCTCATATATCGACTACCGGATTTCTTTTCAAGTAACATTTAAAGACGCAGCTGTAATAAATATATTGGAGCTTTAGGAATTATCAACGCTTGGATCTGGAGGCGCGATCTCTATACGGGAAAGAAAAGAACATTTTCGTTCTTCTAAATAATTAAGAACTTAATGAATTAAATATCCTTGGAGGAGCACTAGGGGAGTTTTCACCACTAGCCCTTAATAAGGACTCTTTCTATTTCTAACCTTTTTTAAATTGAACTGAGGGATTCCGTCAGGTTTGCAACCGTCATTTGATCTTCAGATTGAACTGGGTCAAACTAATCAAGTTCTTCAATGCTTTGCTCACACACTTCTATGAGGTTATGAACTGTCAGCTCCTGATTATGTTATCTAGGAGTTGTTTTTGGATTGTCAATAAACTAAGAGAGGTTTTAACTTACAGCCACTAACTGCATTCCCGACAACAATCATTGTCAAAGGTTTTTCTTCACGCACGATAAAAGTTTTTTTTAGGCATCTTCTTCAGGTACAATCCAGTCTCATCCACGTTGAATACGGTTTGGCTGCTATAGCCACCTTCTTCTATCGTAGGCTTGAGTTTCTCTAGATAGAGAGACACAGCCTCTTTATCAGCACTTGCCGCCTGTCCATTCTCCGTGATGCTATGCCAATTAGAGCCACTTTTGAATCGGCTGAACCATTCATTACTAGTTTTAAAGATTTCATCTTTGACCTTGAGACCACACCGTGTTTTGATCAACAGGATAGTTTTTCCTGAGTTTTTCAGCCTTACTTGCTTATCACACCATAATTTCAGCATTTTTCCATCTCAGCGATGATACCACGACCTTTACTAATGGTGCTTGAATTCAAAGACTAAACATTTTTCACAGCTATGAAAGAGCATTTTAATGTGACCATCAGAGCAGTATGCCATACCTTCAAAGACCTGGGACAGGTCAAGGGATACAGCCGAACAATATCTCTTGGTGTTTAGATCGCTATTGATTTTGTTAACCAGTCTATGTACCTGTTCTATTGCATTATTGCCAAAACCAAATTGGTGGTCCGGAATTAGTTTTTCTTCTTTTATAAGTGACTTCAATCTTTTGCTGTAGATTTTTTCGAAAACTTTGGGGAGCATCGATAACAAACTTATTGGTCTATACGAAGCCGGTTCCTCTGTTTTTTATCAGGCATTTTTGTGAAAGTTTCTTCATGCTGATTTCTTTCACAATGACTTTTTTATTTCTAGTGCTTTGATTTTCGGTTGGCTCAAATACTTTTACGCCTTTTCTGCGTCTGTTCTTGCCCTCTTATTACTGTCTTTAATCGGTGGAATAGGTTGATGAGGTTATTATCATGAGGTGCAGGTGTCAGATTCTCAAAGTACTCTTCTTGTACTCCTGAATTTTGTTGCTCTTTTATTATCTCTTTTAGTTCTTTTATTAGCATATTAAGTCTCCTTTTGCTTTTTGAAGTTCTTGCTTGTTGCCATAGTTAACATAAGTATCTTTTTTTCGATTATTTGTTCCTTAATTTGGTACAATTGATTTTTTTTCTGGAAGCTTTGCGACTCCTGATTATAGCGGGAGTCGCAAAACCATGCGGCTTCTTTAATCTTTTTTGTTAGATTTATAACGGCCAAATCTATATGTGTCGATGTTTTTAAAGATTGATCTAATGATATAAGTTCATCCAATTTTTTTATTATTATATAAAGATGATTGTTTATCAACTGGGGTAATTTTTGAGTAGATCTTTATAATTACAGGGGAGTGGTCAAACGATAAATGAAAACAGGATTATGCCTTGCATTTTTTTGAATCAACACCTTTCATGATAGTAAAATCTACAGCCTCAGGATTTTTTCCTGTTCTCTGCCTTTTGTCGTAGTTATTCTGGATCCTCATGTTGGATGTTTAGTATTATAATCGCCCCCCCCCCCCCCCCGCTATAAACTTGTTACCAAGCGAGGTGAAAAATTCGTCAAAATGTTTCTTCTTATTTTGATGTTTCAGCGGGCAATAGATTGCCCAGATTGCCCACATAGTTATATGCTCATTTACGTCTTCAACAGTCATACTGGTCTCGTATCGTACTGCGCATTTGACGCATCTAAAAGTCTTGCGGCAATATCTTCTTGTATGTCCAAAATCTTGACATCTGGTGCGCTGTGAGATAATCCTCCTTGTATGAGGGGGTTCACATTGTATGATGTTACCCAGGTTTTTTAAATTGTAAACTTCTTTATTATTGTCTTTGGACCTAATGTCAATATAATACATCGGTTATTAATACCGTTATTAATACAGAATAATAGATTCAGGGTTATTCACATGTGCCGGTGACCTTGCGGTACCATCGTATTAATGTATTAATGTGGCAGCACTCTCACTCTGGGTCGACAAAACGCACATCCATACTCTCCAATAATAAAGGGAGAACTAATCTCTAAAATGTAATCTAAAAATCTTTTGACGAATCAAAATGTCTCTTGAGAATTAGATGGGATTGGAAAGGTGAATGTTGTAAATTGTTGCAGTCGGCTGAGGCAATTACAACATGACCGCTATCAAAAACAATTGTATAATTTCTGTTCAAGGCGTTAGAAAAGTGGTTGCTGACCTACGATATAGCAACTTGATCCCCCATGCGCTAGGCTGAAAACTTCTCCGACACAGGGCGTGTTGCCGAGATGGATCACTGCTTATTCCGTTTGCTTTAGTATTACTTGAATGATAGACATTTCGTGATACTTGGAAAAAATACCAAAATACATTGATGACTTTATCGCTTCGAAACCAATGAGCTTATTTCATTAGGGAATTCATAAGAAAGAAAAAGATTATCGATTGAAACGGAAAATACCGTATATATACTGTATTTTAGATTATTTATGTGAAATAAGTATCATCAGCAACTATTTGATTAATAAAGCCCTAGCCGGATTCTCAGTCCCTCAGGACACATTTAGAGCGTCATATTAAAATTATTATTAAATATTTAACATATTATTTTAGTGCTGTTTTCCGTAGTCGACGTCTTCTGGTGACCGCATTTCGTATGGTTTTAAATGACTCTTGGCTCTCTCTCTATTGACTTAGCTCTTCGTAAACTTCTCTACGAGAAGGGCAATCAACCCCATATACATGCTTTAGTAACTTTAATGTTTCAGTAAAATAGTTCTTTATTTTCATGTAGAATTTAATATTGGCACGTTTTTTCATCATAATGGTTGAAGTAGCAATGAGCATTGAATGGCTTACATATTAGATAAAATCGGTGATAATATGTCTGTAAAAGTAATTTTCAAGTGAAACTGCATAATACTAAATACCAACGCTAAATCAACAATAACTCAGAAAACTCTCATCAATTTGGTTTGGTTTGGTTTAGTTCACAGAATTTTATCTCAGGTTACTTGTACCATATGTCTTAGTATTTGAAAATCCCCCCCCCCCCCCACCTCAAATACGGGGGGGTAAGATAAATTCAGAAGTCGCCTGCTTATTTGTCATACAAGTGCATAATTTATGCAAGATCTGGAGATGATGGTAGTCGAGGTAAAAAATACATTAAAAAAAAAATGTTCTGAATTGTTCTAAGCTATGGCAAGAGTTTCAAGTGTTTCGATATATACTGCAGTTAGTAAGGCAGTTAGTAAGCAGTTATACAGGGTGTAAGGGAACTTATTTTCGTAAATTTAGCCAGCGATCCTTTACTTTTTTTTGAACAAAAAGCTTTGTTAATACATCTATCCAAGATGCAACCAATTACCCGAAAAAAAAACATGCCAGAACTTATATTTGACTTTTTTAACAGTTTGGCAATATCTCATCGTCTTGTTTATTTCCATCCATCGAAATTCAGTTTTTTGTTGCATTGCCTCTTTATGCTGATTTATTCTACACGTTTCAGTATAGTGTGAGTTTCGTTTCAGAAAGAAGCTTTATCGGTTGATAACATATCGAACAAAAAATTGATATTCTTTTGGTTTTAGCCAATCAATATATTTTTTTTTATAATAATTTTGCTTGTGTGAAAAATTAGTGGCTAATAGTGTTTGTACTCTTTGTACACGATAAGGGTAGTGTAATAGTTCTTTTAGTCTTCTATGTATAATCCAATGGAAAACTCCAACTTGTCACGAAACACTTCGAGTACTTGGTAAAAACCCTCATCTTCGAGATGTAATTTGTTCTTCGATTTCAAGACTGATTTCTCGCTGCTATCCATATTCTTGAAATTTTCGAACCACCCTATCAATATCCAAAACCCTTTTATAAACTTAGACAACTGTTTGTCGAGCTGGAGACGGTCTTCATTCCCTTCGGAATTATCAACAGCTTCTCCGTAAATTCAAAGAATATCGTGATATTTGCGTACATAATATATTTTTGGTTTTAAATCGAACTTAAGTACATGCACTGATCTACACTGAAATAATTTTTGACGCAATGTTGAAACAACATTATTTGCAGTTGGTTGCGACGTTGCCGCATCGATATTGGCCGATGTATGACGTAATTGTTAAGTTTTAAAACAATGTTTTAACAATGTTTATTCATTCACTTATAGTTTATTTGTTAAGTAATAATGAATGAATTTTTGCCAAATATGTTTTACACATACTTGCTTAAATTCTTATTAGAGCTTTTCGATTGGTCAGTTAGTAACTGCATTTTTTCTCGGGAATCCTTAAGTTTTTGACCTTTGTTGTAACGAACTTTTTTCTTAAAAATGATGTCAAGAATCCTTGATTACATTTCCGAAAGTACTTTCCCTTACACCCTGTATAAAGAGTAGTATAAAACATATATAACTGAACTGCAAAAAAATACCCCATTCCTTAAACAGATTCCACAAGGCGTTCAGCGATCTATGTTCATAAAGAAATATTATTATGAGATTAGGCAGTTTGAATTCATGAGCCTGGGTATGAAAATTGAGACAATATTGTCAAAGTTTTAAAAGTCAAATATGTAATCGAAAGAGACTAATCTCAAAGAGAAAGAACGTTTAAAACTACACACAAAAAAAAATTGAAAGATTTAATCATGTCATGGAATGGAGAAAAATTATAAATTATTCCAAATTTTTCATCAATTTAATACTATGTAAAACAGATATATTGACAGGATTAAAATAAATAGAACGTTATTTCCCATTTTCCATTTTCAGAAACATATCCGGTAGTTGAAATAAAGGGATTATTTAACTTGCGATGATTTTTTAAAGCAGATTTTGTGTCGTTTTTATTTCAGTGTCCATCGACATTCCCCTTCACTACAAATAAGTTAGAAAGCTTAAGGGCTGGCAATTAGTTTGCGTTCACCATTAGTAAGGTTTTGTATCAGACCTTTTCGCCTTTTATAAGCCACAAAACTGTACCGACCAGTGTTGTAGTTCGACAGTCTTCTTTCTTTATATGATAATTTTGTTTGTTCAACAATTATTTTGATGAAAAAGAGCCATATTGCTAAAGAGAATATTATTTGAAAATTCTATCTGGTTAACTCCAATAAATTATTCCATATATTTCGTCAATTTAATACCAGGCGAAACACGTATATTGACTTGCTTAATATAAATAGGACTTTATTTCCCCTTTTCCATTTTCAGAATTGTATTTTGTAGTTGAAATAAAGGGATTATTTAACCTGCCACGATTTTTCAAAGCAGATTTTGTCTCGTTTTTGTTTTAGAGCTCGTCGAAATTAGTCTTTGCTACAAATAAGTTGGAAAGCTTAGGGGTTGGAAATTAGTCCACGTTTGCCATTAGTAAAGTTTTCTCACAGACATGTCTGCCTCTCTCAGGCTGAATTTCTGAGATGGTTTTTATGTGCGTTGCACTTGGTTGCAAGTGTGAAAGGTGTAGTTTATAGGCGGCATTTCAGTGACATTGACAAATGAAATATGTCTGCACTACTAAACTTGATGTTCGGTAGAGAAGTTTTTTAAATTATTTTAAAGGCGTATTGTTGTCTTAAGTTTTTTTGACTGTAGATCACCAAATCTACTATTCTTTGTTAACAATTATAACAACTAATTATGTCTAAGTTGATATTTTTCTTGCTAAGAAAGTATAATTTTACAAACGGAATTCCTTGCCCTTAACCTTTGGCTAATTTTATCATTCCTTTGTCTTTTGTCGCTTACTTTGAGCCCAAAAAACGTAAACCGCTTTACTTGGTCTAGTCAGGTAATTATTTTGCCAATGAAAAATTATTATTCCTGGAACATATATTATATATATATATATATATATATATATATATATATATATATATATATATATATATATATATATATATATATATATATACAAAATCACTAAAAACCAAAATTATAAATTCTATATTGTTTAGGAATTTTGGTACAGCAACAGACAGTGCAGATTTTTATTATGGAGTTTCAACAAGAAGTTTTATCAATTCTTCTATTGGAAGCTTTGGTGTGAAACACTAACCTTGAAGAGATTTACTACTAAACACCAAAACACTTTTTTTTTGTTTTGAACTGCTCGACGCACGTTTCGCTAACCATGTTAGCATCATCAGGAGATGATTTAGTCTAGATTAAATCATTAGTCTAGATTAATTGTGAATGGTGAATGTTTATTTGCTCTTGGATTGTTTTGGGATTATTTTAATATACAGGAAAAAGTGAAATGTCAGACAATTTTCTGACTTTTAGATGGCGGTGTGATCTCAAATGTGATTGCTTTTCTGAAAAGTTGCTTTCTTTCTTCCTTTCCAGTAAATATCCATGGATTTTAAGCCGATATGACTTTTAGTTTTGTTAAGATCATTTTCAAAAGCAGACATAGTCCATATTTTTGCTCATCACATCATTGAATAAAGCAAATTTCTCGTGATGATTAATCACTACTTTTGCGTGGAAAAACCACCGCCCAAACCAAAGTTGAAAAAATGTTAATATTTTATTGTTCGTACCTGATCTACTGCCTCATTGAGGTTACCATTGAGGAAATGGTCAACAATACCTTTGATATCGTTCTGGTCGATGGCAGCGTGAAGACGTTGCGTTAGAAAGATTGTGGAGATATATACATATTGGATGAATGCGTACGAAACCTCCTACACAAACATTTGTGCTGGATAAAGCTTACGCCTTGCTCACGCCTTTACTCACTGCGGACCAAAAACGGAATTAACTGACCACTTCACAGCGGTGTTTATACAGGTATTAGCGTAATTCAAAAGAGTTTTTGCGGCGATTTGTGATTGTTGATAAAACTTGAATTCATTACTATACACCAGAAAAGTGGGTTTTCCCACAATGCTTTCATCGGCCATAAGGGTTATAACCACTGTTTTTGGGGACTAACAATGCATTATCCGCATTAACTATTTGGAAAATGCTCATTGACTATTTGTATTATGCTATATTATTAGTAAAACTTCACTAGGAGTTGATACAAAATAACGGGAAGAAAAATGTGTTGTTTCACCAATATGCTTTGCTATAAACAAGTTGAAAAGCTTAGGGGTTGAAAATTAGTTCGCATTCGCCATTAGTAAAGTTTTCTTCCAGACGTTTCCAGGCTGAACATCTGAAATGGTTTTTATGTGCGTTGCACTTGGTTGCAAGTGTGACAAGTGTGGTATATAGGCGACATTTCAATGATATTGACAAATAAAATATGTCTGCACTTCTATACATGATGTTCGGTATAGAAGTATTATTCTTAAATTATTTCTAATGAGGTATCGTTGTCTTAAGTTTTTTGACTATAGATCACCAAATCGACTATTATTTGTTAACAATTATAGCAAATGATCATGTCTAAGTTTATGTTTTTTTGTTGCTAAGAAAATATATTTTTACAAATAGAGTTCCTTGTCTAATTTTACCATTTGTTTGACTTTTATCGTTTGCTGTAAGTCCAAAAAAACTTGGTTTAAGCTTAAAAGCTTAAGATTGAACCTCTTTACTTAGTCTAGGCAGGTAATTCTTTTACCGTTGAAAAAAATATTATTCCCGCAACATACATAATATATGCACATACAAAATTACTAAAAACCAAAATTTTAAATTTCATATAGTTTAGGAATGTTGGAACAGCAACATATAGTGCAGATTTTCATAATAGAGCTGCAATAAGAAGTTTTATGTAATTGTGAATTACGAACGTTTATTTGCTCTTGGATTCTTTGGGATTACTCTGATATACAAGGATAAAGTGAAAAGTCATACAATTTTCTGACTATGGTGGTGTGATCTCAATGGTGATTGCTTTTCTGAAAAGTTGTTTCCTTTCTTTCTTTCTGGTAACTCTCCATGAATTTCAAGCCTATATAACTTTTAGTTTTCTTAAGACAATCTCCACAAGCAAACAAAGTCGATATTTTTGCTCATTATATCATTGAATAAAGCAAATTTCTTGTGTTGATTAAACATTACTTCTGCCTGGAAAAACCACCGCCTAAACCGAAGTTGAAAAATTATTAATATTTCATGGTTCATAAGTGATTTATTGCCCCATTGAGGTCACCATTGAGGAAATGGTCGATCGCAGCGTGAAGGCATTGTGTTGATGATATACATATCGGATGAATTCCTTCCAAATTTTCTACATGAACATTTGGGCTTGATAGAGCTACTAGCGCAATAGCGAACCAAAAACAGAATTGAGTTACCAATTTACAGCGGTGTTTATACAAGTAGTAGCGCAATTCAAAGGAGTTTTTGCGGCGATTTGTGATTGCTGATAAAACTTGAATTCATCAATACACACCACTAAAATGGGTTTTCCCACAACGCTTATATTGGCCATAAGGGTTATGACCACTGTTTTCGTGGATTGACAAGGCATTAGCCTCGTCGACTATTTGGAAAAGTGAAACACAAGAGTTAATAAAAAAGGGGGAAAAAAGTACTGATTCACCAATACAATACACAGGCCGAATTGGGCCTACGATTTTCTTTCTCTTTATAGGCATGAATAAATGGCTCACTAGAAAGAAATTTACATCAAATGAAGAGAGTTATAACAAAAACAAAACAACATAAACAAAATTAAAAAACCTGTGTGAAGTTTATCGATCTAAAAGAGCTACCTTGAAAGATGAATCGATAAAAAAACATACTACATTTAACAGTTATAGCCGATACTTGGTGGAAATTCATTTTAAATAAAAGGAATCAGACTTATATTTAAATTTTCACGATATGTAATTACACTTATAAACAATTTGTATATAACTTAAAAAAAACAATAACAATATTTCATTTACAAAGTATATTACTTCACTTTACTATATCTCTTCTTTAACATAGTCTTAAAGAAAATAATTTAACCATGTCAAATTTCTGGATATCAGTACCCAATCCTTATCACGATTTAAGTAGGATTGAAGAAATTTAATGTGTAACATTTGATGTGTTACTTTATAAATTATATAACAATGGCATAAGAGGTAAAATTCATCAATGGATACGGTCATACATCACCGATCGTTCCCAGATAGTTGAAATAAATAGTATACAATCTAATAGATTGAGAATTGCTTGCAGAGTACCTCAAGGATATGTTCTGGGCCCTCTATTATTTCTACTTTTTATTAATGATTTGCCGACTATCTGCGATAATAAGAACATAATTATGTTTGCGGGTGATTGTAGCTACCTAGTGCCGGCTGATAATGCACAGGGACTTATGCAGACCATGTTAAACACATTTTATAACTGGTATAAGGCAAACAAGCTATATCTAAATGTGGAGAAAAGAAATTTTGTTCGCTTCTCCACTCAAGCTTATATGGAGGACAAATCTTATCTCTTGAAAATTAACGGAAGGTCAATACGGCCGGTATCAGGTGTCAAGTTCATGGGTATTTATCTGAACGGCAAGCTGTCATGAGGCTCACATGTGAATGAGCTTTGCAAAAAATTGGCAACGACATCATATGCTCTATACAGACTGAAACAGGTGGGTACTGCTGATATAGTGTTAAAGTATGGACTGATTTTCTGGGGCAATTCACCTCATTTATTGCGAGTTTTCAGATTCTAAAGGCGCCTAATAAGAACAAAGCAAGACAGCTACTTGTCGATATCTTTTTTCTAAGTACAATATCCTGACATTGCCATCACTATACATATACGAGATTGTTAAATTTGTCAGGTTGAATTCTTAGAAATTTGCACAACATAGTTTCTTTCATGAATACAAAACTCGTGGTCGTTACGACTTTGCTTATCCGATACACTCGCTTAGAGTATTTGAAAATGGTGTATATTATGCAGGGGCTAAATTCCATAATAACTTGCCAGAAAGGCTTAAGAATGTTGTGAAAAACAAAGTCTTTAGAAGGCTGGTGTGGGACTTTCTTGTGCGCGCAGCCTTTTATAGCTTGGAGGAGTATTTTACCAAGTGTTGATAATGTTCTAGGCTTTGAAGAATTGTTTTTTTTTGTTGTTGTTTTATTAATGTTATTATTTTGAATATCTGTATTACCGTTCAGTGGTATGTATTGTTTATTTGACCTAATCTATACATTTTGTTAATGTCTTTTGCATTTAATAACATTATGATTATTATTATTGTTATTATAACATATCTATGCTTGAGTTCCTCTGTATGATGTGTTGCCATCCTGCAGGAACAACTTATCTTATGATCGATATGCTCCAAATTTAGCCACACAATTATAAATAAAATTATTGATTCTTATGTGCCTTTTATCGTAATCGCATTACCAACCTTATTTTCAAAATGCTCAAAGGAATCAATGCCTTTTATAGACCACAAAACTACACTAACCAGTGTTGTAGTTGGACAATCTTCGCTCCTTATATGGTAATTTTGTTTGTTCAGGAACTATTTCTGATGAAAATGAGCCATATTGCTAAAACGAATATTATTTTAAAATTCTATTATTTTGACGTAACCGGGTATAAAGCTCACAAATTCTATATGCTAATTGCATACTATATGGAAGTTGCTATTCTGCCCAGTAGCCATCAGTCCGTTTCTCAAATGCCAATATTGAAACATACAGCTATCAAATCATTTTGGTTACTAATTCGGCGCAATTCCATCTGAGAGCTCTCCTAAACTACATCTAGTATTCGTCGTCATATTTCTCGGTTTGGGTTAGGTTTACAAAAGAAATGCCCAATATTCCGTGCCCCATTGATATTTGTGTGAATTTTATGTATAGATTTTTCTGAAATATTTAGTTTCTGCGGAACGAAGACACTAAATATTGGTTAAAAGTTTTTTTTAAAGACATGCTAGAAGAGCCAACATAACTTCTGACCGAAAACTACTAACTAACTTTTTTGCGACGGTTATGTTCGATGGTTTGGTTATCTCTTCCTATTGCCATTGTCCAAGCGTGGTGAATCTTCAAGCATGCTGAAATAGTAATGAAATGCCTTAGTTTTATCGCCAGTTTCGGTTTTTAGACATAACAAAAAGTAACACGCCAAATCTCGTGCATATGAGGCAAAATTGGATCTTTTTTGTCGTAGAAATTATCTATAATTTTGTTTACAGATACAACATAGATGACAACGTGGATATATTGTGACAACCACAATATATCCGAGCAATTTTTTTTAGTGTACCTCACTTTTAGTACTACATTAAGTATTTCCTATTGTTAGCAGTTGTTAACAAAAAATGGTAGATTTGATAATCTATAGTCAAGAAACTTAAGACCACGACACCTCATTAGAAATAATTTAAGGATACTAGTTTTATACCGAACAATAAGTTTAGTAATGCAGACATATTTCATTTGTCAATGTCATTGAAACACCGCCTATAAACTACACCTTTCACACTTGCAACCAAATGCAACGCACATAAAAACGATCTCAGATGTTCGGCCTGAGAGAGGCGAAAACGTCTGTGACAAAACTTTACTAATGGCGAACGCGGACTAATTTCCAACCCCTAAGCTTTCCAACTTGTTTGTAGCAAAGGGGAATGTCGACGGGCTCTGAAACAAAAACGACACAAAATCTGCTTTGAAAAATCGTCGCAGGTTAAATAATCCCTTTATTTCAACTACAGAATACGTTTGCGAAAATGGAAAAGGGGATATAAAGTTATATTTATGTTCACCAAATCAATATACTTGTTTCATCTAGTATTAAATTGACGAAACACCATATATGGAATAATTTCAAATTTTTCTTTCCAAAACAATTTCAATCTTACATTTATTTTTGAAGTTCAAAACCAAATCAATGAAATGTAGCTGAAATGATAGGGTATAAATCTGAAGCAATGATATCATTTTAAAAAGAAAGTTAAGCGACCTTTATTACCAAAATAACTGAAATACAAATACGACTCAACTTCAACAAAATCAGACACTTACAAAATAGATATATTTATTATTTGGCCAGGATATAAACCTATTATTTCCCAAAATACTTGTCATATTGAGTTGAATGGTTAAAGTTTTCCGCGGTATACAAATTAAAAATATTAAAAAATTTGAAAATTCATGTTGATGATTTATTTAACCATTCTGTAGGTTTTACATATATATAATTAACATTGGCTATACCATCTAAAGGATGATTTTTTTAGTGTGTCTGAATCTCCGATAGGAGTTGCTGTCAAACGAACTATGACCCTGAGTAGCCTGTAGTGGAGCAACGCTTGCAAATTGTTGAAATTTAGTATCAAAATCAGTGTTCTGTATGCCAAACTTATACATATGTCCAAAAGTTTGGAATATTTCCAAACAGAATATCTACGCTTATGATATTCTAAAAATTATGATGGATATTTATTTTAGGCCGTTTTAAATTGAAAATATCAAAAGCATTGTTTTACTGATAACACAGGTTTTTCGATTTTTGCCCATTCCATTAAGTGTATTAACACATTATTACATTTCTTTTTCAATTTTCAATCAATCCATTTAAAAAATACCTAGAAACATGATATCTCATTTTAACAGATCAAGAGTAATTGCTTTGTTACAACAGGGCTTTAATCAAAGTGATATCGCGGAAATTGTAGGTGTTTTCCAAAGTGCTGTATCAAAAAATTTATTAAAAATTCCAAGAGACAAATGACGTAAAGTATCACACCGGTAGTGGGGGAAAACGATGTACTACAGTTGCACAAGGTCGGCAGATATCAAATAATAACTCGAAGATATCGGCTGGAATCTACGAGTGGTATATCAAGGGGGATTGTTAGGCTTGAAGGGGTAAATATTCTACGACAAACGATAACACTACTCTACTTGTTCCCAAACTAACCTTCGACAAAAAAATGTAAGATTGCAATGGGCTCGAGAAATGGTGGATCAGAGTACTAACTGGAATAACGTGATGTTCTCCGATAAGACGAGAATTGACTTGGTTTCTGATTCACAAAGAACATTAGTTTGGCGAGCTACAGATTGACAAGCCCGACTAGAAACTGCTCAACCTCGAATCCCATTAGAAGGCGGGAGCGTGATGTTTTGGGGTGGTATTATGAGGGTCACCTCTACTGGTTCTGGAGAGAAGAGCCACTGGTGCTGTGTATATCGAGGAGGTTTTAAACCCTGTTGTGCATCTATTCCGAGGCGCAGTGGGTGACGGATTTGTTTTCATGACGACAACACACCTCCTCATGGTACAGCAGCAGTACAAAATTTTCTTGAAGAGGAGGGAATAGCTAAGTTAGGGTGTTAGTCGCAGGGTCCTACCCTGCGAGAACTAAAAGATGCTGCTTGTACAAAGTTAGTTTAGGTTAACTACGGAAATTACGAATATAATTTTTGAGAATTAATCTAGAAATAATTTGGAAAAATTATTTTTTCAACCCAAAGAACTTTAATGTTCTTAGAAATGAGATGAATTTTTATTTAAACGAATAAGTAAACAAATAAATTTGCCCTGTATTGGGTGAAGAAAATCGAAGATAGATTTTTAAACTATCATTACATCCTCTAAAAGTCAGTATTTGATGTGGTTTATGGCCCCAAGGGCTTATTGGTCCGTACTTTTTCGAAGAGGTTGGCAACGCGGTTACCGTAAATGGATTTTAACAAAAGAGTGACCATTTGTAAGCCAATAACAGGCCGACATTTGAGCGATATTATTTTCCATTTCTGGAAACCCTTCGTAATTTTAAATTATATAAAAAGAATTAAAATAAATATTTTAATTAAAAAAATTATAAAAATTCTCCCTGTTAACTTGATATATAAACTTGTTATTTTTAATGTGAAATCTAGAGATATGTTTGTCTATGAAAATTAGTATTTATTCAGCAAAATTAAATAAAACTGGTCAAAAACTAAATATACATTATTGAATTATTTATTTGATCTTTATTTATTTTATTTATTAATACTCATCAATAAAATCTATAGCGACAAAATTATAGATAAGATATAAATTATATAATATTTAAAACAGTTATCAGGAGTCTTTTAATTTATATTAAAAAAGGCTTTTGCTGTTTTGGATTAATCAGTTTTCGATTTTTATCAGAAAATTTGCATACAATTATTTTTTATAAAAACAGTGACATATTGGGGCAACTTGTTTGTTTTCTCGATTGGAATGTTTTTTTTTTCGATTTCTCGGATTTTGCAACGTGGGTTTTCTTCAACTCTTCAAGCGCCATAACCATGTGGTCATCTTAATCCAAATTATGTGTTCCTGACAATAGAACACAAACTTTAAAAATAATGAAAAAAATATGTGACTATGGGTTACTGAGATATGGGTGTCCTTTTAAAAGGAAAGTGGGCATATGTAGAAGAGTAAACACGCAAATCAACATCATTTCAAGAATAGAATTTTTATTGGAAATGTTTATAAACTATGTAAAATGGCAGTCCACACTAAGAATACTTACATAAATTAGCAATAACAACAACAAAGAAAACAAACGTAATTCTTGCTTCAGGCCCTTGTATGATAAGAAATTAAACATCTCACATGAAGGATAACGCTGCATTTACGGTATTTGTTGATACCTTCTTATAACAAATCCGACATCTTGTTTGTTTATCTTGCTCTTCAATGATGAAAGTGGTCCATTCTATCATATCTTGATTCTACATTCTCTAGTGGAGAAGCTCTACCAAATCTTCTACAAACATCAACTTCCCTGTATTTTCTATTGCTTTGAACTAACGTTAGACCAACATTTCTTCTGAAGGATAAATGATCCATTTTGCCACCTTGCTTTCGATGCATTTGCCATGCATTTCGCTCGGCCGCGTCAGTCAGATGTGTAATGAGGGGGGAAATGCCATTTTTTTTCTTTTACACTTCGTATAAACTAATGTTTTAGTCGCTAGGATCAATGCTATCCGTACTGGTATTATAACTTTTAATGTGATGTGGAATTTTTTGTTCTGGGAATATTAGGTAACAGGGTGAGGTGGCATTATACCATAATAATTGGAGACCATGTGTGCCATATTATTGTCGGAGCATTTAACAATTATTATAGACTTTTCATCTGACACCCTATAGTCACAAGCTCCTGTTTTCTTTTTCAAGTCTTGATTAGATGCCAAGAGACAGCTACCAAGCCGATTCTTTTTTATAGTACCCGTACACTTGATTCCTCTTTTTGTGAGTATATCAATCAAGGATAGAGTCGTAAAAACATTGTCACAGTAAAGATTATATGGTGGCTTGTCTTGAGTGAGTAATACATCAGTGTACTGTAATACTACAGAAGGTCCCAATCCTAAAGCTTTATAGCAACTCTTTATTTCGGATTTGGCTCCTTGGTGTTATTCATACCACACTAGGTATCCACCAGCGGTAGCTCCAATCTACAATTTGTACCCGTATGTCAGCGGTTTCTCCCGAATAAATTGCTTGCAGCCATAATGGCCAAAATTCGGTACCATGGCTTCATCTACATAATGAAATTATTCAACAGGGGCAGAATCTATAAAAATTGTCTGACTTTAGCGAATTTGTCTGATTGATCCAAATTATTATTGTCCACACAATGTAAAGTTGTTAAAATATATTCAAACCTATTTCGCGACATAGATTCGGAAATGAAATTATTATGAGTGCCTTCAGAATTCTCCCATCCTACATTGCCTGAAAAGAAAAGTCTTCGATCAGTGCGTTCTACCCGTTATGGCATACGGAAGTGAAACCTGGACACTCATCCCAATCAATTCAAAAACATCGGGTAGCACAGAGGGGAATGGAAAGATGAATGCTTAGCATTACAAGACGAGACAGAAAACTCTGCGTATGGATCAGGAAACAAACGAAGGTCTATGATATCATTGAAAGAGTAAAGCAATTGAAATCGAGATGGGCAGGCCATATAGCAAGGCGATAGGATGACAGATGGATCTGGGCAATCCTGGAGTGGATATCGCATGATCGCAAACGTCCGCGAGAAAGACCGAAAGCTCGAATAGGCCTTCATCCTGCAGTGGATAGACACAGATTGATGATATATTCATTTATATGAAACTGATATCTATATATATTGTGCATCTGATTGCGGTTGATATTTAACGTTTACACATATTTTAGATAATGTATCTATCTTTTTTTTGGAAATATAACTATATAAAAGTACATCAATAGTAGTTGGAGCGATTGGGACAGACGGCTCTTTACAAAAAAACCTACTATCGGGACATTTGAACTACTAGTCGGTAAGCTACATTCCTGTACTTGGAGGGTCAAAGATCAGTCGTTATGTTAGATTCCTGTAAATTGTATTTTTTGTGTGTGGTTCCCCGCCGATACTTGGCAGCATGATATTTTGTGATTTCCCAGTCGATAGATGGCAGATGATAAATCGTATATGGCTCGTGACAGAATACTTACTACCCGGTAAGTTGGAATTCTATAGTTGGTGTTATTTGTATGTGGTTTTTTACCGATGGATATCAGGGAGGGCTGCGGATTGCATTTTGTGCTGACAGTGGTTTCTTGGGCTTCGCCCCCAGCAGAATTGCAGGCCTGAAGCACTAGGGCTTTGCTTTTTTGGAAAAACGACTAAACTAAAGCAAAGTACTAATGATATAATGTAGGACCTAACCTTAATCTTGGTCCATAACAACGGATGGGGTTCTCACGGGCTTTTGGTATGACGTAATGACAGGACCCAAAATCCGTACCTAACCTCAATCTTGGTCCACAACAACGAGCGGTCTTTTTTGGTTAGGTTTCCCACCGATCGACCATGGAAGATGTATCGCGGTGCCGGTGTCGACAAAGACTGGAGGCCGTGGTGGTCTATACCACATGATCAACGAGAAAATGATGCAATATGTCGATAATGATAAGGGGCTGTAGCAAAAGACTGTTAAGTATGGCAGTAGGGAGACTGGTCACATTTGTCCAAAGACAGATATTGTTTCCAGGTGATCATTTGTGGTGCCGAAGAAGTATTGATAATGACTAGAAGTTTTACCAGGAGGGTCCTCGAAGAAGTGATGCAATATGTCGACAATTGCCAGAAGCTATAGCAAAAGGGTGTTAAGTGTACTAGTGAGACTGGTTGTGTTTACCTGTTACATCTGTCCGAAGAAGAAGTCCGCGCGGTTATACGAAGAAGTGATGCGACTTTGAATTCATCGAAAAGAATATGTCTACAATGACCAGAGGCTGTAGCAAACGGGCCTTGTGTATTATTGTATCTGCAGTGAGCAGTTAAAAAATCCTTAAATAGATGTTTTTAAAATTATATTGATTAGTAGATCAGAAATGGATGGTTTTTCCTCACCGTATTAATAACAAAAATGTCGACTGTCTACCGTCTGGAAGGTTAATGAATCTGGTGACATCATCCAACGCCTTGGAATCGAAACACACCCACTGAGAATTCCCATTAAAACCTTGATCTCTTCTGCGCTAACATCTGTCCTGCGGTTTTTACTTGCTACATAATTGTTATTGCAAGTTATAAAACATTTCATTTGTTTCTGCATCCATGAAGTTTTCTAAGAGTTGAACAACTAAACTACATTCCTACTACTAAACTAAACCTACAACTACCTACTACCTACAACTAAACTCCTACAAAACTAAACTACATTCAGCCACTCTACATTCAAATGCGAATTGTCTATGTGCATTTATGCCGTGTTATGTCCATTTATATCCCAATTTTTTCATTTCGGTTACATGCTCGCTTTCTTTTAATAAATCACGAACTTCCGACAATGGAATGAAATCTTCTTCTTCTTCTTCCCATAGCCCATTTTCTTGTTCATCGACGACTGGTACAAATAATTCAGCTTCTGCCCTTGTTTAGTTGAGAAGCAGGAAGATTGTTTATGTTTAGATTCTCTTCATCGCCTCAATCTTCGTCTGTAAATTAGTCGCAGGCATTGTTTGGTGTCATAATTACAATATCCACATTGTTCGTGTTGGCATCGTCATCTTCTTTTATCATTCTTATAAGATCATAAAGTGTAAGTCCCCTAAAAAAAGAATATCTTTATGCCCACTGTCCTTTTAAAAGGACACCTATATTTTCACCCACCTGTGGACCATGCCACATGATAACAACAAATCAAACCTTTTTAAACTCTTTATATATGAGGTCCGAATACTACAACTGAAATGCTTGCCCCTATAAATAAAATATAAAAAAATAAACTTACCGAGGTATCTTGAAGTCTATGGGTATGTCCTTGGAAACTTTTAAAGTGACACAAAAAGAAATCAGATGCTGCCATCTCATGCAAAGTAGTTTACTTAACGCAAGAGTCCATAACACAGTGATCTATGAAGTGTTCTTCTAGAAAGACTGTGAACATAACTGTAATGTGTATAATATATAGAGCTCAGTCGGATTTTCTTTACGTCATTTATACGACTCTATACGACTTGGAAGTTTCGTCGTATAGCCGTTAGCTAAAATTTCTGTTAGTTGGAATGAGTGGATTATAGGGGTGAAAAAGTTTACTTTTTCATATATATCAAACACCAAAAACTGTTCGTTGGTTATTAACATGTTACTATATTATCATCGTGGATGCACAGGCAATGTTGTTATTGCTTGCTGCTATGGTTGCATATATAAAAAATATATGATATTACTTGGCTCAGAGTAACTTGGTGTTAAAATTAAAACTCACAGCATCTAAAATCGATACATGACTTTCTAGCAACACTTCTTGAGTAGAATCAATGAAACCAAGGGCGATACAACTGAACTGTAAAGAGGATATTCTAAGGGTAACCAGAGACTGTCTTTATTGTTGTACGATGTTAATATCTCAGTATATGGTGTTTCATTATCACTAGTATATCTAATTCATATTCTATGTGTGTGATAGGTACTGTGTGTGATAGATGAAGACTGGTATATTAACCTTCAAGTACTACTATATTTTTTCCCTTGGCTGGTACTGACATAATACCCCATGGACCATCTAATTTGAAAATTTTGGATGGTGGATGTGATAATTCTAATCGATTAAGGTAATTGTTTGATCTGAAGGCTGGTATATTAACCCTCAAGTACTGACACATTTTTTTCCCTTCGCTAGTACTGACATGATACCCCATGGACCATCTAATTTGAAAATTTTACAAATAAAACAAAATACAATATTTAACAATTTTATTATTTGGTGTTACTTACATGAGCCTTGACGCATTGTTCACCATCGATGAATATATGATATCTTTCAAATGTCAGTAAAAAAAAAACAAATAAGAACAATAAAGGAAATAGTAAGAATTAAAAACTACATATTTTAAAACTTATATATTTACAAAAAATTAATTACAATATATTTAATTTTGATTTAAAATAATTAAAAAACTATTACTGAAACAAAAAATATTGTTGAAAACTAAAAAAGTCACTCTCCAAAGCAATTGACACACACTTTCTTGGAGCACTCATATGCAGCACTACATATGGGTTTTTTGTACTTGTTACAAAGGAAAAAGGTTTTTCTCATTTTTTTGGCTTGGCAGATGTAATAGAGCTTTCGTTTATTTCTTGGAAGTTTATCCACATCATTATCAGAAGGAATAATTTCTTTTATGTCTGACAAATCGGCAATTCTGGCCCGAGTGGTTCTGGGAACATGAAGGTTTGCTATTCTAGCTGTCAAAAATTACTCAACTAGCTGGTGACCCAATGCTTTAGAAAACGTACTTTTATCTGTAAAGTTCACATCTTTGCTTGACTTATGAAGAATAAAGGCATTATTAATACTTATATCGACACAATCATAAAAAACATTGCCATCGGTCATGCGGCGACTTGAAAAATACGTTGAGTATCCCTTGTCCAATGTATCAACTCCACCTTTATATTATTGTAGTATAAAATGACTTACCAGATTCTTCTTAATTTTTTTCGTGGTGCATTGAAGATAAAAGAATAACTTTTTTCCCTTTTTTCGGTACAAATGAGACAATGTCATATATTTTGTTAATGCATAAATGGATGAGCCAACGGTTCTCTTCCTTTATGGCAAACATTCAGGAGAGTTTTCTTTTTTAATGTTTTTTGAGAGCCTACAACTGTAAGCCCATTTTTCAATAAAATAGTGGCCAGTTCAATTGATATAGTATTGATGTATTGATGTAGTATACCAATTTTCACAGGTAACATTTCTTTGCCTTCTAAACATCGGCTTGCAAAGTCTTACCACTGCTTGAGTAGGGATACACATTTTTTTTCCATCCGTTGTTTGTCCAATTGAATCACTTCCTTTTCCGTAATATAAGTAAGAGTTGTAAATAAAATTTGTTCTTGCATCGGCTAAGCACTGTAGTTTCAACACATATTTTGCAGGTTTACTTGGGATATACATTTTGAATTTGCAGCGACCACGAAATGCAACTAACATCTCATCTATGGTTACATTTTGTCCTAAACAATATTCTTTTTGTGACTTTGAATTAAATTTCGCCAAAAGTAAATTTCCAAGAACAGCTAAGGGGTCGTTTTTTTTTCTTATTTCCTTGCCTTGTGAATCATCGAATAGGAGACAACCCAAAAGCATAGAAAATCTTTCTTTGGACATTGTGCTCCTGAATATATCCCGACCAGTTTCGTCAGCAGAAAATATATAGCGAATATCCTCGTAATTGGATTTGAACACAGCCGAATATATGATAAGATCTAAGAAAGCATCCGTCTCTATCAGTTCTGTATTTCTGAGCTCTATTACTTTTGAATTTAAATATTTTGAACTTACTTGACCTAGTTTGAGATTCGCCCATTTAATAATATTCTCCGCCATATTTTTTTTCGTTGGTGTCTGCTTCGCAATTTCGTCGTCCTGCTAATTTTAGAAAATTGCGTGATTGAACACGAACTCGCTTTTATGGTTCTGTTTTAGACCATTTCAATCTATTCTTCCCATAATCATAGCCACTCTCATTTCGCACTATTTCTCTCTCCTCGTCAGTGTCTTCCAGCTCTGACTCTGTCTCGTGGTGACTTTTGCTGTAGACTCCGTCAACAAGATCTGATTCGAAAAGATCAGCGCTTCTTTCTTTAACTTGTCTGACATGAGGCGATTTTTTTCACCAAATATTGGGTCATCATTTAAAACAAGTAACCTTGATGTGTTAGGTTAGGGTTCGATATTTGTAACAGAAATAACAAATAAATAATAAATACAATTATATAAAATAAAAATAATATATAAATTAAAAAAATGTATACATGTGAAAAGATTCAGCATTAATTTTGACTAATAAATATAAAACATTAAATAAAATCTTACCTTGAAAAAATCAAAAAAGTCACCCAAGTACTGACGTTTGGTATGCGGGACCAGGTGTTGTTTATATTTTTTAAACAACACCTTTTAGATTAAGATACCACAAAAGAAACTTTGCTCGATAGTAGATAAGATAAGTTGTAGCAATATGAGTGATTTCCAGACTAATTAAAATTATAACATTTTATCTATATTCCTTTGGCCCTTGGTCTTCCTATTTTTAGATACTTTTTTTGTTGCCTATTTTATAATATGAAGCACCAGTCATGATATTCCAACCGTTGGCTTCCAAATGGAATTCGATACGGCATCAATCTTTTTTCTTCTTCTTCACCACTCTTTGAATGGCTTTCTCTGGATACTCAGCCATTTGCAAATAATTTAAAACTAATATACAGGATATGATATAATCTCCGTATATTTGCTAAAGTAATTTAAATGTTGAAGTAAAGATTTGTTTTAGTTTCATGCTTTATTTACTACAGACTTACAATACATTCGTTAGATTTCAATCAACACAAAACATTTTAACTGTTTCATATGCTAATATATAAGATCGATGATATTCCGTTATGCATGTGTATTATATTATGATTTGATATTTTTACGGAAATTTGTATTTTATATATAATGAATTTATATATGTTTTTAGGGAAATTGTTTATAAAATATATTTTATTTTCAGATGGATGCGAAAACAAGAAATGCGATTTTCATTCTGTCTGCGAAAGTGATGGTGTTACAGAGGGGCGTTGTGTATGCCCGCAAAAATGCACTGACATGAAGGTACGTTATAATTTATGATATCCGTACAAAGGTAGTTTGGTTGAATTATGTTATTTTTAATGTCAAAACGTAATTGGTTTTAATGTATTATTTGCGCCAAAGAGCTTGTTTCTAGAAACTAAAAACTATTACACATTTTACAAGAAAGGATTTTTACCTGAGTCTAATGGAAAACGTTCTTTTTTAAATCAATTAGGGATTGAAATAAAACTTTCTCTATATAAAACATACGAAAATGGTGTTAGAAATTTTAAATCGGGTTCCCTTTTATAATAGTAAAATAAAAATGTAAAACGAATGGCAAGGGTTTTTTTTCCACAAATATCATATTTTTTAACGAACGTTCTTTGCCATACTATACAATATTATTTATTAAAGATTTACGCATGGCACCAATATAGACAAAAGTAGTCAACATGTTCTATTAAAATTTGGCGGGGTTTTGATTCGCTTTTATTATTTATTTCGCCATTTCGAAGAAGTTTTAAGATTGTTTTCACATTCTGAGTCTCGAAGGGCCCGAAACTCACGTCTAGGGATTTTTAGCCCTTGGTGGTCTTATATATTGGTTAAATTAGTTAGTTCAGTATCAAGTTGCAAAATCAACATTTTCATGAATGCCATATGCAATTGTGCGTATTTATTCATTGTAAATTATTATATGTGTGATCTAGAGTAATCGCAAGTCGCTTACTCCCTAACTCCCTCACTCCCTAACCTACAAACAACACCTCACTAATACGGTAACCAAGGAACGAACGAGGAATTTCACTTCAAAAACTTCAAAAACTTTGTGGTGTCACATGGGGTTTGACAGCATCCACGCATCCGATTTACGGCTCAGGCTCTGGTTTACAGCACGGCGGACTATGGAGCTCCGGTATGGCTGAACAGTATGAATGTTCATGCACTTGATACTCAACTGAATTGTACAATGCGTACTATCTTCGGATGCATTAAGTCTACACTAACATGTTGGCTTCCGACACTTAGCTATATTGCTCCGCCACATGTTGGAAGCCGGGAAGCTTTAGAATGTCAGTATATAAAAATTGTCGTAGCCGTCGATCTTCCAATACACCTTTGCCTGCTAACCAAAAGCCTAACGGGTTTGATCTCCCTCGACACGTCTGGAAGTCTGTCCTTGATAGATGCGCCAACCTGATGTGTGGGGTAAGCTGCCTTCAGACCAAGACGGATTTTCTTATCTTGTCTCCTTCTGAAATCGAGTGGATCGAGAACCTGGATATAGCATTGTGATATTTACTTACCAATTGTGTGCTCTTGTTGGTGTTGTGTTTTATCTATACATTTTATTTTTTGTTAGTTTTGATCCATGATTGTGCTCTGACTGTTTTAATGTTACTATTTGTCATGTGTATCTGAAATGCCATACAATAAATAAATAAATAAATTACAAACCTGATCTTTTCTCCGAGGGTTACCCATTTAAGTACTAACTGCAGAAAAGATACTGCATTTTGCCAGATTATAGGAGATGGCTTATCTCGATATCTAACCGAGAGGAAATCCTAAAATCTATCACATTAAGAGAATTAAGTTTTATTGGCTTTTAGCAATTTTATGATGTCAGTTAGTTCATTATATTAATAGGAACTTTTATGTAACAGGTACTGAGCGCCGTGATGTAGGGATAATATCTTCTTTAACTTTTCTATATAAAATATAAAAAAAGTACAAAATATAAAAAAGTTCTATACTTATTTTGTTATAAAACCACACAAAATATTTTACAGTAAACTTAAAAGGCTGTTTAAAGTAGTTTGAATATTATCAAATCACACAGTCTTTATAGAATTTCTGAAATAGTTTAAAATGTTGTGACAGAACCATTCGAATTTAATTCCTTGAAGCTCTAAATTTAAAGCGCAATTAAATAAAACTCGGACTGGAAATCACTAAAGATCAAACAAAGACATTTCGAAATCAGTATATGAAAATGTTAATAGACAATATCCTCGCTGCATTAATAGTACTAATACTTAAGCTTACTATTATTATTAAAAAGCTTCATAGCCCATGTAGCAATTTACTACGAGTGTATGCTACATTATAAGAATTTACATTTCTTAGTCTTTATTTTTGCTCCTTTTGTCGATAGGGCCTCAGTAGAGGGTTAATTTTGGCATCCTTTCATTCGCATTCGCAATGTAGAGGGCATGACATCCATGTAGAGGAATAATTTTGGCATTTTTTGTACCTTGATGTAGGTATTCATGTTCGGTTCTTTTCAGTTGTTCCACATCTCCATGTTTTTTCTCTCCTGCAACCCTTTTACGTATTTTTTCTTCGGCAACTTGCTCTTAGTATCATTCTTTTTAAACTTATCATTATTTTTTCATCAGCTTTCTTTAATATCCAGGACTCACTGGCATATGGTACTATAGATCTGATTACAGTCTAATTAACTGTTATCTGTTTATTCCCTGATCCCTTGCACAAAATGCAATTAAATTTTTATTTATATTAAAATAATTTTATTTTATTATTATTATTATTATTGACGTATGGGCCCTGGTGGACCACGCGAAGTACAATTAGAGGCGCTTATTGTTGTAAGCCTTCCTTTGCGCCCATACTAATTTCATTCTTTCGCTATGAGCTTTTTTCCTTTCGTCAGACCAAGTTGTTCCAGTCTTCCTACATTTTTCTCTCTGGCCAACCTTTCAAACGTCAACCTTGTGTATGAAACAGCCTCTATCCTGAATTTCACTTTGTATAATATTTGCTGATCTTAGGTCCTCTTTAATTGCAGCAAATCATTTAATTATTTCTACTTTAGCTCTACTCCTATTTTCATAAAATTCGACTATTTGTCTAGTTAGCCTACTCGGATTCATCCGTTTTATGTGTCCGTAAAACTTAATTCTTCTTTTTCTCATATCGCTATGTATATCTGTGTATTGTTTGATTTCTTGGTTTTCCCGAAGTCGGTATGTTGTGCTATTTATTTGTTTTGGGGCCTAGGATTTTTCTTATGATTTTTCTTTCTATTCAAAATGAGCGTTTCTGCAGCATATAGACATTCTGGCTTAATAACTGTGTTGTAATGTCTCAGTTTTGTGTTTTTAGATAGGCATTTTTGTCGTAAATATTTTGTGTAAGTCTCAATGCCGTTTCCATTTTTTGACATCTACCCTTATTGGCCGCTTTTTCCAACCCATTTTTCATGATTATTACACCCAAATATTTGAATTGAGAGACTCGTCTGATGTTACCATATTTTGTTTTTAGCAATGGTGTTCTTAATCTGTTGCAGGTCATGTATTGTGTCTTTTTAAAGGAAATTTGGAATCCTACCTTTTCTGCTGTTTCTTTTAGGATTTCAATGTTTCTGTGCCGTTAATACATCTTGAGCTAAAATTGCTAGATCATCAGCAAACGCCAGGCAATCAATTTTGATGTTGGTTCTCCCCAGTTTAATGGGCTGGTCAATATTCAGGGCCGACTTTCTTTCACGCCACTCCTATATTACTTTTTCTAGAACACAGTTAAATAAGAGTGGCCAGAGTCCATCCCCTTATCTCACTCCAGTTTTAATTTCGAAAGGCTCTGAGATGTCACCCATGAATTTAACTTTTGACCTTGTGTTAGTTAACGTTGCTTTAATAATTGCCAGCGTTTTCAGATCTAGTCCTTGTTTTTTCAAGATTCGGAATAAAGATTTGGGGTCAATAGAATCATATGATTTTTTGAAATCCACAAATGTACAGACGAGATTTTTATTGTACAGTTTTTGATGTCTTAGAATCAACTTTAGATTCAGGATCTGTTCAGGGCAGGATCTGCCCGGTCGAAAACCTGCTTGATATTCACCAATGTTAGGTTCTAACTGTCCCTGTGCTCTGTCTAGTAGACATTGAGATAGAATCTTGTAACAAACTGGGAGAAGAGATATCTCTCTATAGTTGTTTACATCCGTTCTATCTCCTTTCTTATGTAGTGGATGGATTAGAGCATGTTTCCAATCTTCCGGAATCCGTTCGGTTCGCCAAACTTCTTGTAGAATTTTGGTTATTTCCTTCATTGTACCTGGACCAGCGGATTTCAAAAGTTCAGCAGTGGTTCCATCTTCACCAGAAGCTTTGTCATTTTTAAGCCGCTTGGTTTGCCTAATTATTTCATCTTCATTCGGTGGTAATGAATCTGGGTTTGTTTGTTTAGGGTTTAGTGTTGCTAAATTGTTTAAGGGCTCAGGAGAGTTTAGTATTTGTTCAAAATATTTCGCAAGTTCTTTGCAATTGTCTTGGTTATTTAGAGCTAATTGTCCGTTTTCCTTTTGGAAGCAAAGACTTTGCGGTTGATAGCCTGTTAATTTAGTTTTAAATGTTTTGTAAAAGTTTCGGGTGTTATTTTTTTGGAAATCTTTTTCTATTTCATTAAGTTGATTGTTTTCATATTTTCTTTTAGTTTGCCTAATTAGCTTCAATGTTTCTTTCGTTGCTTCCAAAAATATGTTATAGTTTATTTCTGTTTTTTGATTGTTTTTTTACTGTTCCAATCTTTGAATGCTTTACTTCGGCTTAATACTGCTTGCTCGCAAACTTCATCCCACCACGGATGATTTCTACGTTTTTGTAAAGGGACCAACTTTAAGGCTGTTTTAATAATTTTTTGTTTCAATGCATGATACTATAAAGTATATTTATTCAATTTTAAATTTGACAAAGATATATAACATGTGATCAAAATTGACCGGGACTGAGCCATTTAAACCAAGCGCGGTTTTTAAACAGTTTTTTTTTCTTAAGTTGGTACGACCGTATGCGACATACATATGAGCACGATTTGTCAATTAGTGTGTGTTTGGCAGATGCTTGTTTGTGCCATGAAAAGTTACTCAGGCAATTTTTACTGTGGATAAAAAAATTGAACAAAGAATTTATGTGATATTTGTGTTTCCAATGGAATTTCTGCAACAGATCCATCGAAAATGTTTTAGATACCCTATGGGGATTTTGCTATTTCAAGAACCAGAGTATTTGAGTGGCACAGAGTATTTAGTGAAGGCCGTGGGGTCATTGAAAACTTGTGTCCCATACCAGCGGCCCCTCAACCTCTGTTAACGACCATAACTTCAAGAAAATTAAAAAATCGTGCTTGAAAATCGTTATGTGGAACTTAGAGAGGTAGTAGAAGATCTTGGCATCTCTTATGGATCAAGGCTCATCCTCACACGGCTCTAATTGTGCGTAATTTTTTGGCCAAACATATAAGGAAAATGATGGCTCAAGCACAGTGTTTGCTGGATATGGCTCCGTCCAACTTTTTTTCTCTTCTCCAAACTGAAATATCAGCGTCTTGCTATTCTTGCTTGCTTATCTTGCTATTCCAGCCGAGGTGTAGTCCAAGTGCCTGGATGATTTGATCAATCGTTGGCATGTATGAAAGCGATAATAAAGATTTGTTTTCAAATTGCAAGAAATGTGTTTTTTTTTCCGGTCCCGTCAATTTTGATCAGATGGTATAGAAGACCATGAAATAGACCATGCTCAGTAATTAATGATAATATAACCCAACGAGGATGATCAAAGCGCTCCATAATTGAGTTACTAAATTATGAAAATAATTTAATTAAAAGGGGTGATTCAGTATCTATCAGTAATTTACCACCCTCATTGGATTTAAAATTATTTAAGCACATTTTCTAATAATGTAATATATGTTTCCAAAAATATAGTATATTTTTCTATATTGAAATAAAAAGAACGTTTTAAGTTAGCTTACGAAAGTCCTAATGGAAACTAATATCAGCCACGTAGTCTCATTACTCTAATGAGAAAGAATTGTATTTAAACGATACTATGTATATTTTGATCACGTACGAATATATTGATAGTATTTATTTATATTCCGAAATGGTTTTCGCTTAACGGTTTACTGCATAGATGATAGTTAAATGCATTTATGTCCGCAGTTGAACAATGGCACCGTGTGTGGAACAGATGGCGTTACTTACGTAAACGAATGCGAACTAAAGAAGAATTCCTGCAACACGAAACAACACGTTCTTGTGGCCTATAAAGGAAATTGTGGTAAGCAAATGAACCTTAGAACATTACCGTTTAATTTAACATATAAGTATATGGAAATTAAATGAATGTTAGCCTAGTTGTATATCTTAATTTATATTAGTGTATATTCTAATTGAATTGAGAATCGAATCACTACAATATATGTCTATTAAAGCTTTCCAAACGTATATCTACATATTTTGTTAATATAAGGTAAGCAGATTTTTTAATCACCTGGTTATTTCACGAAAACTTTAAAGCTAAATAGCTCGTACCGTTTCAAATTCAAATAGTTGTGTTTTAGCAGATTTAACAAAATTAGAAGAATATATTTTAGCTTACTCTCATATGCAAAATACATCACAGCATGTCTAAAACAATATTTTTTAAACCGTTTAGTATTCCACATTCTTAACATTCCCATATCGATACAAACGATTCGCTTAAAAAGAAATGATCTTATTATAAATCTCCCAGCCGACAAAGGGAATGCCACAGTCATACTTAATACTGTGGACTATAACATTAATATGTCTGATCCATTAGAGAGTGCAGACTACAAGAAAATTTCTAACGATACTACGACATATCTAGAGAAGAAAACGCGCTCTGTCATCAATACTTCTAATCTTCGTTCGGATGATAAAAAGGCTTTAATACTTCCCGAAGAATCTTCTAGTATTCCAAAAATTTACGGCCTCACAAAAATTCAAATAACTCATATTCCTCTTCCTCCAATTGTTAGCACACACCGTTCACCAACTCACAAATTAGCAAGATACTTAACGAAAACTCTAGAGTCGCTCATTATATCAAAAATTCCTCTCATTTCATTGAGCTTCTTCAAAGGCCCAGTATATCCGAAAGTGCATTTCTTGTAAGTTTTGATATTGTCTCGTTATTTACAAACGTCCCCCTTCCAGAAACCCTAGACATTCTAAGAAATAAACACCACATATTAACGTATATTCTCAGTTTATTCAACATTGCATGTCGAATACATATCTTCAAAAATAAATTCTTCAGATTCGTGGAGCTTCTATGGTCTCCCCTTTTTCTCCGGTCATAGGCAATATTTTTATGGAACATTTTAAAACTCAAGCCATTAACAGCAGTCCGTTAAAACTTACATGCTGGTTCAGATATGTAGATAACACCTTTGTCATCTGGCCACATGGAATACAATCTCTAAATAAGTTTCTTTCGCATTTGAACAGTATAGATCCCCAGGTCCAATTTACAATGGAAACTGAAAACAATTCTGTTCTCCCTTTTCTTGACATTCTAATATCAAAAAGACCAAACCAAAGCTTTCTATTCAGTCTATGCTAAACATACCGACACAAACCGTTATCTAAATGCGAATTCCCATCATCAACCATCCCAATTAAATTCGGTGGTCAAAACTATAGTCACCAGATCTATAATATTATCGGACAAGGAATATAGGCAAACGGAACTTAATTCCCTAGAAACGGCACTAATTCAAAACGACTCTGACAGGCGTTAAATAAAAAGGCATATTGACAATGTTCAGACAGCACATCATATCCACTAATCCACTTGAGAATTGTACCAAAACTCCAAAGTTCTTCTGCCATTCTTCAAGGGAGTTACCGATAAAATTTGCCACGTATTCAGATCCCGTAATATCGAAATGATGTTTACAATAGAAAGAAATATATTCAGTTTCCTTACACCAGTAAAAAATAATATTCCACAAGAGTCATATAGTGTCTATGAGATTCCTTGTTCTGGCTTCTCCCAATCATATATCGGCCAAACCAATAGACGTATACAAAATCGCATATACGAGCGTTCTCTCGCCGTCCGAAAATCGGATTTCTCCTCAACCCTAGCAGAACATCAGGTCCAAATGGGTCACACAATATATTTCGATAAGACCAAAGTCATCTTTCTATTCATATTCTTAAAAATCCCGCATAATTCGTGAAGCAATTGAGATCGAAAAACGCCCAGACTGCCTAAATACGAGGCACGACGGTCTTAGAGTTCCAAATACATGGAAATCTCTTATTTCCAAATTGTCCATTCAAAACCCGTCTAATAAAACGTCCACCTCCCGTCACACCCCCGTCCCTCAACCGAGCGCACCACCCACAAGATAGATAATGCTAATGTGGTGTTAGCGAAACGCGCATCGAGAAGTTAAATAAATTGATTTGATATTTAGTGGAAAATCTCCTGAAGTTTAATGTTTCACACCGAAGGTTCCAATAGAAGAATTAATCTCAATAGCCTTCACTCTGAGGAATCAGTCGACACGATATCATGGATTTTAATATATCGTGCATAGTAACATTTTCGTGTTATCGTCAGTTTCAATCTTCAGAAAAGCCAGCTATAGCTGGAGAAAAATCAGACAAATACGAAAATTCGTCGTAGACTTTGATACATTGTGGGGTTAAAAATCATAGACAACATCCAATTTTGTTAATATGAGATAGCAGGTACCTAAATGAGTCTGGCATATACACAATGATCATTTCGAAGAGTTTCCGCCCAATGCTTTCTTTGACTCACGAATCCGAATGAATTACGTTTCTCCAGCTCATTACTTCAACCAATTACAAAAGATTCTGTTATATTTTTACTTAAATTTGAACAAAATAAACATCATTTTTCGCACAATGTTCAAAAGAAGTTTTCTGTTATTACAAAATTTAAAATTTCTTGCGCTTTAAAATTTCTTCTGCTGAAAGCCTAAATGGGTCACTACGTAAATCTTGTATTTAATTAAATAAGCCTGATCTGGCTACATGAGAATTCAGTCACCTTTACTGTTCGACAGACTGTGCATCGTAATTCCATTGTACTTTCCAAGTAGAATAAAACCGCTCATCTACTTCTTATGATTTTCATCAGTTACGCCAATACTTTCCTTCTACCTTGTGTACAAATACAAACAAAGTTCAAAACTTTTTTTGATTTTTGGATTATTTTTGCTTCCATTTTATCTTGTTCTTAGTTTACTTTCTCAGTCATTATATTACCCCTTAATATTTGATCTTCCCTTATATTTATTTGATGCTCTCATGATCGATTACCAATGACTTCCATGCTTTCATTTTTCTCACAATTTTATCCACTGAAAGGGCCCTAATTTATTAATTGGGATGTTGTCATTTTTACTGTGTATTTGGAAGTTAAATATTTATTATGCCAGTATTCTGTCTTCTGTATTCTGTATTCTTCTGAATCATTAGTTTCTAAACGTTATATTACCAATTTTATATGGAGACAAGTCATAAATTGACATCATGAAGTTAGTCGGACATCATGTGTTAGCAGACGCTCATACGAAAACTGCCACTGAATCTATTCAGGAATTTTTCCAACATGATCAGGAATGTGGTGCGGTTGGACTCTAGTCTGCGTGAAAAATATTTTTTGTTAATCTACCCTTTTCTCGCCTCAAATGCTCTGACCTGGTCCTTTTTATTCAGTTTTCTTCACATAAATGAATTCCACATTGTTTTTGCTTGGGCCTGCTCTTTGACAGTTGATCGTGGTTTGCTTAACTATATATCCATGGCTCGGTCGACAATCCGTCTCGTATCTCTACATTGACATTCGGATTTATATATTACATACCTTATAAGTTCTAGTCATATAGAGTATTTCCATTTCTTCTATATGTATAGTAATGTCAATGCTAATTTACATTACTATACATTTAGTGTCCTATCATTTTAGGTGGCATGTCTTTTATTCATGCAGAAATTCTAGGTTGTATACATTATACTCTCATACCCATAGAGGCTGACGCGGCTTTGTTAGTAAATTCTCTTTTTCACCTTTAAGGATACGAAATAAAATATTACATGATTATTATATTCTTAGTTAACTGCTATTTCAAATTGAATTGGTTTGCTGTAGTTAAAACTATTAAAACATAGGTATTTTTCAAGTGGTGATACATATATTTGTATATGATTTGAAGACATAACCAAAAATAAATGTTGTCCTTATTCCTAATAATTGGGTTTTGAATAAAAAAACAATTATCGATTTTTTACATTATAAAACTTATAAAACTTCATCATAAATAATATTGATAATCGATGGGAAAAACATTTTAAAAACTTGTCACAATTAATTATAATTGAATTAAAATCTATAAAACTTAAATAAAAATCACGTGACTAGGAACGCGACGCGATTGGCTGCTATGCTTGGGACGTCAGAATTCTAAAGTGTTTTCACGTCAGTACTGTCAACGGCTTTTATTCGTATATATACTATCAAAATTATTGTTGGTTAAGTGCAAAATAAAATATTTTTGATTACTATTTTAGTTCAGTTATGTGTGACAAAGGGTCCATAAAGGCTAATTCTGATAATATACCTGCAGTGGATATTTTTATGGTCACAAATTTTCTGAAAAATGGCATTCGGTTTAATTCAGCTGACGTTCGAGGTGCTAAAGCATCGATGTAAGTTTTTTAAAAAATAATAATAATGTAAATGTAAACAAGAAACAAAACATTTCTATTAAATATAATTAAACTATTTGTAGGGTGTCACGAGAAAGTTACGGTGACAAGGCTATAGGTTTTGTTCAACTTAACCGTAAAAATGGTATTTGCACTGTAAAAGGACGTGTATGTCCAGAACACATACCTGGATTATTAACGAAAAATTAAGAAAAGTTCAAGATACTCAATGTCACGATTGTCCAGGGTCAGCAGAGGATAAATATTCAATTTCTGCCGCTGCTGTGCCGAAACCGCATCGGAGCGGTAGTTGTTTCGATTCCAGCACTCGGATGTTGTTTTTCTTTCTTTCTTCTGTCTGTTTACTTCCTAAATGTTTGTGATTGTTTCTAGGCGAGAGTGTAAAATATACTACGACTACGACTACAAATTACCCCTCAGTCACGACAGTTAAAGGCTGGGTTAGGCCGGATGCCTTCTGAGAAGTGTTCTACGTTGGTCACTCGCCAGTCGGCAGGTTTATAGTTATGGGTAGGCACATAACCAAGGGTTTATAGACCGAGGGGGGTGCTGGCCTGGGTTTGTCGGAAACTGATGACCGTGGGTTCCGACCATACAACACATACATACTGTTTAAATGGCTCATTTTATTTCAATAAAAAATACACTATTAAATCTACATGATAAAATTTGCCCCAACTAGGATAATATGGATAATATATTGCAGCAGATTATAATATATAAACTACATTAATAATCAATTCAGAATAAAAACAATCACTACCCAAAATTATATATATATTTCTTTGATTGATTTCATTGAAGTTTGCAGTACTTTTAAAGCCAGAACGATTCTTCAAACCACCATACTAAACTCTATTAACAATATTTTTTTTAAAAATCCACCCATACTACATTATTGCCTTAAGGTTTTCAGTATTTTTAAAACGATGGTGATTTTTCGCCTTACATGTTTTACAAACCGCCACATTAGACTCTGAATAATATTTGCAAATACAAATAAATCTGTCTGCGAACTAACTCTAATACATGACCAGCCAGAGATTTCCCAAATAAGAGAAGGCACGGTTTTGAGTGGAAAACTTTTATAGTCGAAGTGTGGGATTCTCCTGTTAAGGTCTACCCACTAGTAAATCACTATGTATCACAATATATCCTGGAACCACTCTCGGCCTACCATCAGTCTTCAATGCCTGTTATAAATTTCTAACTTATGTAAAAACATGCCTTATCAAATAAATATGTTCAATTAATAGATGGAATGTACCAAAATCCTGAAACGAATATAACGTCGAAAACAGCACCGAAATCCTAAATAACAATTATAAGGAAGTATATTTTCAAATCGATAGCAAACCAACAAATGCAGTCAAATATATAGGTTAAACCTTTACAACAATAACTAAGATCGATAAATTGTTTTATCTATCCGATACACTGATTCTTTCCGAACGTCTTTTCAGAAAGAGCGCGAAAGAAAATTTCGGTATAACCGAATTGTTCCGAGCCGAACCGATATTGGCATTCGGTACAACTGTGAGGTCACAATTGTTCCGGTTTTTTTCGGGAATTATCGGCGTGTCATCGATACTAGGTTTAAAAATTTATTTTGAATTTGATATAACATTTTGATTATAAAGAAAAAAATAAAAATAAAAATAGTTTTGTTATAAAACATATATGATCTTTCCATTTATGACAAAAAAAAATGTCCAAAAGCCATTGTCCAATTTTATCTTGCAATATACGTGATAAAAAAGAGTATATCAATAAAAAATTTCAAGCACTGAGAAAGCTTCTCTTGTGGAAAGTTCTATTGTAAATCATCATTGGCACATTAGAGATATATTTTCCTATAGGATTCACTAACTGACCAAAAGAATCCTGACTATCGATTAAGAATCAGTTATTGATATATACATTTATTTTGATGTTGTTTTTTCATAACGTTATTGTTCTACTAACTTCACATCACTTTGCTAACGGGCTATTTTCAACTTACTGTATATGTTTAGTTTTGCGATACTTGTTTTCTAACTTTCCGTGCTAATATTTACTTGTATAATAATTTCTCGTGAATTTCTCACTAACAATACGTATAGTATTTTATAAAATACTAGTGCAAATTAACATTTGATATGTAACTAATAAAGTGTCTTTCAATTGAGCGTTTTTTTTTTTTAATTTTTGAATAAAACAGAATTTGCGTTTCATAATTTCATAAAACTTTTTTTTTGATAATTGAAGCATCTGCCAAATGACCACCTCCTGCATCTCCACAGATATTCACTCTTTTGACAAAATTTTGGATGACATTTTGGCATAACCGTTGCTTCCTCTCAGCATTGATCCAAATAATTTCATCCTTTAGTTCAGGAACCGTTTGTGGATTGTTCTTGTAGACCTGGCTTTTCAGGTGATTCCAAAGAAAATAGTTCAACAGTGATAAATCACATGATCTTGGTGGCCAATTAACATCACAGTTTCTTGCAATAACTCGTCCAGGAAATCTTTTTCTCTCAGTGAATCAATTGTTTCATTAGCAGAGTGAGGTGTGGCACCATCCTGTTGGAACCACATATTCTGCAGATCAATATTATTCCATTCAGCCTAAAAAAATCCAGTTAACATCTCAATCATCTCATACTCAGTTACCTGACCATAATGCACACCAAACAGTGACTTGTTTAGGATGTAAAGGTTTCTTATGAATCAATATGTAGCAATATGTAGCATATGTAGCAATTTTGTCTATTAACCTAACCACCAATTTCAAAATCCTTCATCTAAAAAGATGATTTTTTGAGGAAAATCATCTGTTTGTTCTTTGATTCAATTGGTAAATGCACGATATTTTGAATGATGCACTGGCTCTAGTTGCTTTGTTATTGGAACCTCTTACGCCTTCAGAGCTAAATCCTTTGAGTCCAAATTGTGAACGTCCACTAATGGAAATTTCTGGGTCTTCAGTAACACTTTCACGTACCAAATCAATGTGCTCTTGTGAACGACCATTACGACTATATATAGCTCTTGTGCTATTTTCCGCCGAATTAGTTTCTTGAAATATTTAAACAATTTGATTGATAGTGTTTTCAGATGGACGAGTATGCAAACCGGAAATATCACGTAATTCACGCCCATTTTCTCTAAATAATTCAACAATTTTATCCTGTTGTTGTATTGTGTACGATTCCATTTTTATAAATGTCATACAATACACTTCTGAAATGAGACTAGACCTTTTACGAGCAAATTTACAAGGCCATCTGTGTTTTATTAAAGAACTAAAAAGTTGCTCAATTTGAAAGACCTGTAGCAACGTGCAACCTTCCTCTAAAAGTCAATAACGTTTTTTACGTATGTTCTCTTGAAACTATCAACTTTTTATTTGTTTTTACATGTGTTTATGTAGTGACACTTTTAGCTACTCCTGCTTTTTTATCCTTTTTAATATTTATTTTTCTCTCGGCTTCATGGTCTACTTTCGGAGTCGAACCAATTACACTGGGGAACAGCAATTTTGTTGACTTGGATCTGTGATTTGTTTTTGACTAATTTTTCATCTCTGAATTCAAAAATATTCACAGTTTTTCTCTATCATGTCAAGTTCTTAAGCTACAGCATACCCCTCATTTTACCTTAAAAGTGTACATACGAAAGGAAATAAGGTGAGATCTGACCAAATAGATTAGAATATTTTATTCATACAGAGGTTAACATATTATTAAAAGTTAAATTGTGTTTATACAAAAAATAAATAAAAGATATTATGGTAAAAATTTCTTCTTATAGCTTTTCCTGGAGTGTTCAGTTTGTGGACATTCTCGCTTGATGCTCCAACAGTAGTCAGCCATCATACTGACATCCCATCTACCCTGATACCGCGCTTCCATAACCTTTAGATCTTTTATATGCAAAGGCTGTTTTTCTGTCGAAGTGGCTGATTTAAAATGTTTGGATCACCAGGTCTTAGGTCAGATCTTGGCGGCCAGTTCGATTGCACCCAATGTTTCTCACGAGCTCTGCTGTCCCACATGCACAAAAAAACAGGGATACTTGGTATACCCGCGTTGCTGGCCAAGAAGGAAACAGACCATTTTAAGGTCAACACAGATGATCCATTGGTGCATGTTATATTGCAACAAGTTAATGACTTTCTTTATGTCGCCATATTCTTCACGCAAAGAAACTGAATGACCTATTGGGACTGAACCGTAGAAATTTCCATTATATAGGAGAACACACTTCAAGCTACGCTTTGAGCTATCTACAAACAATCGCCATTCAGTTGCGTTATAGTTAGAAATGGCCAATTCTTTCATTAAACCTTCTACGTTCTGACAATATACAAATCCGTCATTATTTCTGAAGTACTGCCTAAATTCAGTTTCTCTGGATCGATAGTAAGTGACTTTAGCTCCTTTTTCATGCAAATTTTTTTCGTGCAGTCTTGATGCTAATAATTCCGATGCTTTTTTGGATAGTCCCAAATCTCGTGCTAAATCGTTTAATTCATGTTGATTGAATCCTGATTCACATTCTTGTATTTCTAAAGAAGGTAATTCTTGAAAAACTGGCACTAGAATTTCAGCTGAATGAGGCACAGGGCGTATAGCTGACGGAAAACTAGACTGAATCCTGCTGTTTTGACTATGCAAAAGTAGCAATCACTTAAGTGATCTTTGGGCTCTCGCCAAAGCATTGGTATACCCAACGAAAGGTTATTACGTGTTCTCTTCGTCCACATTCGTAAACTCTCTACACACTGCTTGCATACTTTATGAGGGGCCCATGATTTATCTTGGTCACCTAATTTCACTTTAAAATAAGCAAAATAGGCTTGCCTGACAAATGTACTAATATTAGTCCGTTGAATGGGGATGGTAAAACTGCCACATATATAACAAAATGAATCAGGGCTATTTAAGCACTTACGACGAGAACTACCAGAGGCAGACATAACGAAAATCTGTAGTTGTGTATGTATACTTTGACTTCACTATATCAGAGCGACACAGACCCGCGTACTTTAGCATCTCATGCGTAACTGACCGAACTAGTTTTGGATGATGCAACGTCACTCATGCCCCCACTCCTAGGTCGAAGAAGGTTCGCCGGTAGGAGAGCAGTGGTGACTTCTGTGATTCGCCAAGCTTAGTCGGATGCGCAACAACTGTAGAGAAAAAACTTGACGTGATAGAAAAAAAACTAAATAAAGTTTTGGAATTAGCATGTCAATTTACGTATAAAACAGCTTAAATATCGAACACAACAGAAATTATTTTTCAAATTGTTTCCCAGTGTTATCAATTTCTGTGTTCTAAGGGTATCTTTATTCATTTCTGGATACTAATATCTTATATTGGATTACAGTTCCTTGTTTATTTTTCAACATGCAGAGTGAAAGTATTGATTTATCATGTATAATGTTTTGGGTAGAAATTTTCTTTTTCTTCGGTTGTGAATGTTTTCACACTACTCTTAATTTTTGTTCTAATATAGCGTAAATATTATTAAAGGTTTTTTACGTTAGCATATAGATTATATGATATTTAAATTAACTAAATCCTGGCTACAGAGAAGCCAAGTTCTCCATTTTTTGTTACAAAAGTTTTGGCAATGTAGTCTCTCCTATATGTTTAGAGCCCTAATGACTCGATATAAATATAGTTAAATTGCATAATATGAAATTCGATAACACCAAACAAGTTTCTAGTGAAATTTTGGTTAACTTGTATCAAAATTTATGAACCCTATTTCCAAGTGCAAAGGCTGTTTTGATATATAAAACCAAAATTGTAATTACCGGACGTTTGAAAACTTTATGGGAAGCTTTAAGGAAAGTTCAAAAAGAAAATTACTTTTTCACCAAGAGCAAATTTAATAATAGTTTATGTACCGAAATGTTGTAGTAGAACATTTCAAACTAGGTTGGAGCTATATCTAAAATTTTTAATTAAATTGTGCAGGAAAATGAGAAGCAAAAGCAGTTTTATGGCGCTATCATATTATATATTAATATTTTTCAAAACAAAATGTTTTTCTTAGTTTCAAGGAAATATTGATACTGGTTTAATGTGCATTTTAAAGTTTTGACTACAAATTTATTTTTACAATGAATTGATTGAAATTGGTGAATTTCACTTAATTCAAAAATCAAAGTTTTCTCACGTACATTTTTTTTTAGTACTCTAAACACTTTTCAACATATTTTTAATTATCCCCTGAAGATATGGGGAAAAGATATATGAAGCCATATTAGAACAATATGGAGCTTATGGATGGTACTTCAATTTTTCTAAAAAATTTCACAAGAAAGTTACTTACGAAAAGATAGGAATAGGATAAAATAGAAATTAATATATAACATATATTTCCAGAGTTAAAATAAATTGATATGACCTATTGCTATTCTAATGTAATAATCAGACAGAATGTTCGTTGTTGTTTTCTTATTTTATAGCATCTTTATGCGTCTTTTGTTTGCCATTCTCCATTTTCGGTATATTTTATTTAAGTTTTTCCTAAACCTTGGAATTCCTTGTTTGGTATAAATTACTTTAATAAAAATGCCGGTTTAATAATTGAGTGCAATAGATAGAGAACGGGGTAGATGTCTGATCAAAATACCATCCAAGTATATGCTCTTTGATATTATTTTTCAGGTAATATCTCTTGTAGGACTGTCTGAATGTTGATCTTTAACTGATCAGTTATTTATTTATTGTATTGCTGCCAATACAGGGTAAAAGACCCTGAGAAAGGGTCCTGAAAACTGATCAGTTGTCCTTGCATTATTAACTTAACTTAAGTTAAACAGTCAATTATATACTGAGTATTGTTCAATGATTGCCTTCAACTACTTCAGTTAGTTTTATGGCTTCGGTGAACTCAATATATCTTCCACGCTACAATAATTTGTGTTTGAGGAACAAAAATAAATCACAGAGGACCATAACTCGCGAATACGGGTGAATGTTTTCTTGCAAACGCCTGATAATCCCCATATGATATTGTTTGATAATTGTTTACCCTTCCGGAAGTAATTTCAAGTGAGGCAACAACAGGACAGTCAATGGATTTAATTTTTGAGCGACTTTGATGTAGTTTCTTCGGTTGTGGCTGATTATCGAAACTTGTTAGCTGATGCAATTTGCAAGATAAAGTCATAAATTTACTTTTTATATTTAAATTATTTATTTGTTTTCACATTTTAAATTATAATGACTGTGATTAATTGAATGTGGCGTCTAAATTGGTTCGTTCAAGCCTGCTTTTAGCAACCTGTTTGTGGAACTCTTTTTGAAGAAAATTTAGGTCTTTTGACACAAGCCGTACCACAACGCATCTCATGTTCAAAACGTTAACTAAACTACTACGAACGGATTCATTCGTTTTTAAAGGTTGAGTCATCCTCTTGAATTTTAATGAAGATTTTCCATAACCATATTTTTGACTCTGTCAATGTTATCATCAATCGAAGAACGTTGGAGGTCGACCTTCACTAACCAAGTCTTGAATCACTTCTCAGAATTCGTTGATCGTATGCTGGAGCTTTCGATAAAGCCGGCTCGCCATAGACCTTTTCTAACATTTTCAACATTCAGTACAAGAAATTTCGTTGAAAATATAAAATTTCAAGCAAATTTTTGAGGTCTATTACCATAACCAATAACTGTAAATAAACTGGTTAAATGATAGCACCTAAATTTTACGTAACAATTAGGTACATTGTACCAACTTACAACTAAAAAATGTTTCTCTTAGCTTTTACCTGGGCTTTTTAAATTAACAATTCCCTGGAACTATTTGACAGAATGTAAGCTATATTTGCTTGTAAGATAAATACAAGAAGAAATCAAAGGCTCTCGAATCGGATGATATTAGACAATGAGTCAATGAGATTTTCTTAACATGACCATGTAATTCTGAGGCTATTCTAGATGTTCAGTGTCGTTATCAAATTACAAATTCATCAAAACCAACTTTAAGGAGCTTTCCAAAAGCCAACTTCAGATTAAAGTGTGTCAGAAATGGTGGTTTGATCATTCACCCTGTATTTGCGTAATTCTTATTTTATAACATAATTAATAGAAACTGTAGGATGGTTCTTCGAAAGCCATTCTCGTCTGCATCGTGTTTTAAATGTTATAAATCTCAAGAAGCCATATCTTTCTATTACGAATAATTTAACTAGCATTACTAAATTAACGAGTATTACATTATCTTACATTAACATAAAGTTTCTTATAAATCCCAGTAACAATGTTACTTGGAAGTTCACTAATTATTGTACCTAACGTGCTAGGAAATATCTAGTACGTTTGGAGCAATTAATTTTTTCAACTTAATCCCCGAAAAGGTTAATACATTTGTTATATCGATTAGTAGCTTCAATAACTATAGAATTGAACCTTTTATTGTTCTGACCACTTCTTACAATTGAGTATACATGTTTGCCGTCCGAAAACTAGCTCCGCCATAAATGTTCCTTTAGATTAGGCAATATAGAAGATTCGCTAAGGCTCAAATCGAGAGAATAAGAAGATAATCAACAGAATGGACCCATTTAAAGCCCTAAAAAAGGATTATCATCATATATGGCTTCAAATTTTCATGGAAGTAACCTTATAGCGCTATTTTACGCTTTATATTTTTCTCTGTGAATCATAGTGATTAAACTAACGCAGATATTAAACTCGAAGACATCATCACTAGACACCAAATCACTATTATAAAACTTCTCGACGCGCGTTTCGCCAATCATCATTACTAGATGATTTAATCTAATTCTAAAACTAAACTGTGGACTATTTATATGAGAACCGTAAGTAATGAAGGGTGTAAAAATCATTAACCGTAAAATTTACTGAGCGTTACATTAATAATTGGTAAACTGAACGGAATTGGTCCTTTATCATGGTTTATGGTTTTCTTACATTATTCTATTTGAATGTTCTCATTCGCATCCAAAGACCTATAATTACTTGCCATTTTAACAAGTTTTAAATTACAAACATCTATATTGTGGTCATATTCGAGTGCATGTTGGGCAACACAAGATTTTTCATTTCATCCATATCTAATGCGGGGAATGTGTTCTTTATATCTGTTTAATATGGATCTTTTAGTTTGGCCAATAAACCTCCTATCACAATCTTGTTAACTAATTTCGTAAATTTCCTTTATTTTTCATATAGATTCTTTTCATATTGATCCACTTTATCCTTTGAATTACACAGGACTTCTCTTAATTTATTATATGGTTTGCAGACAACCTTAATGTCTACTTTTTCAAAATCTTGTCTAGCTCTCGTGTTAACTGGGCATCCAACGGTATTACCATGTATTTATTTTTGTTTTGTTCCTTTTGAAAAGTCGAAGATTCTTTCAATAATTGTCTAAATTTATGTTTTCTAATTAATTTTTCTATAATATATTTGTTATAACCATTCACTTCGAACACTTTCCAAATTAATTTCTTATAATTATCTTTGTTTAAAGGAAAACTGAATAATCTATTAATATATCATAAAATTTGGCTTTCGCCGGAGAGTCATGTAAAAGGAAAATTGCAAGAATTATTTCAAATGACAGCCAATGTATGCCATATGTTTCTAAGATTGTCAAGTATCTTCCAGGATCAGGATTGTTTTTATTTAAAAGTAGATAAGGGAAATAAGGTTGAAGTAATTCATAAAACAATTCATAACCCAAGGAAATCAATGAGACCAATTGTATCAGCCACTGATTCTCCAACATACAGCTTGGCAAAATGGTTAGCAAAGGAATTAAAAAATCTACTACACCAACTGCCTTCCTGTTATGTGATAAAATAAAAAAAATAAATAAAAAAAAAACAAGATTGTTTCTGAGTACATCTCCCTAACACGATTTTTTATTAAACAAAAGTGTTTTCAGCTTAATAACAGGTTTTACGAACAACAAGAGGGTACTGCAAAGGACAATCCTCTGTCACCGTTCTTAGCGAACTTATTCACGAGTAAATCTGAAACCGAGGCGAAGGATAAATTCAGTTACTTTCCGCTATGGTATGGTTAAGATATGTGGATGAACTTTTAGCAATTTTTGATTCAAAAAATGAAAATTCAAAGTAGAAAGTAGAAACTTTTAGAAAGAAAAACCACCACATGGAGATACATTTCTAATGATTTGAATCATAGCTTCCAAAATAAAATGGCTAGTTTAAATTTTATGGTAAATAGATTAATCAATTTTCCTTTAAGCTCATATATCAAAGGATTAAAATTAATTAGGAAGGTGTCCGAAGTGAATGGTTATAATAATAATTTTTTAGGTAAATTAATTATAAAACGTATGTTTAGAAAATTATTGAAATAAACTTGACCCAATTAACATGACGGCTAGACAAGGTTTTGAAAAAAGGTGACATTAAGTTTGTCTACAAGTTACAAATAAATTAACAGAAGTCCTGGGTAATCTAAAGGATAAAATAGATCAAGTTTGAAAAGTCCGGAATTTACGAAATTAGTTGTCAAGGTTGTAAGCGGAGAAATATTAGACAAACTAAAACATCCATATTAACCAGATACAAAAAAAACATTGTCCACGTTAAATATGAGAGAAAAGAAAAATACAATATAGATATTAGTAATTTAAGACTTGTTAAAAGCGGTATTAATACGGCTTTGGATGCATATGAAAGCATTCAAATAGAAAAATGTAAGAAAACCATGAACCGTGATAAAGGACCAATTCCGTTCAGTCAACTTTTTCAATTATTAATGTAACGCTCAGTTAACTTCAGGGTTGATGATTTTTACATGCTTCATTAGGTATGGTTATCATACCATAGTTTAGTTTTAGAATAAGATTAAATCACCTCCTGATTGTTAGCGAAACGCGCGTCGGGAAGTTTTATAAAAGTGATTTGGTGTTTAGTGGTAATCTCTTCGAGTTTAGTGTTTCACACCGATAGTTCCAATAGAAGAATTAATCTAATCCACTACCTAATGCCTATCAAGGAAGTTTGTGTTAATACATTTTTCTGAGCGGTGATTTCCTTGATGTGGCTTTGACCCGCCATCAATATTCTAGACACCTGCCGAGCAGAGGCTTCTTTAAAACCTAATTTGTGACCACCTTTTGAATTAATGTAAACACTAACATAGATTAACAGTAATAAATCTGAAATTAAACAAAATAAATACTTCTGTGTATACCTCTGTATGCAGTATTTAGTGCCAGTAAATGAATACTTAGTAAATAGTAAATATAAAATAAAATAAAATAAAAAATAAAATAAAAATAATAAAATAAAATAATAATAAAAAATAAAATATAAAATAAAAATAAAAGTAAAAATAAAAATAGTAAATACCACCTGCGTATTAAATATTAAATTAATATTACAAAAATCAAACTAAAATAAATTAAAAGTATACATTTTTGTTAAATCTCCTCTCAAAACTGCATGGGTATATAAATATATTATGAAATGGAAACATCCTTGATTGTATATTTCTTCTTTCTATCTATACTTGATATAAAATTTCTCGCAAATTCCGTTAACAAGTTATTTGAACGTTTCAGATTTATGTGACAACGTCGAATGCAAATATGGAGCACGATGCGAGGCTGGTGAATGTGTATGCCCAGCGAATTGCGATGACGCTGGTGACGAATCTGTCTGTGCCTCAAATATGATGACATATCAGAATGAATGCGAAATGCAGAAGGCCATGTGTCAGGAATCGTCGAACTACGTGGGACCTCTAAGTGTTGTTTTCTATGGCGATTGCAGAGAAAGGTTTCCCATCGGTAGTAGTAAGTATATCACGTAATTCACTATATTTTTTTTTTTTAGTTTTATTTAAGTGACAAAAAATGCACATAAATAATTCACATTAATAGTAATAATCAGATAATATTAATTAGTTTATATTATTGATTTCTAAATTATACCATATTATGTCATATTATATCATATCTATAGCTAAATCCAATTCATTAAAAACGGGCTATATGAAATATTGAAATTTATCTTTAGAGAGAAAGAATCACAAGATTACTTGACAAAATAAGTGTATTTTGTCGAAATCAACTCATTATACAGGGTGTTAGGTAAACATGTGGCAAAAATTAAAGGGGTTATTCCTTGACTTATTCTAAGAATATTTTGTTGTATGATGATTTTTGAAAAATCCCTTTGTTTCGAAGATACAGGGTAAAAAGATATATGACATTAACAACATTTTATTATCAAAAAGTACATGTAAAGTTGCCCAATCTACAATAAATGTTCGAAATGACTTCCTCCAGCCTTGATACAAGCATTCAATCTTCTCGTCATTGACTGCCGGACTCTTTCAAACACACCAGGGTCGTTTCTAATTGAAGTACACCCAGCAATTATCCGATTTCGCAAATCATCCAAATTCTTCAATGGAGTAGCGTAAACTAATGACTTCAGATATTCCCAGAAGAAATAATCCAGGGGGTTTAAGTCCGGGGATCGAGCAGGCCATGCGTGTGGCCCACTTCGACCAATCCAGCGATATCCGTATGTTGCTGTTAAAAAATCACGAGCAACCAAACTGAAATGTGGTGGTGCACCATCGTGCATAAACCACATTTCATGCCTTGTTGCCAATGGTACATCTTCCAGAAACTCAGGCAGCGTTGCTTCCAAAAAATTGCGATACACTTCGCCAGTAAGTCTTTGTCATAGACATACCGGTCCAATTAGATAGTCACCTACAATTCCAACCCAAACATTCACATACCTCATACATACTTCGCATACCTCATGCGGATTTTCATCTGCCCACACATGGTTATTATGAAAATTCATTATTGCGTTTCTTGCGAAAGTGGCTTCATTGGTGAAAAGAATTTGTGTCAGGAATAGAGGGATGCGAAGTAAAGTTTGCAATATCCATTGACATAATGCAATACGTGGAGGAAAATCAACAGGTAGTAGTGCCCGAAAGCGTTGAATGTGGTATGGATACAACAAATTGTCCTTAAGAATTTTCCAAACTGTCCAGTGACTCACATTCAAAGTATTTGCAATTTTTCGCGTAGAACTACCAGGCTATCATATCCAGCACATTCTGTTCCAATTGTACCGTTCTTACACTCAGTGATCTTCCCAACCCTTCAGTTCGTTTCAATGTGCCTGTTTCACGAAGACGTCGATGAATGTTTTCGAAGATTTTTCGGTTAAGGACATTACGTGCTGGAAATCGTTCGCTGTATAATCGCCTAGCTTATAATGCATTGCCATCAGCAAGTCCATACGTGAAGTGCATGTCAGTCATCTCGGCGTTTGTATATATTATGATAGAGGACTTCACTCACTATTTAAGATACGTCAAACAGCCAAACGTCACTCAATCTATTTAAACAAATGCGACCGATGAAATCCACTTACTAGATAAAACAGCCGTTCCAAGTGATCGAGATCGAAAAAAAAATTTTGTACTTGATAAACTCATTGACGTACACCCTACTTTTATTTACATTAATGATTTCAACAAATATCGAATATGGTTGTCGCAAATTTTGTTCGCCCTGTATCTTCGAAACAAAGGGGTTTTTCAAAAATTATCATAAGACAAAATATTCTTAGAATAGAACAAGGAATAACCAACCCCTTGCCTTTTGCCGCATGTTTACCTAACACCCTGTATAATCTTAAAATTCGCTATTGTCTTGTAAGGTGGTCTTCTTCATTAAAATTATTAGTTTCACGCAAAAGTCTGTTCTATATTTTAGACCCAAATTAAAGAAAAAAATTCGTGACAGAAAATACAATTTATTGTATTTCGCAATACGCAATATCGGTAGAGTACGGTGGATGGATCAAAACATTCCAGTCAAATTGTAAAGGCTTTTGTCTGGTGGCCAAAAACACGTGTGGTCAACATCTCGATGAAATACAATCCACTTTCTGCTGGCTAATTCAGGCCGCTTCTGATCAATTGCTCCCTATAATTCACTTAGTAGTGAACAGTACTCCTCAAAATTATTAATCTAGTTTTCAGGTAACAGCTCATAATAAACGATCTTCTTAAAAACCGTATTGTTTAACACACTATATGCAATTGGGCACTATCTTCCAGAACGAGCTTGCACATAGGGCCTAATGACGAGTTGCAATATTTCGGTTATATAGCACTTTCTGAATTTTTATTTTATATACCTAGACGAATGTCGAAAAGTATTTTTCAAACAACACAATTAATATAGATGTTGAAATGACATTACAGTCCTATGTGCCTTTTTGATGTCACTTTTTATTGCATATAGCAAACAGTGTTTATTATTTTTTTGTTGACGCAAGTAATTTTATCATCCATTATATTCATCCAGTGCATGTGTGAAAGTAAAGCTAAAGAAAACTATATAACCATGTTGTTACCACAGTCTTGAGGCTAAAGAATATTTATTCTTAAATGCATTCTAAGGCACTTTCTTTACAATATTGTAAACGACCTGTTTATACAAGTAAAACATTCCTTGATACAGTACATTTTCACAAAGAACTTTCACATTTTAACTATTCGCAACAAACAAGTTATTAGAAATATCGCATCTGGCTTTTAGCGAATGTTTTAAAAAGTCTCCTGGAAATACTTGAAAACCAAGTTTAATATGAAAGGAAACACTCAATTAAGCTTTGAAACTTTAATTTTAAGGAAACTACAGATTTTGGTGAAGTTTTTAATCTTATCTTTAAATAGAAAAAGTTTCTGAACTTCAAAATAAAATTTAAAATTTGAGATTGTCCTTAATTTAAACACTTTTTTTTTATTAAAATAAGTTTATAGATCCAATAAGCAGAATGTATATAATGCATTTAAAAGAAATATAACCGATTAGTTATTTAATTCATTATTTGTGTAATATGAAACATATAATAACGATTAAACCTGTAAACGATTAATGGATATTAAAAGTTAAGTGAAGGCTGAATATATAATTAGTTATTAAGATGTTAATATATGGTTAACGAAGACAGCAAGTTCACTTATTAACGATGTATATTTTTTGTTTCAATTTTACTTTACTTTTTAACAGAAAAATTATCAGAAGAAAATTTTGCAAACCTGTTCAAACATTTTCTTAGAGCATCATTACATACGTTTTTACAACTGCAACTCCTCTACATTCCTCGAAAAAGAAAATTATGACAAAAATGTTCATTGTTATTCTGGATTTTTGAAAAGACGCCAAATAAACAGAACACAACTATCTACTACAAATAGCTGTTTAATTTTCGAATACGTAAATATTCACGTAATAGTGCGGTTCAATCATTTTTTTTTTAATTTGCGTACTGACATTTCAATACTAATATGTACTTTAAGTATATTGAATTCAGACATATGGTTATCGAGTACTAATTTCACAGTAAATTTTTACTTATAAAAAATTTTAGGTATTTTATGTCATATAATTAGTTAAAATCTATGTATCCATCGTACAGAGTTTTTACAAAATTTACAAAAATTTGTTAAGAAAATTCATAAGGAATTGTTGTAGTTAACGTCAGACTTCTCTAGAAATTATCACCTAATTGAAGGCTGTATTCGCAAGCTGATTAAACATTTTTAAGAGAGTGGTAGTACTATAGATCCTAACAACGATGCATCTTAGTTTAATACGTTCATGTAAAAACATTGCTGCTGTATGCTAGAGCATGACTGAAGAACCAAAAATATTGATTCTTAAGTTGGCTTGATAAGCCAAGCTGGTGTCCATGAAAGTTTCAATTAAAAAATAACGTAACATCTTATGCTGCATTCTAATAACATAAATTGTTTAAATAAGTTGATTTAAATGTACAATACATCGAATGATTCTTATTGGAATTTGGATTTTTTATCTAAGATGTTTAGAAAGGTCCGAGGATTTTAATGATGGTAAAAGGATTTTACCATCATTGAAAAACAAATATTGGAACAACTTAATTATCGATGAAGATCGGTGCATAATCAACGATAAAGAATATTCTTGAGGAATGAATTGAATATTATTTTTTAAGATGGTTTGGACCGAAAGATGGCTATGCTGTATACTAGGATAATTGGAAAGTTTGCGGAACGGAAATGATAAAGTAAGTTTTTAATTAAAAAAATGACTTTATTCTTCCGTCTATTCTCCATTAAGCTCAATATATTTTTCCATTGGTTCTCCAATTTATTTATTTCATCTCTGAAGTGATTTTCTAGGAATAGAAAGGATTTTTTTGAGGTTTGGGAACAGGTAAAAGTCTGAGGGGCCAGATCTGGTGAATATGGTGGGTGCTCCAACAATTCGTAGTGTAACTCCTTCAATTTGGCCATTGCAAGAACACCTCTGTGAACCGGTACATTGTCATGAAAAATTATTTTTTTCTTCGTTAAACCAGGTCTTTTCTCAAGAGTTTTACATCTAATTGATCCAAAGGGTTTGAGTAATACTGTCTTGTTATTGTTTTACAAGTTTGAAAGTAGCCAATTAACAAAATGTCTTTTGCATCCAAAAACATTGAAGCAATAACTTTTTGGTCGATTTTGACCGCTTTGGCTACTTCGGAGCTGAACAGCCGGGCTAAGTTCAATCTGCTGTTTATTGTGAAAAACCATAGTAGTAAACCCAGGTCTCATCCATAGTTGCAAAACGACGTTTAAAATCTAAATTATTCTTTCGAAAAAGATCCAAATGTTGGTTAGAAAGTTTTACCCGAAATCGTTTTTGGTGAGAATTTAACAAATGCGGCACACTTACACACCTTGCAAATGCACACACTTGCATACCTTGCACCTTGCACCTTGCAAATTTTGCACATAGCTTTCTCAAACCCAGTTCCTTTTTCAAAATATGAAACACCCGTTCAGTTGAGATATTCATGGCCTTAGTAATTTCATTCAAAGTCAATTGTCTGTCATTCATAACCGTATCATATATAGAATTAATTATTTGTTCAGTAGTTACACTTATTGGACGTCCAGAACGAGCATCATCATCCAGGCTTTTACGACCCCGTTGAAACTCGCCTGCCCATTTACAAACCATTGTTTTTGAAGGAGCAGACTCCCTTAATACATTTACTATTTTACTATGAATTTCCATTGCCCTTAAACCTCTTTTTACAAAGAATTTAATCACTGCACGATTTTCAATATTTTCCATTTTGAAAAATAGCACTGACACGTTTACTTTAAGCTGCTGTTTTCATACGAATGAAATGACAGATGTACTTGATACTTTACATATGTTCATATGAAGGATGAAACTTCAAAATGTTGTAGATTATAGAGTTCTTTTACTGTTCTATAGTGTCGCTTCGCGAACTTATATATATATATATATATATATATATATATATATATATATATATATATATATATATATTTCTATAATATATATAGATATAAATATATATATATATATATATATATATATATATATATATATATATATATATATATATATATAAATATATATATATATATATTATATATATATATATATATATATATATATATATATATATATATATATATATTTGTATATATATATATATATATATAATATATATAATATATATATATATATATTATAAATATATGTTTATATATATATACAAATATATTTATAT